>CAJVGC010000508.1:21522305-21617546 GCA_910822075.1 Senecio squalidus
GACACTTAGAATTGAATACGAATGTAAGGTAACTTCAAAACAATGGGGGTTTTGAAAGAATATACTAAAACAAAGGATCGTCAAGAAGGTATGATCACAATCTTAAGTGATGGCGAATATGGAATAGTTATCTGTCAAACACGTTGAGGTTATTTCTCTACAAGGAAATCATCTAAACTCCTTTGTTCTACGGTAAGGTTTTATTCCTACACGGTGACATAGGTAGAATAAGGTTGAACCTTGTATCCAAAAACACTTACGACAGAGGGTATCGCTCATTACCTTCTAATTAATCAAGAAAGTGCCAAAAGAAGTTGATTAGTAGTAAGGAAATACCCAAAAATAATTCATGATGACTTGCTCGAACTATTACTAGCCTTTTTAATAAAGTTAAACATTAGCTCAATACTTGGCATAATCTATGTGGCTCGAGCACCTTACCAATTAGTACTTCCGGGATTATTTGAAACTCCTATTCAACTGTGAAAAACCTTGAAGAAGGGATTAATTCGGTCAATTCTCTTGCCTTAAGAACCCTGATTCTAAAGGAAGAACGAATCTCTCTGAAAACACATTAACCACCATAAACTCGATAAGTCTATTATCAAAAACCAATGTCCTTTATCTAGGATTAAGAACATATTTGACCAACTTCAGAAGTCAAGTATATATTCTAAGATTGAACTTCGAATGGATCTCATGACCGAATGGACAAGCCATATTGGGACAAGTTCGTGATCATGCTTACTTATAACATTTTGATATACTCACTACGAAAGAAGCAAATCCTAAGGATATACTAACAGTTAGAAACTATTCAGAAGTATTCTTCGAAGAACTACCAGAACTAGCACCTTAGAGACAGGTAGAATTTAGGACTGATTTAAGTTCTGGAGCAGCACTAGTGGCAAGGACGCCATATCAACTAGCACTGACAAGAATGCAAGAATCATTAAGTCAAATTAAAAAATTGTTAGATAAAGGTTTTATCCGACCGAGCTTGCTACCATGGGAAGCGCCCATTCTATTGTTAAGAAGAAATTGATGGATCGTTTCGTATAAGTATCGATTACCTTAAGTTGAATAAACTAACTATCAAAAATCTATTCCCTCTTCCAATAATCGACGATCTATTCGACCGATTACAAGGGAAATCTACTTTTCAAAGATCAATTTAAGATCTAGATATCATTAAATCCTTGTTTTTGAAAATAATATTCCAAAAACCGTATCTCGTACTAAGATAGACAATTCGAGTTCTTTGAATTGCTATTTGGACTCTCCAACGCACCGGCTACATTCATGGACTTAATAAATAGAGTTTGCCGACCATATCTAGACTATTGATGACATACTCTCGTAACAAAGAAGACTATACAAAACATTTGAAATTAGTGTTGAAACTACTTAAGGAAAATATCTTTATGCTAAATTTATAAGTGCAAATTATGATAGCGTAAAGTCAAATTTCACGGACTTGTAGCTAATGAATCTGAAATTACGTAGATCCATAGAGAAATGGAAAACTTCAAAAAGTCCGACAGAAATTCGCCAAATTTTAGGATTGGTTAAGTATTATCGGCGATTCATACAAATTTTCTTTAACATAGTCTAAACCATTGATAAGGTAACTCAGAGAGATGAGAAATTTCATTTGGGGAATGCACAAATCTTTTATTTTTGAGGTTCTAAAAACAAAATTGTGTAACATTCCTATTCTAGTTCTTCGTGAGAGAAATGAGGATTTCGTTGAATACTGGTGCATCTAACCAAGGGTTAAGCTGTAAATTTATGCAACAAAACAAAGTCGTAGCATATGCACCTCGAAAATTAAAGAAGCATGAAGTCAACTAAGAAACTCATGATTTGAATTTGGGAGCAGTAGTATTTGCTCTCAAAAATCTGGATTCATTATCTCTACGGAATTAAGAGTGCATTGTGTTTATGGATAGTTAGAACTCCTTAGCAACTAATTGCGATATTAAGAATTACCCTGGTAAGGAAAGGTGCATAGATGATTCCCAACGCCAATCATTGGAAGCAGAAGATATAAAGGCTGAAACTTACATGGATACGACAAAGAATTTGTATTAAAGAACGAAAGTAATTATCATTTTAAGGAACGAGCATGGATTCCCATAACTAGTAACTTGCGAAATGCCGTTATGAATGAAGTATATTGTACACAATATTCCATTCATCCAGGGTCTAGCAAAATGTACAAATATCTCAGAGAGCGTTACTGGTAATCAGGTATGAAAAAGGATATAGCTTTACCCTTAGAAAAATGCCTAACTTAAGCAAAAGTTAAGGCAAAATATCAAAAGTTGTAAGAATTACTTAAGCAACCCGAGGTTCCTGAGTAGAAATGGGAATAAACTTCAATAAACTTATAGGCTATAAGATGATCTGTATAAGCATAGATCGACTAATGAAATCTGTACACTTTATTTCCATCCAAGTAAACTATAGGAAACTTGAGCAAATTTTACATCAATAAAGTAATGAGATGTTATGGAGTCCTTACTTCAATCATTTAGAGTCTTGATAGGAAAATCCTTAAAGGTTCTAGAAAACACTTCAAGATTCACTTGGCATTTGGTTAAACATAAGTACCGTTTAACATTCGTAAACCAACGACCAAGTGGGCGCAAATTCAAACTTTAGAAATATGCTTCAAACGTACGTTATTGGTTTCGATAGTAGTTGGGATAGCTACACACCCCTGACAGAATTCTTATACTACGGCAGTTACCATGCTAACATCAAATACGTTACCTGCAAGGCTTTATATGCCGATCGCCAATATGTTGGTTAATATTAGGTGACCGAAAACTAATTAGCATGGAAATAGTTCAAGAAAATTAATAAATTATTGACAAATATCATCACAATCAGATAAGGACTAACATTATGAGAACTCGCCAGAAAGGCTGCGCAAATGCACATAAAAAGTCTTTACACTTTCAATCTGGCAACAAAGTACTCCTTAAGGTATCACCTTGGAAGGAAGTAGTATGCTAAGAAACCAAATCAAGTTAAGTCCAAGATAGAAAGAACCATCGAAGTTATCGGTCCTGTAGCTTATCATTTAAAGATACCGCAAAAATCTTGGCAACATAAGTAATACTTTTCATTACTCAAACATGAAGTAATGTTTATCGAACAAATTACTCCTTTAGAGTAAGTGCACCTAGATGATAAAATCCAATTCATTGAAATCATATATCGCGAAACTAAGAGGCTAAGGCATCGCCGAATTCCCATAGAAAGGGTACGCTAGAACGCAAGGCGTGGCTCTGAATACACATGGGGACAAGAGGATCACATGATGCAAAAGTATCCTCATCCCTTCACTTCTTCCACAACTAATATAATAAATTTCGGGACGAAATTTTTCTAACGGGGGGAGAATGTGACAACCGTCTTAAGCGTAGGTCGAGTTTGCTAACTTTTGACCTCGATATCATATGTGATATAACTTTTATGTATGTGTCTCGGAATCGGAACCGGAAATCGGAATCAAATCATTAAATGAATTCTAATACCAAGAAAAACATAATGAACTTGCCTAAGTTCATTGTAAAACAAACGAGAAGAAAATCAGAACAACGCATGTACGTAACGATAACGAAAATATTTAAAGGATTGTATTTGTAATAATTTTTAAGTAGAAAGAACTTAATTTATTATAAGTTTGTGGTCAAAAAGGACTAACTTTGTAAAGAATTTTATATTTTGAGCTAAAATTGTTATTAAGGCAAAGTTTAGGGCTAAAAATGTAAATATTGAAATTAAATCTTACTTAAGGCTTAAGAAAGGAAAGAAAAGATATAGATATGTCTATGTGTGCGTGTGAAGTGAAATTAGAGAAGGAATATGAGTTTTAAGTCGGTTATTCTTTCGACGGTGATTTGGTGTTCATTTTTCGTCGGATAAATAAGCGGAAAGCATATTTGTGCTCCTGGTGTCGAGCGGATCATTTTGGTATAAGCGAAAGTTAGTTTCGCGGTGGTTTATTTCGAAATTATTCGTAACCATATCTTATAGGCCCAGGTAAAACTTGTTTAAAAAACTTATTTATAAGTTATTATCGATTTATGATACTAGGATAAATTTGGTTGAGTTTGGTTAAGTTTGGAAAAATTGTAAATTGGTATTTTCAGGTCCAGAATCGTATCAAACTCAGTATAAAACATCTTTTTGTTCGTAAAATTAGAGTATATATTGTTATAAAAATTGTAAGCGGGTAAGTGTTTGGATAAATATTGGATTTAAAAACTATAACGCGGAAGCGTTGCCCGATTTTAGTAAAACCAAATACAAACACTTTATAACATAAGCTTCTCGTTGACTAACAAGTATAATAACTAATAAATAATGAAACTTACTTGGTATAAAATAGGATTCCGGTGATTCCGAGCATTTGTCGAGCGTTTTCTAAGCGCACGCTAGATTCTTCGCAACCAGTGAGTTACACAACCCCTCTTTTAAACGTTTTATATACATTTTGGGGTGAAAATACGAGTCGTATACTTAAAACGTCATTTCAATCATATGCTTATACATTATCGATACTTGAAACTTATGCTTTGAAAATATTGTTAAACGGATGCTATGATGCTTAATGTTTGACACTCAAACTTAATTGCTTATCGTCTTACACATGTGGAATGTTCCACCGCTGAGGTAATGACGACATAAACTTATATTGCCAGTGACCGTGTATGGCTGTCATATGTTATCGAATTATCTAACATATTGACGGATAGCCACTATAATTCCCGATACCACTATTGGTTGCTATTAATCCCTTTGGAAAGGACCGTTAGTAATTTATGGATAGCGCTATTATGGTAGTTGCAAATACCCTCTCCACTAAGATTCAGTGGTGCATAGTTATTAATCGGGTAAGCGTACATGCTTAGCAACGTAACCCTTTTATCACTGGGCAATAATAGGATCGTCACATAGCCGTACACTATGTGGTCGATACCTATATACATAAAACTTATTCATATCTTATACCTGTGATTGATGCGTTAAAACATTATATGCTTTTACAATATGCTGTAACTCACTAACTACGTCTCCCGTAGTTAACATTTTACTCGTGTTTTCAGGAACCGAGTAAGTAGTGGAGACTTCTATTCATGTGGTTAGCTTTTCGGGTTTGCGCTTAAAGACTTCAAGATCGGGTATGGTTTGGGTGGTTGAATTCAGAAGTCTTGTTATAAATATTTTGTAAACTTAAACTATTATCGTTTGTAAACTTTAAATATGTGTTTTTGTAATATATATATATATATTGGTACATATCTATACACTTGTGCAATGACAACTTCGATCTTCACGCCCCGTGCTTCCGCTTTAGCGGGGTGTGACAGGATATACCACCGGTGCAGGAAATGGATCTTAGTGCTCAGATTGTTGCGTTGACGACTAACATGGGCCAGATGTCGACTAGGTTGGACACTTTTGCCAACCGCATGGAGGATCGTTACTACGATCTTAATTCCAACATCAGCATGTTTAGTCACCAACTTGGGCACCTGCAGACCGAGGTTGAGAGTCGAGGCCGATTTCAGGACGAGATGGTGTATCAGTGTCATCAGTGTGCTGTAGTTATCACGCTTACGATGGTTCTTTTCACACTTTTGGAGATACGGCTCCCATGGATCAGGACATGACTTCTTCATCCTCGACACTTCCTGATCGCCACCATCTCTGGTCTGCCCCATACTATCCTCCTCCTACCGAGTATCAGCGCCAGCAGGAAGAGGAGCAACAGCGAGCCGAGCAGGAGCGCCAACAGCCATATTGGCCATCTGGCTGGTGATATGTGATTTTGTGGTTCTTATGGATTATTGGATTGTTTGCGTGAACTATTTTGCTTATTTTGTTTTTATCGTTTATGCATTATTGTTCAAACTTGTGTAATGGAATTTTTACGTACTTTGAATTTATGGTGTTTAATAAGTTTGTGCGTGTGTCTTTTCCTTTTAGAATATCGCTGATTTTTGTGGAAGTAATGCCGAAATTTTGAATTTTTAACGGAGGGATACCAAGATTTTTTGAGGACGTTATGCTTTTGCAGCCATACATTCTTTCCAGTTCTGTCCCCTTTCACGGAATATCGACATCTATATGGGGGAGTTCTTTTTCTTCCTTTCTCTTTTTCTTTTTACACTTATTTGTTGATTTTTTTGTACAATGAGGACATTGTATTGTTTAAGTGTGGGGAAGGGGGTAGGAAAGAAGAAATCTATTTGTCCTTAGGAACATTTTTTTTGAAAATTTAAATTTTTTTGTCATGTTTCTCGTAATTAGTTTTAACTAGTTGCATAACTAGGCGCACCTACCCCATTACATTTTTGTGAGGATTTGAGCCATTATAGCATACATTTTATATGCTTTTATCTTCATTTTTATGAGTGTGCCGGTGACTTGTAGACTTTAGAACTTGACACTGTATACGTTTCGAGGCTATGAATGAGCATGAGTTATACTTATCGGTAACTAGGAAAGAGGCAAAAGAATTAGGATTGTTAAACCGTTGATTGGCCTATTCGTTTCTTATAGTCAGTAGCTACACTGGTTACGTGACTCACACTACCTATCGAACACTCATTTTTAGTGTTTTCGACGTTTAGATACCATATTTGCGTCAAACCTTTTTCTTTTATCACCCATTCACATATATATTCCACAAAATGAGCCTAAATGTTTAAGTCGTTTAATCCAAATATTTTTGTTGAAACTTTTCCTCTTTCATAACTTGGTTGATTATTAGAAGAATCGTTATATATTGTGGCGTGGAATTTTTAATTTGCTTGATTTCACGAAGAAATTCACATGTGGATGTAAGAATGAAGAAGTTTTCATAATTTTGATGGGCCTTTTGAGCGGTGTCTTTAACAAAAATAATAATAATAATAATAAAAAGTTATAGCCCGTACCAGGTAACCGATAACAGTTGAAGTGATTTAATGGGCTTTGCGAGAGATAAAATTCTCAATCGAACCGTTGAAGAATTAAGGGGAAATTTGGTTTTGGGGTGTCATCAGAATGAGCCATTAAGAATAATCAATCAAGTTTTGAAAGTAATATGGTTTTTGACTAAAATGTTTGGATTTGTAGACTAATTGGAATTCATATGTTTCATATCATTCATTATCATTCACTTTCATTCCATTTTTCCATTATTTTATCCATCACCCATTGTTATAACCATAAGTCATCTGAACTAGTTATTTAGACTCTATTGGTGGAGAAACGTATCGTTATCAAGCCTATGATAGAATACTTGTCATGACTGAGCTTTGAGCGATTACACATATATTACACTTAGATTAGATTTTCGAGTGATTGAGTGTTATACTTCCCAAATCGTGAGATGTTTAGTTATGCATTTAAATTTTGGCTTGGTAATTATTAAATTCATCTTCGTAAATCAATTTTTTTTGTAATTTACTTGATTCGTTGGGTATTTTATTTTTATTGAAGATGTTTGTTTTGTTCTAAATCTGATAGTTTACTTGAGGACAAGTAAGATTCAAGTGTGGGGAATTTGATATGCTTAAAATAATCGACATTTTATTAGTCATATTCTCATTTTTACTCTAGTTTTCTGCAACTTTTGTTATGATCTGGTATGTTTTCAGTTAGAAATGCAGATTAGAGTTGGATTTGGATCATGAAACGAAAAGGAGCTGAAACCCACTCAAGACGGATACGAACGAGCAAGAACGGTGAAAATCTGAAGAACCAGCCGGCGGCTGAAATTCCTTAGTCGGCGGCTGGATCAAAGTCACAAAAATGTTCGTAACGTGCTGCGGAAGCAATTTTTCTACCCGTGCTTTCCAGCCGCCGGCTGAATAGGTCTGCTCAGAAGTCTATAAAAGAGGCCTTTAGGTTACGAATTGGAGATATCTTTTACCCAACTTTCATACCACATTCGACCAGAGGAGCTGCAAGGAGAGATCTGAAGCTTTTGATCACGTTGGAAGCCTCGGTTAAAGTCATTTAATCGTGTTTGAAGTTTGCTTTTATTGGTTTGCACTTTATTCTTAATTTTCTTGATACAATGTTTTTGTTTAAATATTCTTATGTTATTTTGTCACAATCCAACATGAGCTAAACTCTTTTAAGTGATTGCTTGGATTGTTGAATTGGATCTATGGTTAATTAAGTTTTATGTTTGAACTAATTGGTTTTTCTTTTATTATTAACGTTTAAATTGTTAAATTGTTAATAATAGTGACATTAAAGCACAATTTAGAGTGGATAGTCTAAGATAACTCTTGATGTACGATCATTCGTATAATTTTTCTCTAAATTTGTAGGATTAGATAACTCTAATAGGAAGTCTAATTAAAATAGAAATCACAGTTACACCAATCAAACATATTCTTGTTATCCATGATCCAAGTTAAACGTAATTCCAAGTAATCACTGCTTTTTAATATCCGATCAAATCGATACATCTTTTCATCCGCAATTCCATTAGGTTAAATTAATTGCTATTTTATTTTAGTTATGTATTTTCCTGAAATACGTTCTCACATAACTTAAACGTCCCCCATATTTAATTGCTTATTTAGTTTAATTAATTAATTTAGAATAACGGATATAAATACACAGTCCCTGAGTTCGATCCGGACTTACTAGATCTGTACTACCATACGATCGGGTACACTGCCTGTATTGTGTGTTAGTCGAACTTAGTAATATCCTTGTCTAAACTATAAATAAATTTACGTTAGAAAATACACATCAGTTTCCAACCAATTTGTTGAAGTTATTTACCTTATCTAGGTTTTATTTTACAGGTTTTGCTGTCTACAGGCTGCTTGAGTAATTGGTACTTCTTCTTCCTTCTATATGCAATTCTTCCTTCCTGTGGTCAGTAAATAAAATTTTATTTTTGCAATATATTTGTAGCTTTGTAAGATGGAAGAGTCATCCCCGCAGAAAAAACTTTGTTTCTATTCAACCCAAACGCCTCCGAAGGATGTTGAGGATTGTCCTAGTCGTTTAGTAAACGTCCGATTGAGGATTTAGTGACATCATATACTTGTATTAGGAAGTATAATGTCTGTCCATCCCCCTCTGATCGTGCCCCTGTAGGCAAAGTCACTATATACATTCCCTACTTGACACATTCCAATGTTAGGATTCCCCTAGCTCTTTTTATGTGAAAGTATTATTGCATTATAAGATAGGGTATGCCCAGATGCACCCAGTTCCAAGATCTCAATATTTGAGATGTTGTTAGTGAGTATGAGGATTAACCGCTCAGTAAACCTATTTAGGAAATTCTTTTGGATTCATAAGTCAAGAAATTTGGAAAATATTATTCAGTTTAACATATGATTTTTAAGTTATCAATCGTTCACACAATCGCAAAAAAGATAAGTCATATGTCCAAAAAAAACCTCGTTGTATCTTCACCTTCTTACCACTAAGTCGCCAATCCCCTTTCTCTGCAATTACTTTTTTTCTAAATTAAATAAGAAAAAACTATCGTAAAAAATTTAAAACATTAAGGGTGTGTTTAGTTAGTGAAAATTGTCTAACTTTTAGAAAAAAAGAAAGATGCAAGGGAAACTCAAAAGCCAAAAAAACGGGTTCAAATTGAGTTTTTTTTGGAAAAACAATGTAGCGAAAAATAAAAAACTCTACTTTTCACTTTTATTACTAAAATTTGGAAACTCCTTTTTAATTTTTTCAAAATTTCATTTTTAAATTTCCCTTACAAAAGATGAAAACACTTTTTTTCATCTAAACGCGTTTTCATAAATTGTTATTTTTTTTTGTAGGAAATAATTATAAATTTCATTGTAGAGATGAAAAATTGGAAAATTTTCACGAACTAAACACACCGGGGGTGTTTAGTTGGTGAAAATTATGCACTTTTCAAAAAAACTTTTCAAGAAAAACTTAAAACACGGAAAACATGTTCAAACTGAGTTTTAAAAAATAACTTTCAATGAAAACAAAAACTTCATTTTCACTTTTAATACTAATATTTTGAAAACTTGCTTTTATTGTTTCCAAAATTTCATTTTCAAAATTCCCTTACAAAAAATGAAAGTATTTTTCTTTTCATCTAAACAAATTTTCATAGTTTTCATTTGTTTCTAAAATAAAAATATATATATATTTTATTTTCATAAAAGTATTGAAAATTTTTCTATAAACTAAACACAACCTTAATCTTTCTTAAACAATTTGATAGAAGAAACATGAAATTGTATCCCTTCCTAAACCTAAAAATCCAAAACTAAGGGCTTGATTGTGTAATTCAATTAAGTCCTGAATATATATATATATATATATATATATATATATATATATATATATATATATATATATATATATATATATATATATATATATATATATATATATATATATATATATATATATATATATATATATATATATATATAGAGGTGGGTTCATTTAGGAACCATCAATTATTTAGGAACCATTAGGAACCATTTAATCACCATTAGATCATTTAGATCAAAAATTAAACTCAAGGTGGCAATTTTGTAATTAAGTCAAAATTGAGAGCCAAATTGGAAATCAATTAAAACCATTTTAAAATCCTAATTAACTTTAAATTAACATATCTAGAGTATAACTAGGTTTTAGGAAAAACTAAATACACCATTAGAACAAGCATTTAATTATCTTTCCAACGAGCACCCACTTGATATACTTTTGACGACTTTTTTTTTTTTTTTTTTTTTAGTGAGTTTCGGTATATTCACTGGTGTATATTGTATATTCACTGGTGTATATTATATATTCACTTATGTATATATATTGTATATTCACTTGTGTATATCGCGTATTCACTGGTGTATATTGTATATTCACTTGTGTATATATATTGTATATTCACTTGTGTATATTGCGTATTCACTGGTGTATATTATATATTCACTAGTAGACACACTAATCTATTCAAATGTTTTCACCAGAGAATACATTGTATACAATAGTATTTTATACACTAATGTATCGAAGTGTATATACAATGTATATTGCGTATTCACTGGTGTATATTTCACTGGTGTATATTGTATATTCACTTGTGTATATATATTGTGTATTCACTTGTGTATATTGCGTATTCACTGGTGTATATTGTATATTCACTTGTGTATATATATATTGTATATTTACTTGTGTATATTGCGTATTCACTAGTGTATATTTTTAGTGTATATTTTACATTTGATAAGAGTTTTATTTAATTTGAAAATGCAAACATGACAATCCCAAACAAGTCAAATAAAAAATAGCTAAAATCAAAATAAGTCCGACCGATGAAACATCAAAGAAATTTTATTTTTAATGTAAACATATTCCTAAATAGTTTTACCTAAACTAATATGTCATCATAAAAGAAGAAGGGAAAAAGAATAATAGAAGAGGGGGCAACTTGCTGTAACAAAACAACTAGCTTATCACACTTTTTCCATTACTTGCAGATATTTACGGGTATATTTCCCAGACATTATGATCCCCCTGATGGGTTTGTATTTGAAATAAATGATGTATCTGCTCCTATTCAGGTATCAACACATTAAAAACACACAGCTATTGTAATCTTTGATTTCGATGTTCCGCCGCCACCCCAACTCCATCCACCGCCCCAACACCGTCACCCGTCGGAGCTACCCCACCGTCACCATCCACCTCAGGCCAATCTCCATCAGGATCATTCCTAACCTTATTCTCTTCCACTACAAATTCAAAAGAAGTAAAATAAGATCCAGATCTAATTAATTAATCGATTAATACGCAATTTCATTTAACATACCTTCAGATCCGTGGATTTTATCGTCGATTAAGAACAAGTCATCATCAAAAAGGAACGGATCGAAGTTATCTGAACAGATTAAATTTGAGAATTTTAATTTTGATTTTGGTGAGGGGGAGAGATTTAGGTTGTATCTGTGTAAGAGGGAGGGGGAGATAAAGAGACGGGATTGAAATATATGTGTGTGTAATGTCTGATTTACCCTTTTAGTGATAACTAATATTAGATCTAAATCTTAAAATTAAAAGATGATCCAAGGGCCAAGAGGTGGTTCCTTTGGTTCCTAATTAATTACATGGTTCTTAAATGAAACCAACTCTATATATATATATATATATATATATATATATATATATATATATATATTATATAACGTGTGTTTAAATAAAAAGGATGATGTTTGTTTTGTATGTTGGAACAAGTGTCTGAATTATATTAAATTATCACTATGTACCTAAAAAAAAAAATATTTTATATAATAAAATAATAATTTAAATAGAATTAAATTTTAAATTATTAATAGCTTTAATTTTACTCTATATACTAATAAAACAATATATATACATAATTAAACATAACGTTTTAAACAAAATTTCAAATTGAAATATTTATTACTAGGTTGTTAACAATTTTTTTACAAACATTCGTCATGTAACACTATCCGAATTATGAAGTATGTAAAAAAAGAACTAAATATATATTTTATTTACTTTTTATATCTTCAACAATAAAATCGAATGTTTTTATATTTAATCCATTCTAAAAAAAAGTTTGCAATGTCCATGAAGACGTTTAAAAAGATTAAGAAGTAATAACATTAACAATATAGAGTCACAAATTTATAACTATAATAATTATCCACATATATAAAATTTAATTGATAACATATACATATGTCGAACCAATTCATTATCGAAATAGAAGGATGAAACAATCGAACAAAAAAATAGATATATAATCACATGAAAGAATGGAATCAATAATTTAAATTAAAGAAGAAGCAACATTTTATTTTTATTTTGTTTTGGAAGGTGTAGTATCTAAACCGGTGATACTTCATCAAATAAATTGAGAAATATTGGTTGATACTTAGCAAATTTATCCAGAAATAATGGTTTTAAATAAGGGTGGATATTTGGCAAAGTTATTGAGAAATAATGGTGGTAAATAAAGAGAAGTGAAGTAGTGGAGATATTGAAACGTAAAATTGAAAAAAAATAATGGAAAATACCATGACTTAATGTGAAGGACTAATACCCCATGACTTTTGTATATTAAGCCAATTTTTTTAGTTAAGCATAAAACAAACAACTAAAAATAACTTTATGAATTATGTCATTTTCATATTAAGCCAATTAACTCCAAAACAAACACTATCTAATAGCATCTCATACTGTGACTTTAAGAATAGGTTTATAAATTATGAAAAAAAGTCAAAATTTTAGGTATCTATAATGAGATTAACTTTAAGATAACATGTCATAAGAAATGTTAATATTTATAAACCTTTTAAAAATAAATTTTTCCATAAAACTCATTTAATATGAGTGTAATTATAAAATTTTAAGTTTTATGTCATAGAAAATATAGCTTCAAAAATAAGAATGTTTATACTTTGATGTCATGACAATATTAGAGCATCCAGTGTGGGCTCGTTGTGACACCCACAACGAGCGAAACCCCTCGTTATCACACCGTCCTTCGTCGTTGTGGGTGTCGCTGTGAGCGATCGTTGTGAGCGATCGTTGTGGTAACAATGGTCAATTGTGAAGTTTTTTTTTTTTTTTTTTTTTTTTTCTTTTGTGTTTACCAACGGTCGAATAAAAAAAACATTTAAATACCAACGGTAAAAAATACAACCGTTGGTTTTTAATTTTTTTTCTTTTTTCCCACAATTTCACCTATAAATACATTCACATTTTAACCAAAAAATCACACCTTCTCTCCATCTCATTCTATCTTAATCTCAGTCTCATACCATAATCTTAATCTCATACCATAATCTCAATCTCAAAATGTCTTCATCGTCTTCAAACGCTCCCCAACCAAACACAAACACACCTACGACGCCATAATCACAAACACCCTCCGGTTACGCAAACTACCACAATACACCAAACGCCCTATTATCACCATAAATACCAAACATTTCCCAACAACAACAACAACAAATTCTAAACACATTTTTAGCGCACCAAGCATCACAACCACCTCAAGCAATGTTCAATCCCGATGAATTATTAATGCATTCACAACTTTTGATGCAACAACAATCACAATATTAATATTTTCCCCAACAATCACAATTACCACCTACACAATTACAAAGCCGAGTTCAAGAAACCCAAGAAATCGTTCAAGAAACCGAAGACGTGGTGCAAGAAACGCGAAGACCCTCCACATCTAATCCTAAGAAGAAAAAGGTGGAATGGTCGGCGCCCGAGGAGGCCCTTTCTGTAGAAATGTGGTGTCACGTTTCTGAAAATTTTGAGATCGGCAATGCCCAACCTGACGCAACATTTTGGAGACGAATCATTGCGGGTTACAACGAACAAGCTAAGGGGCAACAGTTTGTGGAGAGAAACAAGGAGTCCCTCAATAGAAAGTTCACGGCGATGAGTGCCTCGGTAAAGAATTTTATAGGCCACCATTCGGAGGCTTTACGACTTCGGGCTAGCGGGATCGACGATTCGGAGGTTATAGAAGCGGCTCGTCAAATGTTCTTTGAGACGGAGGGTGTTAGTTTTAGGCATATGGGGGCGTGACAAGTTTGGAGAGAACATAGCAGATGGTGTGCTTTTACCGAAATATATAGTCCAGTCGCCACCGTCAACCTTGAAGATGTGGATATTTCGGATGATATTTTCGCGGATGATCAACAAGAACGACCTCGCGGAAAACAAAGAGGAAGCAAAAGAAAAGAATCATCTGACGCATCCGAAAAGGCACAATCATCTTCGTCGTCGGCGTTTTGTGGAGTGATCGCGACACAGTTAAGAAAAATTACAAGAACAAAAAAGATGTCGCCAAAACAAAAAAGAAACAATCTACCACAACAACAAGCGGCTTATACAAGTGCAAGAAGAGACGATATATTGTTTTTTCAACAAGGACGTAGGGGTTGCCACAAGCACAAGCGGAGTGGATCGATGCCGAAAAAATAAAATCTAACAAAAATATGGGATGATTTAGCTTATATTTATTTTAGTTTTAATAATTTGTATTGTTTTAATTATTTGTATTGTTTTTTACTTAAATAAAATCTTTATTTATCTTATTTAAATGTTTTAAAAAAGAAAAAGAAAAAAACACTGGGTTCTACAACTCTCACAATCACTCACAATCCTCATTATCATACCACCTAAAATCTCAAAATCATGATTATCACTGGTACATCAGCAAAAATAATCACAGAATCACCAAAATCGTAATTATCATACCGGATGCTCTTAACATTTGAAAATATTTATTATTGTTGACGTCATAAAGAACAGTTGTTTTATTTCAATACAAGAAAACACTTGTCATCAAGATTATAACAAACAGTCGCCACGTGTAAACACTCACTACCTCTTTCTTACACGTAAGTACCCAAACGGTCTTTCATATAAAAAAAAAACAATAGAAGCAAACATCAACATTAAAAAATACCCATCAACTATTCCTCAAGACAAATCGAGAAAGATGGCAAACGGACAACAAGAGGATTTAAAAGTGAAGTGGATGGGGCGTCGTAACGCCCCGATGAGCCCGGCTACCATGGTTGTAGCCGGTACTGTCGCTGTTGCTGCCGTTGGTTACTTCTATTATGCAAACAAAAAAGGTGAAAGTATTGATGGCAAAACTAGGTACCCGGAAAACACTCCTCCGCCACTTGCTCGGCATCCATGAGAAGGACATAATTAAGCTGCATGTATATGTAGAGTTAAATACTAGTATTACTTATGAAGTTAGATTTCTTTCAAGTTTATTATATGTGTGTAAACTTTTGTAATAATATATAAATAAAATGAAAAGTTACAAACCAACCATAAGTTTGTTGTTTTTCTTTCTTCACTTTATAATAAAATTATTGAATGATAGATTGTAATATAATAAACCACACATGTTGGATTGATCAAACCATCTGTATCTTTGTTATTTTTTTTTCGTAAACGTGATTGACAATTCCAAAGTTTTATTAATGCACGATCTTGAATCCCACAGAAGTTTTCATGTTGACGGCAGGTGTGTCGCATAGACTTTCTTCGTCTTGACGGGAGTTCCAAGTAAACCCAAGTGTAGTGTGAACAACTATATCAAGAAATTGTTTTGAGCGTTTGGGAATAAGGATCACCGACGGGGGTTGGGATCGGGATCCGAGGGATCGGGATCTGAATTATGATGGTGCGTTCGTAGTTCGACAGTAACCAAAAAGGGGGTTTTAGCTTCAGGATCATCATCACAAACCGGGCATCTAATGGAAGGAAGATCGATTCCCCGGTCAACCAATTAAGTTGGATCTCGTTCGGAGTCGTCGGTTAGCTAAGCCCCAAGACAGGATGTTAACTTTGATTGGTAGTTTGGAGTTCCATTTATGAAGAATCAGAGATGATTTGATTCAATATGTGATTATACATTATAATCCCATCTAAGAGTGTAAAAGAGGCGATTCGAGCTTGAGCGGGTCTGAGTCGACTTGTTTAAATATTACAGAGCTCTGATAGAATATGGATACTCATCGTAATTACAAGTGGAGAAGTAATGCGAATATGGATACTCATCGTAATTACAAGTGGAGAAGTAATGCAAAACGATTGTGTATATTTACTATGTGTTGCATACAAACATCATATGCACATATAAACAAGGTTCTAAATAGTTTAAATATTACAGAGCTCTGATAGAATATGGATACTCATCGTAATTACAAGTGGAGAAGTAATGCAAAACGATTGTGTATATTTACTATGTGTTGCATACAAACATCATATGCACATATAAACAAGGTTCTAAATAGCGTGAGGCGTGGCGTAGCGGCACTACCACGCCTCAAGTTTTACAAGCTATAGCGAGCCTATGACGTTTGTTAAGGCGTGATATATAGCGACAATATTTAGTATACAAATAAACAAAATTGGTATACAATATTGGAAATCAAAATTAAATTTGCTGAGGCAAAATTAAAGAATCACATGTATGAATCAATATGTTTTATATTGAATTGAATTGTTTTACAAATTTCTATTCTATTTATACATAGTGAATCGGGGTCTTGATGAAAAGGCATACCGATACAAACATACCCCTAATCTAAACGTTGCAATCCTACTAAACGGTTTAATGTACCGGTATCCTATTTCCAGCCCATTTACTAACTTATTGGGTTGGGTTTTATTTACATACATACTAATAAACATACTAAACTATTTTTGCCTTTTATAACATTAAGGCCCAACATTCTCCCCTCTAATGTTATAAATGACACACTACTTAACTTCATAGCAATGCGGGTTCATCGTCTTCATAGATGAGAAGTGATTCTTCCTCTTTGTCTTTCTTCTTGTCTTTAAATTTCGTGCATTCATACGCAAAATGACCTAAGTCACCACATTCATAGCATCTCATATTTTTCTTGTTTTGTTCTCTTGTACTTTGTTGAAAACTTGCTCCAAGTCCTTTTTCTTTTTTACTAAAGCTTCTTCCTTGACCATTGCCATGATTTTGATTACTTGATCTTGCATGAGAAGCTTGTCGTGATCACTTTCCTCTTGCATGTCTTGACTTTTGATTCGTTCTTCATAGGCTGTTAATCTTCCAACGGCTTCTTCAAACGACATCTCGTCTAGGTCTTGATATTGTTCTATGGTTGCTACGATTGGTAAGAACTTCTTTGGAGCGGAATTAAGTAGTTTCCTTACTAGTATCTTGTCTTCCAAAGTTTCTCCAAGTCCTCCAAACTTGGCCTTTATACTACTTAATTTTCCTCCATAATCGCTTACTTTCTTGTTTGGTTTTATCCTTAGCGTCTCTAGTTCACTCCTTAATGTTTGTAGTCGTGCTTTCTGAACAAGATCGGCTCCTAAATGCTTGACTTTGATTGAGTCCCATACTTCTTTTGCAGTTGGGTATTGTGCAACTTGCATCAACACATCTTGTGGCAAAGTTTGAAAGATTATTGCCTTTGATGTGTTTTCTTTCTTCTCATTTGTTGTTGTTCCTTCTTTTGCAACAGTTGTTTCCCAAATGCCATACGCCTTCAGTATTGTCTCCATCATCAATGACCATGTTGTGTAGTTTGAGTCGGTCAATTTTGGACATTGTAGTGAGACATTTCCTAGTTCTCGAGTTGATGCACTGCTGGATGCGTCATCACTCTTGTCTCCTTTTTCCATGCTTGCTTTCTTACTTTCTTACGTTATTTCTTCCTTACTTTCTTACTTTTTCTTACTTTCGTACTTATTTTTGAAACGCTACGGTTTCTCTTACTTGGCAAAACACTATGGTTTTTCTTACTTGGCGAAACACTACGATTTCTCTTACTTGGCGAAACACCACGGTGTCTCTTACTTACTTTGAAACGTTTAAAAGTTTCACTTACTTACTTACCTACTTACTTCGTACTAGTTAATTTCTCAAACAAATTCAAATTTAAAGGTATTAATCTATTCGAAAAACTAAAGAAATTTTCCCTTTTTCAAAAATACCTAAACTTTTACTCGTATAGTTTAATCCTAAAACCTTATTTATTTGTTTAAAATAATTTTGTAAATCTTACTACTTTGAATGCTTTAATCAATCGGGATTTCTTACTTGCTAACGGGGAATTTCCTATCTTACTAACAATCGATATGAAGAGAAAACCTCCACCCTTTTCTAAGTAATTAAATTTAATTATAAAGAATAAGTTACTTATCTGGTTTCTGGTGATTGTTGCAAACGGAAAAAAAAAACAAGCCCCTTTTGGTTGTTGTCGGTCCACGAGAACAAGCAGCAGCCACTTTTGTTCTTGAATTCAATCGATGCCCCTTTCCTTCCTAAATTCAATCGATGCCCCTTCTCTTCCTGAATTCAATTGTGATCGATTCCCTGGATTAACCTTGCTCTGATACCAATTATTGGAAATCAAAATTAAATTTGCTGAGGCAAAACTAAAGAATCACAGGTATGAATCAATCTGTTTTATATTAAATTGAATTGTTTTACAAATTCCTATTCTATTTATACATAGTGAATCGGTGCCTTGATGAAAAGGCATACCGATACAAACATACCCCTAATCTAAACGTTGCAATCCTACTAAACGGTTTAAGGTACCGTTATCCTATTTCCAGCCCATTTACTAACTTATTGGGTTGGGTTTTATTTACATACATACTAATAAACATACTAAACTATTTTGGCCTTTTATAACGTTAAGGCCCAACATACAATTAATATTTGTGTGTGAGTGTGACTATGTGATACAGATTGGGTTTCACTTATTTATCTATTTTTTTTAGTTTATAAGAGTGGTTCATTTGATATAAGTCCAAATAGGTGAATTGAAAAAGCCCAAATCTGAAATAACAATAAACGCTTCAAGAAAAGGCGCGACGCCACACGCAATAGCCCGCGATATGGCGCTATAGCGCGCCTTACATCACGCTACGCTTTAAGACAACGCTATGGACTGATTTGTGACGGCGAGGCCACGCCTCGCGCCTTAGCGGGTTATTTAAAACCATGCATATAAATAACAAAATTCATGTAAAAGGGCCAAAGCCCAATGGACTATAATCAATACGTCTAATATGCCTCCGTAGTTTGAGCGGGAGAAGGGTGACGAACGCTCAAGCTGGATCGAAACTCAAAGAAGAGCGAAAAAGGTAGACTCTTTGTAAAGATGTCAGCATACTGATATCGGGAGGGGATGTGTAAAACGCGAACATGATCTGCTGCCACTTTGTCCCGGACAAAGTGGATATCTATCCCAATGTGCTTACTGCGTTGATTTTGCACTGGGTTAGAGGACATATATATGGCACTAACGTTATCACATAAAACAATTGTAGCCGCTGTGATGGGGTTATGAAGCTTACAAAGAAGGTAACGTAACCAAGATGTTTCTGCAACTACATTAGCGACACCTCTGTATTCTGACTCAGCACTGGAGCGGGAAAATGTGTGTTGTCGTTTAGACGACAAGGATAGTAAGTTTGATCTCATGAAGATACAAAAACCAGAGGTGGATCGGCGCGAGACTGGACAACCCTCCCACCCCCCCCACCCCCACCCCAGTCCGCATCAGAGTAGACAGTGAGTTGAGATGTGGGAGATGCGTATAACTGAAGGCCATGCTCAATAGTGCCACGAACGTAGCGCATAATGTGCTTGAGCGCCTGGAGATGAGGTTCCCGAGGGTCATGCATGAACAAGCAAATTTGTTGAACGGCGTATGCAAGGTCCGGGCGAGTGAATGTCAGTTTAGTGCCCCCGCAAGACTACGATTAAAAAGTTTGGATCTAAAACAGGAGGACCTGACGTTCCAAGTTTGGATCTAAAACAGGAGGGCCTGACGTTCCAAGTTTGGAATCTACGTTAACTGGCGTCCTGATGGGGTTATAGTTAAGCATATGTGTCCGCTCTGATACCATGATATAATATGGATACTCATCATAATTACAAGCGGAGAAGTAATACAAAACGATTGTATATATTTAATGTGTGTTGCATACAAACATCATGAGCACATATGAATAACAAAATACATGTAAAAGGGACAAAGCCCAATGGACTATAATCAACACGTCTAATAAGCTCGAGTTCGGCTCGTTTCGATCTAACGTTATATCTAGAGACCGACTTCTTAGATAGTAAGACATACTATATAATATTAGATTTTATTTATATAAACAGATGCTTATTTAAGCTTGTTTAGGCTCGTGAGCTAGTGTGTGAACTCAGACTTGAGCTTGTTCAATAAACGGTTTTATGATATGTTTAAGCTCAACTCGAATCAAGATTTTTAAGAGTCAAACATGGATATCTTCCGAGTAGTTTGGCTAATTTACTCCCCCAATTATGAAACACGTATAGTAAAACCTCGTCAACAGTGAAGGCCCATTTCCCAACCCGACGTTAAGACCAAAAGTTTCTAGTTTAAGATTTTGAAAGTTAATTGCAGAATGGCATATGGACCAATTATGATACAAATACCATTCACCTTATAGTTTCTTTATATCTATATTTAATCTAGAGTTGTCGTTTTAATTACGTGTGTAAAATTCCAAATAGTGGAATGATATGCATTTGAAACTCCTGACTCTTTAGTTGTCATGTGTTTTAATTACCATAATGAGAGGTATAATGATATTTAAACTGTTCAGTTACCCTAAGTTAATAACACATTTGAAACTTCTGACTCTTTGGTTGCCCTGTGTTTTAATTACCATAATGTGAGGTATAATGATATTCCTGACTCTTTGGTTGCCATGCTTTTTAATTACCATAATGTGAGATATAATGATATTTAATCTGTTCAGTTACCCTAAGTTAATAACACGAAACTCCTAACTCTTTGGTTGCCCTGTGTTTTAATTACCATAATGTGAGGTATAATGATATTTAAATTGTTCAGTTACCCTAAGTTAATAACACATACGTTTTTAGGTACTCCAAAAGTTGGTGGTATTAATGGCATACTAATTATTGTGTTTTAATTACCATAATGTGATTAACAAACGTTTTTAGGTACTCCAAAGGTTGGTGGTTTTGTGTTTTTCTATATAAGTTAGTTACTTTTGCATCAACAAGCCCCATAACTACGTACAATTATGTCTATTTCGAAAAACATGTCTCACTCCAAGATTGGCGCCCTTGACTCAACTAGAGAAGATTGGGTTGTTCATGTACGGCTTTGTAGAATGTGGGAGGCAGTAAATACGAAACTCGGTGATGTCTTACTTGGGTTGGAGATGGTTATGGCTGATTATGAGGTAATTTCTAATTTGTTTGAAAATTTTAAAAGTCGGAAAAAGGGTACGCCACGAAAACAGTTAATATACAATAATTTCTACCATGTTTTTTATGTATAACGATGGAAACTGTGGGGGGTTAAATTAGTTTCTTACATGTTTTTTTTTTTTTTTTTTTTTTTTTTTTACCAAAAAGGGCGGTTCGATACAAGGTTTCATCACTAGAAATCATATACGAAAGTTTAAGGCTCTTCTCGAAGAGGACCAGGTATATCAAATCTCGAGGTTCAGAGTGATTGAAGGTCAAATGGGATATAAAGCTGTCCCGAATCAATACCTCATCCGTTTCAACATTGCAACATCGGTTCGTAAACTTGAAGGTGGTCATGAGGAGTTTCCATTGAATGTGTTTAGTTTCACACCAACGGAAATTCACCTACAGAGAATCAACAACAATTCCCTCCTCACTGGTGCCAGCTTTTCTTTTCTATAAATGTTTATGTTTTCTTTCCTATATCTAGTTTTTTGTGGGTTGTTGTCGTTCACATGACATCTGGCTATGTGTTTACAGGTGTAATAGGGTGTTTGGTAGGTGCAGGCGAAATTATTCGCCTTGACAATGAAAAAAAAAGTGTGAAACGCGACGTTAAGCTATCTGTTAGCAGGTTATTATTGTGTATTTTTCTTTGATTCTGCCTACCTACTTTTTACAAAATTGTCACCGCGCAACGCGCGGGAATACGCCTAGTTGTTATAAGAGCTCAAGGAGTGGTTTGTGTTATGGGACGTTCTCTCTTTTCGACAACCCTTCTCCACTCTAGCTAACGCTTTCTGGGATTTCTTAGAACGTTAAAATATTAACGCTTGCTCTTTTTTTTCTCTGTTCGTAATGTATATAAAAATAGAAAAAAAATAAAAATATATTCTTGTTAAAAATATTTACAGTCAAATTGTTTAAAACTTTTGTCCTTTTTCTTCTTCATAAATACACATTCCATTTTTCTTAAAACACCATTTCTACCATACTTATCTATCTAGACTAGTTTATTACCCCCATAATACACGAAAAACCAAATTGAATTTTATACAATCACAACTTATTTAATAAAGTAACATAAGAAGTCTTAGTTATGGTTGCGATTGTAGAAATTAATAATCGGGTTTTGTGGAAGAATTAATGTATTTCATCAACTTAAAACGTTTACATAGGACACCTATTTATAGGAAAATATTAACCTAACGGGCCCAAGTCCACATACGGACTTGGCTTTACATTTGTTTTGGACTCCTATGTCTAACATTCCCCCTCAAGCTGAGTAGTGGGATTTCCAATGCTCAATTTGTCAAGACAGTGAGCGAAGATCTTTCCGGTAACCGCCTTAGTAAGAATATCTGCAAGATAATCTTTTGATGAAACAAACGGAAGCTCGATAATCTCATCTTCAAGTTTTTCTTTGATGAAGTGTCTATCAACTTCAACATGTTTTGTGCGATCATGTTGGACTGGATTTCCTGAGATCTGGATAGCAGCTTTGTTGTCACACATAATCTTACTGGCTTCCAGTGAGGGATATCCAATTTCTAACAGTAGTTTACGTAGCCATAGGACTTCAGCTAAACCTCGTGTTATTCCTCGGAATTCAGCTTCAGCACTTGAGAGGGCGACTACCTTTTGCTTTTTACTTCTCCAGGTAACAAGATTTCCTCCCACTAGAGTAAAATACCCAGATGTAGATCTCCTATTACCTTTGTCGCCTGCCCAGTCAGCATCAGTGTAAGCATCAATCTTCAGGTGCCCATTTGGTCTGAACAGAACTCCGTGTCCAGTTGTTCCCTTTAGGTACATGATAATCCATAAGGCAGCTTCCATGTGTTGAACTTGAGGTTGGTGCATGAATTGACTTATGACTCCCACTGCGTATGCAATATCTGGCCGAGTATGAGCTAAGTAAATAAGCTTTCCCACCGTTCGATGGTATCTTTCTTTGTCTGCCAGTTCAGCTTCATCTTCCATGAACAGTTTCTGGTTAGCAATCATGGGAGTATCTGCAGGTTTGCAATCCATCATTCCCGTCTCTGCTAATAGATCAAGGACATACTTTTGCTGACAAATGAAAATCCCTGAATTTGATCTGAGAACTTCGGTTCCGAGAAAATACTTTAGTCTTCCCAGATCTTTCATTTCGAATTCTTTGAAGAGATTGGCTTTCAATTTTGTCATTTCCTCCGAATCATCTCCTGTAATAATCATGTCATCAACATAGATTATTAAACAGGTTATGAGTTTACCTCTCCGTTTTAAGAATAAAGTGTGATCTGAATTGCTTTGACTATATCCATATTTCTTCATTATTGTGGTAAACCGACCAAACCAAGCTCGGGGAGATTGCTTTAAACCATACATAGATTTCTTTAGTCGGCAAACTTTCTTGGACTCAGAGCTATCATGAATTCCAGGTGGGGTTTCCATGTAAATTTCTTCCTCTAATTCTCCGTGTAAGAACGCATTCTTGACATCGAACTAGTGTAATGGCCAATCCTTGTTAGCTGCAACTGAGAAGAGAACTCTAATAGTATCAATTTTGGCTACTGGTGAGAAAGTCTCACAGTAGTCTATTCCATACGTCTGAGTATACCCCTTTGCGACTAATCGGGCTTTATACCTTTCGACTAATCCATCGGGTTTATACTTGATAGTGAACACCCAACGACATTTAACTGGTTTCTTTCCTGCGGGCAATTCACATTCTTCCCAAGTTTCACTTCTTTTCAGGGCTTCAAGTTCAGTACCAATTGCTTCCCTCCATTCCTTATACTTCAGTGCTTCTTCAACACTTGTTGGTATTTTTTCAGAACAGATGGCATTTGCGAAGGACCTGGCTTCAGGGGCTAAGTTCCTTCTTGCAATATTTGCAACTTGATATCTTGACCCTCTTGAAATTCTTTCAGGTGAGTATCTGTTGGGTGGAATCCCCCTAGTTGATCGAGGAGGAAGATCATACCGAGTTGGTTCGGTCACACTCGGATTTTCCATCTCAACCTGTTGTTCATCATCACACATATTAGAGTTATTTGAAATATCTGGAGCTTCAGAACCACTTACCTCGGATATCAGTTGAGGAGATCATTATTAGTGGAAGTGGTACTGTATTCAGAATCTTCAGGATTATCAGTTGGAGTGGGAGGATTAGTATCAGTAGGATAGTCATGCACAGGTGGTGCCCAACTTATCCATCGTAATGCGTCATTGTCATTTTCCCCCTGACCATGAAGATGGGTGTGATAAAAGAACTCAGTTTCAAGAAACTCACAGTTCATTGTTGTGAACATGTGACGCCTACTGGGACTGTAGCACCGATACCCGTGTTGATTGACACCATACCCCAAAAACACACATTTCTCTTCACACGGGTCAAGTTTTGAACGTTCTATTTTCGGTATATGAACAAAAACAGAACATCCAAACACTCGAGGTTCGAGGGTTAGAGTTGATGGCAATTTATGGAAATGTGACAATGTTTGGAGTGGAGTTTTGAGAGCTAGAGCTCGGGTTGGAAAACGATTAACCAGATACGTGGCAGTGACAACGACTTCTGGCCAAAAAGACTTTGGAACTTGTGATTCAATCATTATAGCACGAGTGATTTCCAATAAAAAAACGATTTTTTCGTTCGGAGACTCCATTTTGTTCAGGGGTGTGAGCACACGAGGTTTGATGAATGATTCCCAGCTCTTGACAAAAGTTTTTCATGGAATTGTTACAAAATTCTCCCCCATTATCGGATCGGAGAATTTGGATATCACGTTTGAATTGAGTTTTTATCATGTTACAAAATGGTGTGAACTTAGTAAACACTTCAGACTTAGTTTTTAAAAGATAAGTCCATGTCATTCGAGTACAATCATCTACAAATAACAGAAAATAACGGAAATTTTGTCCCCCTTCAATTTTTGCGGGACCCCAAACATCAGAATGAATTAACAAAAAAGGAGAATCAACTCGAGTATCATTTGGCTAAAATGTTTGTCTATGACTCTTTGCCAAAATACAAGTGTCACAATGAAAAACTTTATTGCTAGGAAATAAATGCGGAAATAACTGGTTCAAATAACCATAGGACGGATGTCCTAATCTTCTGTGCCATAACCAAGCTTTCCTATCGTTGGACCCATGAGTAAGCAAAACAGAGCCTTGTTGAGTAACTCCATCGACGTAGTAGAGTCCTTGTCTTTCAGTACCACGTCCAATGATCTTCCCCGTTCTGATATCCTGCAAAATGCAAAAGGTGGGGTGCATTAATACCACACAGTTTAATTCTTTCGTAACATGACTGACGGATAATAACTTGTGTGATAATGATGGTACATAAAGACATCTAGAGAGTCGTAATTCTTTCGATATTTCAATGGTTCCCCCTCCTTTAACTAGGAGAGTTTCCCCATACACTGTGTGAATTCGTGTTTTACCAACTCTAGATTTTGACCTTAGATCGGTGATATCAAACGTCACTGTATCGGTGGCACCACAATCAAAGATCCAAGAAATACACTTAGAATCTTTGGTTGCAACATGAGCTTCGCCAGAAAGAGACTCATATTGTTCCTTTTTTAAATCGTAATCATTTAACTTATCGAGTAAGTTTTTACTAAAACTTTTTGGATTTAAAAAGGAATCCTTACCCGGAGGGTTTGGTGTAAAAAGACCAAACCCTATACCTGGTTCTGGGGCGCCATCGGTACTCTTTTCTCCGCCGCCACTAATTTCAGTGCTTCCTACAGCGGCCGCAACTTTTCCAGTCTTGGAGGTCTTATGATTCTCATTCCACCATTCTGGATATCCGACGATTTTAAAGCATTTCTCTTTGGTGTTTTTGTCATACCACATTCATCACACTTGAGCTTGCTTTTATCCACCTTTGAGTTGGGTCGGAACGCCGGTTTTTCTGATCGATGATTCTTGGAAACAAGCCCTGCTCCATCACCGATGGTATTTAGCCCAGCTTCCACACCCATATCCGCCTCATGATTCCCGTCAATAATAGATTGGTGAGCTTTTTCTTTCCTAACCGTAGCATAAGCAGTCTCGGGAGATGGAAGTGGATCAGAACGGAGAATTTCCCGTTTAATTGGGTCATACCTCCGGTCAAGTCCGTTCAGAAACTGGAAGAACTTTGTTTCGGATCGAACTCAATTATATGTGGCTATGTCAGCTGTGCAAGTCATCGGGTTGGGATCCCCGGTGATCAATTTCTCCCCAAATTCCCTGCATCCCTATCCAAAACTCTTCTAGTGGTAGCTGCTGTTGTTTGAACTCATTTGCTTTAACATGGAGATCGAAATTTTGTAATTTATCCTTCCCGCTGCTGTAAGTAACCGCCAGGGCTTCCCATAGTGACTTCGTTGTGGGGAATTCGGTAAGATTACTTGCAATGCTCTGTTCGATGTTCTGAATTAACCACGAAAATACCACGAGATCAGTTTGTTCCCACTCATCGTATTTTTCATCAGTAATGGCGGGAGGGTTTTGGGTAAGATGGTTAAGATACACTTTCGATTTCCCCCCAATAGAGACTCGAATCATACGAGCCTATAACGGGTAGTTGTTTCTCGTCAACATTAGACTAATCTTGAGTTGATCGGACGGGTTTGGTTTTGGGTTTTGGAACTGGTTCTGAGCTCCGTTACGAAGCAAATTCATTAGTTGCATTGCGAGGTTATTATAGGTGTTTAAATTGTTTAAATTGTGGTTTCGGGCCTGGTTTTTAATTAATGATTTGGGCCTAAACCTTGTTTATTGGGCTTTAAAATTGAAGCTGGAAAACGAATCCCCTCAATTCGAATACCTAGTCGAACAATAACTCAATTCAATTCGATCAGCAATTCACATTCTTCGCCGTCGTTCTCCTCTGTCTTCCAATATCAGTCGAATGGCTTCCTGTTTGAAGCCTTAAGTTCGTGTGCTTGAGTTGCTGGTCGAAGAGGGTGAGTTCGAATGGAAGACTTCGTGTGCTTGGCTTTTCTAGTCGAATGGTTAGTCAATTTTTCCTAGCCAACTAAACAATTCAAACTCCTTGATCAAACTTCCTAGTCGAGTAGCTATTCGAATAGCTTGTTTGAGTGTATTGATTAACCATTCGTGTACCTCAGTTCGAAGAGGTTGATTAACCGTTCGAATGGTCTTGGTCGAGTAGGTTAATTTGTTGTTCGAATGCCAAGTCGAAAAGGTTGGTTTTCTATTCGAATTTGCTTATTCAAATGTATTGATTGTTAATTCGAATGGTCTAGTCCGAACATGTACTTTTACCAGTAACCTGCTCTGATACCATGTAGAAATTAATAATCGGGTTTTGTGGAAGAATTAATGTATTTCATCAACTTAAAACGTTTACATAGGACACCTATTTATAGGAAAATATTAACCTAACGGGCCCAAGTCCACATACGGACTTGGGCTTACATTTGTTTTGGACTCCTATGTCTATAGTTTGTCATTTAACGCAACTTAGTTTATGTTCAGGCAAGAATGAGTTTAGAAACTTTAATCCAAAAAAGATTTAAACCTAGACATGTTAATGCACAATTTCACACAATTACTTTCAAATAGACTGTGTTACGAACCTTTTAAAAAGATCTAGATGAAATAACCCAATTTATTTTGATTGAATTTCAAATGGAGTTATTGAGGAGAATTAGTCGGAAAAAATGGAGCGTATTTATAAATAAAAACAAATCAATTTTCATTAACTAAAGCTAATTAATGCAAAAAATAAAAATATTTGTAAATAAAAAAAAATCAATTTTCATTAACTAAAGCTAATTAATGCAATAAATAAAAATATTTGTAAATAAAAACAAATCAATTTTCATTAACTAAACCTAATTAATGCAAAAAAATAAAAATATTTGTAAATAAAAACAAATCAATTTTCATTAACTAAAGCTAATTAATGCAATAAATAAAAATATTTGTAAATAAAAACATATCAATTTTACTTAACTAAAACTAATTAATGCAAAAAATAATAACATTTATATAGACGCTTAAACTATATAAACTCAATTTTTTCAATTGTGAGTTTATCAAGTTGTGATTATCACATATTCTAAATATAAACAATACTTTAATATTTCTCTTACTTATCGATGGAGGAAGTGAAAAGATGTGTTCGTCACAAGAAATAAATATTGTAGACTCAACATCTAGTAACATTAATGTGTTTCAGAATTATGTATAAACTTAGGTACAATTTAAAAAACAAAAAGACGTCAAAAAAGAAAATGACTGAAGATGTAATCGGATGAATAAAACAAGCGAAACTTGTAGACTTTTCAAATATGTTGGTAATAATTTTATCATGTGTTATGAAAAAGTGAAGTTTCGTAACACCTTCGATACGTGCTAATAAGAAGATAAGAAAAAATCATGCTAAATCTTTAAGAGTTCGTTGAAATTTTGAGTTTTTTTTTTTTTTTTTTTTTTATGTTTAGTTTGGATAATACTTTTTACTCTTATATTCAAAATATATAATTTAATATTTTGCTTCTTTTTGTGTTCGAATAAAACACTCGGAAGAAGTTGGAAAATGTGAATGAGAACATCCCCGTAAATTTAATCTCGTAAATATGGAGTGAACATATTTTTGATGCTATAGTGTGTAAGATATTTTTGTGGTATGATGTAGGGGTGTTAAAAATCGGGTGTCTGAAATTTCGGATATCCGGTTTCGGATAACCAATTTATCCGAAAATCCGAAATTTTGAAAAAATATATTTTGTTTTTTGTTTTTTTGAGTTATTTTTTGTTTGTTTCAAATATATTTATCTAAATATGTTATCAAATCACCAAAATAATTACATTTACCTATAAAATAACTATAAAATAAAAATAAAAAAAAATTCGGATTTTCGGATAATTGGATATCCGAAATTTCGAAATATTACTATCCGAATCCAAATCCGAAAAACCGGATATCCGAATTTTCGGATAATTTCGGATCGGATATTGGGATTCGAATTTTCGGATACGAATATTTTGAACACCCCTAGTATGATGTATTATATTAAGAAAGAATAAAATGATCTAGTAATATTTTTAGGAATAAATAACTCACAATACAGAAAAATTATAAAATAATTTGGGATTCTTTTTAGTGCATAATAGAATATTAAATTTCCTTTTTCAAAAATTTACATTTTTTTAACAATACTAAGTGTATGAAAAAATCAAATTAAGGTTAGGAATCAAAAAGTATTCTATTTAGTTTTTTTTCTTCTTGTAATCTTGTCAATGTGTTATGTGTCAATTGATGCTTCAAAGGTTATGTTTTTAAGCATAATAAGATTAAACTCTTCTAATGATAAAATAAACAAGATATAAAATTAAAAAAGAATAGAAAAGAAAGTAGAAACGAAACTCATATTTATTTATTATATATTAAACTTGAACATTGTAAATATCATTATGGTTTGCTTATGGGCACCCGTGAAAAAGCACAATCTTTTTCACAGTAACAATACCAAAAAACGCGAATGCCTGGAACAAAACCGCATCTACTACCCTTCCAAAAGTTATGCTTGTTGGGTTATAACTTAGTCAACTTAGTTTAACTCAATAATACGGCATCTAACTATGGATAAAGTAACTTACAAGAATAATACGGAAGTTATTAAGAAGTTACTACGGAAGACAAGTTAATACGGCTGTTCAACAAGTTACTACGGAAGCAGTTCATTACTACGGAAGCTGTTCATTACTACGGAAGACACAAGTTACTACGATACTGAAGTTACCGCGGATACACTTGCTATGCACTTTCAAGATATATATAGATATAGTTTCAATTGTATTCAAAGTATGTTTCCTTAGTAGATAAAGATGTAGATGTCTAGTTTATCTAGAATAGCCTCAAGGTCTATAAATAGTAGATCCATGTAAGATAGGAAACACGTTGTATTGATATCTTGATTAATACAATTGAGGCTTAACATTCGACAAATATATTATTCTTAGTTATTCGTATAGTTCATTATTTGTCTGTTCAATTAACTTGTAAATATCAAAGTGTTCAATCCGCTGCCTGAACTTCTTTGATAGATCACGATCTAACAAGGTTAAGGTTAACGAAGTATAACAACTGAATTGATCCTGACAAGTGGTATCAGAGCACAGGAGGTGCTTTAGATCCATTGATCAACAAGTTGACAATCCTCATACGCAAGAATCAAGATAAACATCATGGATGATGTTTAAATCAACAAAGTTCCTGTTCTGAATAGTAACGAATTCGATTTATGGAAGCTACGTATCAAGCAACACATCCTACTGTCTGACTACACAGTTTGGGATGTCATCATCAATGGTAACAAGCCTGCTGCCAATCAAGGAGCTGATGGACAACCTGGTATCTTGGCTCGTCAACCATTGACTGATCAGGAGAGAAGAGAAAAACAAACGGAGATCAAGGCACTTAGTATTCTTCTTATTGCCATCCCCAACGAGTATCAATCTCAATTTGAAGAATACAAAGATGCTAAATCCTTGTGGGAAGCATTGGAGAAAAGATTCAGCGGTACAAAGAATACCAAGAAGAACAAGAAGGCTCTTCTTAAGCAAGAATACGAGAATTTCAATGCTTTGAAAGAGGAGAGTATGACTCAAACGTTTGATAGATACAAAAAGCTCACCGGAGAGATGATAAGTGCAGGAGTTCAATACGAAAAAGATGACATCAACAGAAAGTTCATAAGAGCTCTAGGCAAGGAATGGATTATCTACACGGTGTCCTATAGACAAGGAGATAAATTGGAAGAATTGGAGTTAGATGATCTATACAACGACCTAAGAGTCTTTGAATCCGAAGTTGAAGCAAATAAACCCAACAACAGCAATCACAGTATTAATAATTTTAATACTGCTCTTGTCACAACATCCGGAGGAACAAAACCTGAAAGTGGAGAAGACATATCTTTTGAAGCTTTCATCTCCGTAAGCTCAAATCTCACTAGCGATGACGTGAAGCAGATACATCAAGATGACTGGGAAGAGATGGACTTGAAGTGGCAAACTGCCATGCTGGCCCTACGTGCTAGAAGATTTGTGAATAGAACCGGAAGACGGTTTAATCCAAGAAACAATGAACGAATTGCTTTTGATAAAAGAAAGGTGAAGTGCTATGAATGCAATGAACCAGGCCACTTTGCAAGGGAATGTCCAAACAAGTCAAAATCCAAGAATCCACGAATCACACAAGACAACAATCCAAGTGCACTCATGTCACAGGACGTATTTGGATATGATTGGAATGACTTAGCCGAAGAAACTAGTCAATACAGGGCACTAATTTCATGTGACGACCCTATTTCTGCTGAAAAAATAACTACTGTTCACCATGCACGCATAGCAGTAGTAATGGATGCTGAAGACACCGTTTCTACGGAGGACACGGTTAATACGGATCTTGTTTATACTGACCTGGGTACTACGGCAATTGACCATGATGTTCTTGGATATGAATGGAACGAAGATGATCGCGAATCAACTCATGATGATTCTCTAATGGCAATTGACTCATCATCAAAGGATCCTGAAACACCATCTCTCATGGTCGAGGTAAATTCTAAACTATGTTCTTCTGAATGTAAGGAAGTTATTCTTAAATATAAAAATCACAACCAATTAATGAGTGACTCAACTAAAATCTTAGAAGAACAAAGACGTTCAGCTGCCAGAGTTATTGATAACTTAGAGAATCAGATTAAGTCACACAAAGTAAATGAACAAAGTTATCAAGAGCAACTTAGATTAGTTGAGTGGCAAAGAGAGGATCTATTAGTAAAACTTAAGATGGCCAGGGAGGAAATCAAAATATTAGGAGAAAAACATGATAAAGTTGAGTTAGATGTAGTTAAATTAGAACATGCTTCACAATCAGTTAATAACCTTATTCAACAACAAATACATGGAAAGGTAAAAGCTGGTTTAGGATACAAAGAAGTTGCCCCTCCATTTAACCAAAACTATATCCATCCATCCTTAGATGAACCTAGGATCCCTATCTCTCAGACACCTCCAAACAAATCATTCAATGTTGATCCAATCAACTATGATGAAGTTCTGATTGAGGACTTAGTTGAAGAGAGTAAGCTGAACATTGTGAAAAACAAGGATATTCCTTTAGAAAATCACCTACTCACAATAGAAGGTATTACTCAACATTCTTCACAAAGTTTAGTGTCTATGCCATCTCATGATCATGTTAAGAAAGTAAACAAAAATGCATCCACTGATAGTAAAAACAAAACAGTCTCTAAGGAAAAAGAAAAGACTTGGTTACATATAGGTAAAAGAGGAAATCAACGAAATATGAACCAAGTAAAAACCCAAAAAGGTCAAACTCCTAAAAGTTCTGTTAAGGGATGCTTTATATGTGGAAAATTAAATCACTATGCAAAAGTTTGTTATCACAATCCTCAAAATCAAAAGCAAGTGATTCAAAAACCACATCACGGGTTGGGATACACTTGAAAGCCTGAGCATAAAAACAAACCAATGAACCGTAGTAACAAAATAAATCATGCACACAACAGTTTTGTTACTATGAATTCAGGAAGAAAACGTGTTAACAAAAACGTATTTTCTAACAGTAGAAATAGAGTTAATACTGCTAGACAAAATTTTGTTTCTACTGCCAAACTTAATACGGTAAAAAATAATGGTGTTAATACTGCTCGTATTAATACTTTGAAAAATAACCGTGTTAATACTGCTCATGTTAATACTGCCAAAGGTAACTTAGTTACTACGGCTCATGTTAATACTGTGAAACAAAAGCATGCCAAACCAATATTTGTTCCAACTATTAAACCAAATTCTGTTAACACTAAAATTGTTTCAAAAGCTAAACCATTCAAACAAGTGTGGCAACCAAAGATCAAAGTAACTCAACCACCTGTTCCTATTGATTTTTCAAAACTAGTCCAAAGGAAGGTGAGTTACTTTGATGAAATGGTCAAACCCAAGTCAGCTTTGGCTTGGGTTCCCACCAGAAACTAACTTTCATTGTTGATGTGCAGGTTCAGCCAACAAAAGAAAGTGAGAGCAGTTGGCATGTAGATAGTGGCTTCTCCAGGCACATGACAGGCAACATGTCATGCCTACAGGACTTTGAAAAGTTCAATGGAGGATATGTTGCATTTGGAGGCAATCCAAAAGGAGGAAGAATTTATGGAAAAGGAACAGTAAGCAATGGAACAATACACTTCAAAGATGTGTATTATGTGCAACAGTTGAAGTATAACTTGTTGAGTGTCTCTCAAGTCTGTGATGAGAAACACACAACTATATTTACTGCATCTGAATGCATCATCATGAAGCCAGGATATGTTATAGAATAGAGTATGATCTTACTTAGAACACCAAGAAGAGATAATGTCTATTGTCTAGACATGTCCAAGGTCAAACCAACTTCATCTGAAGCATGGTTTCTCTCAAAAGCTACCTTTGATGAATCCACTATGTGGCCTAGGAGGATGTGCCATATGAACCTGAAAAATATCAATCAATTGGTGAAGTCATAATTGGTTAGAGGTCTCCCCAACAAACAGTTCAATCTTGATGATAACTGTTTAGCTTGTCTGAAAGGAAAACAACACAAATCTTCTCACAAGTCAAAAGAGCTCAACACCAACACTACTCCTTTACATTTGCTACACATGGATCTCTTTGCTCCTACCAATGTAAAGAGCATTACCAAGAAGTCAGACTGCCTTCTCATCACTGATGACTTTACTAGATACACTTGGGTATACTTCCTGGCTACTAAAGATGAAAAAAGCCAGCTTCTCATATCCTTCATCACCAAAGTAGAGCATCAAGTCAGCCTCAAAGTCAAGAAGATTAGATGTGACAATGGCACAGAGTTAAAGAACCAAGTGATGAATGACTTCTGTGAAAAGAAAGGAATAGAGAGACAATTCAGTGCGGCTAGAACTCCTCAACAAAATGGAGTTGTTGAACGAAGAAAATAGGATATTGATTGAGGCATCTAGAAGTAGGTTGGCAGAATCCAACCTACCCATCTTTTTTTGGGCAGAAGCAGTTAACACTGCCTAATATGTTCAGAACAGGTTCCTTCTAGTCAAGTCACAAAACAAAACGCCATATGAGTTACTTCACAAGAGACAACCTTTAGTCAGCTTTCTAAAAGCTTTTGGGTGTCCTTGCACTGTCTTAAATTCTAAAGACTATCTTGGCAAGTTTGATTGCAAGGCAGATGAAGGAACTTTCGTTGGATACTCATCACAGAGCAAAGCATATCGTGTTTACAACCACAAAACAAAAATCATAGAAGTAAGCTCTAATATGACATTCAATGAACGTACTCCTACTAAGAAGTGTCAAGGACCAAACTGGGTCTTTGATTTGGATGCATTAACAAAATCCTTTAACTTTAACTTTGATTCTCAACATTCAACAGTTCCTACGGATCATGTTAATACGGCACAATCGGCACAATCCATTCCTACGGATCATGTTACTGCGGATCCAGTTAATACTGCTCCAATCATTGGTACTGCCCGTTTGGATGTTATGGAATACATCAATCTCCCTGTTTCTATGGAGGATCCTATTCAACTCTTTGATCCCATATCCCCATATGAAGCAGAGGAGTCTTCCCAACAAGAAGAAGAACATCCACATGAAGATGAAGCAGTTCCCAATCCCACGTCTACTACTAAGGATGATGCCACACGGCCCAATGGAGTTCCACACTTAGTCGAAGAGGATGAGCATGGAGTTGAACAAATTTTCACTGAAGAGTTTGAAGCATATACGGATGATTTCCCTTCTTCAGTTACTACTCCTCCCTCTACTGCTTTCTTCCCAAGCAATATGCCAGATTTAAATGATACCAACTTAGGCAAGGAATTACGACTTGAGAAGATTCCATCTTCACGTGTTTCAAGGAATCATCCCCCTTCTCAGATCATTGGTAGTCTTGACTTCTCCATGGAAACTAGAAGCCAAACTAAGCCCACAAAGTACCCTATGAAAGCTCTTATAAACACATGTTTGTTTGCCTGCTTCCTTTCTCAAATGGAACCAAAGAAAATTCAAGAGGCATTACTGGATCCACACTGGATAGAGGCATGTCAAGCTGAGCTACTTCAATTCAAAATACAAGGGGTCTGGGAGTTAGTTGAAGTCCCATTTGGCAAGAAGGTGATAGGTACAAGATGGATCTTCAGAAACAAGAAGGATGAAAGGGGTATTGTGATCAAGAATAAAGCAAGACTGGTTGCACAAGGCTACACCCAAGAAGAGGGAATTGATTATGAAGAGGTCTTTGCACCAGTGGCTAGGATTGAGCTATTAGATTATTTCTAGCGTTTTCTTCATTCATGGGCTTTAAAGTATACCAAATGGATGCAAGAGTGCATTCCTCTATGGAGTTATTGAAGAAGAAGTATATGTCAAGCAATCCCCTGGCTTTGAGGATCCTCAACATCCTCATAAGGTGTACAAACTGGTAAAAGCTCTCTATGGGCTTCATCAAGCACCAAGGGCTTGGTATGACACACTTTATAACTACCTTCTCCAACACAAATTTCAAAGAGGAACCATTGACAAGACATTATTCTTCAAGAAATCTCACTCAGATATCCTTCTTGTTCAAATATATGTGGATGACATCATCTTTGGATCCACCAAAGATTCTTTATGCAAAGAGTTTGAAGAATTAATGCACACAAAGTTTCAAATGAGCTCCATGGGGGAACTCACTTTCTTTTTGGGTCTACAAGTCACGCAAAAGACATATGGTCTCTTCATTAGCCAACCCAAATATGTCAAGGACATTCTAACTAAATTTGGCTTTATGGATGCAAAGGTAGCAAGCACACCCGTAGAAACTCACAAACAACTGACTGTTGATCTTGAGGGGGAGGATGTGGATATTCATAATTACAGATCAATGATAGGCTCCTTAATGTATCTCACAGCTTCAAGACCAGACATCATGTTTGGAGTTTGTGTTTGTGCAAGATATCAAACAAGACCCAAAACATCGCACCTAATTGCAGTCAAGAGGATCTTTCGTTACCTGAAGGGCAAGCCTAACTTAGGCTTATGGTATCCTAAAGACTCTCCCTTTGATTTAATTGCTTATACTGACAGTGATTATGGTGGTGAAAACTTAGACAGGAAATCAACAACTGGAGGATGTCAATTCATTGGCTCAAGACTAGTGTCATGGCAATGCAAGAAGCAAACAACTGTATCTACATCTTCCACAAAAGCTGAATACATTGCAGCTGCTAGTTGCTGTGCTCAAGTGCTATGGATACAAAATCAAATGATGGACTATGGCTATTCATTCATGAACACACCAATTCACATTGACAACCAAAGCACCATTAGCATCATCAACAATCCAGTCAAGCACTCCAAGACAAAGCACATAGTGATACGCTACCACTTCATAAGAGACTGTAACGAAAAGAAATTAATTCATGTTGAGAAAATTCACACTGATAATCAGCTTGCTGATCTTCTCACAAAAGCCTTTGATGTGGGAAGATTCACATTCTTGATTACCAGCATTGGAATGATCAACATGGATTAAAATCCTCTACTCTTATCTATTACTATCTCTATCTTTAAGTCCCTTCGAGAAGCAGTAGTAACCTTTAAAATAAGCAAAAGTGCCTTACTTTCTAGTATTGTACTATGTTACTACTGCAAAAGTAACAGTAACAACAAATTTTAACCAAAGTTTTATTAGTACGGCCATATTTTCCGTATAAAGGGAAGGTTTAACTACTACTGCCCTTAATAGGATAATAAGGACGGAATGATTAATACTGACTAGTATTATGGTTACTACGGACCTCTGGTTAATACTGACAGTGATTCACATTACTACGGACAGTCCAGTTAATACGGCTCATGTACCTTTACTACGGTCATTAATCAAATTACTACGGTTATTATTTGTTAATACTGCAACTCACCATATTAAAAGGTTTCTTAATTAATAAGTATTCCTTAATTAATGATGAGTTGACAAGTCAAAATACAACTTGTAACTAACTTTTACACGTGGTGATTGGTCATTGGACCTAATTTTTAAATTTCAGGCGCGAGGTACAGCTACAATTGACACGTGGCAACTTTCAATTGCACCGTCACGTTTAATCATCACCCGCGTCTAATCCATAATCACCAAGTTGTTACATCTTCACCGTATAAATAGGGATCTTTTTAACAGTTTAATTACATACCTTTCTTAAGAACCCTAAAAACTTCTAAAAAGTTACCGTTACAATTAAATCCCAAAGTCTTTCTTTCATTACTTGATCAATTTCCTGCTTCATTGTTTACTTTGATCTACATTGTTCATACAGCACTAACAATGGCTGATCTTCAATTTTTCTTGACACATAACATGGTGGCATACTTGGTCAAACACGATGACAATCAAGATTTTCATCCCATCATCGATTTTTTGCAACAATCCCATATTAAACTTGCTTTGACAATTAGCCCTGAAATACATGAGACATACATAAGGGATTTTTGGGTTTCTACGGAACTAAACACCAATGGTGATGTACCTGTCATCAATGCCACAGTAGATGGCAAAGAAATAACCGTTTCAGAGGCAACATTGCGTACACACCTTCAACTACGTGATGCAACAGGTATAACTCAACTTCCTAATGAAACACTTGTTTCAACCTTTGAAAGAATGGGGTATGAGGGGGACTTGAATATTTCAACGTTTTTAAAAGCAAAACTGTCCCCCCAATGGAAATACTTGTTGCATACTTTGAAACAATGTCTTTCTCAAAAGAGAACGGGTTGGCATGAAGGCAGTTCTGCTTTGGCAACTGCTATGGTGTGTTTGGCCACAAACAAAACATACAATTTTTCAAATCTCATCTTTGAAGGAATGAAATGGAACTTGGTAAACTTAAAAAATAAATTTCTTATGTATCCAAGATTCCTACAACATGTTTTTAATTGTGAAATCAAAGATCTTACTAGATCTCCAAATGTTTTCTCATCCCATGCTCATACAAAGAAAGTTTTTGTTAATATGAGAAGGGTAAACAAAGGATTTTCAGCAAATGTGACCCCATTGTTCTCAACAATGATGGTGGGCACAAGTTCACAAGATGAAGGACAAGTGACTTCACCTCTGTCCCAGCCACCATCTTCTATTGTTACAACCACAAGCACCACTGTTATTTCTGTTGCAAGTGCTGAGGTTATCTTACCCGAGGTTTCTACTGCAAGTGTACTGCCACAGTCACCACTTTTGTGACTTCACCCACCGTTTCTACACCTCACTCACCACCACTTGTTGCTTTTTCAAGAAGAGCCAAGAGGGTTCCTCAGCCTCTTGTGCTTCAAACTTCCCCACTCTCAAACATTCCAAAGTCTTTACCTGAAACATCTTCAGGAAAGACACAATTAGGGGAAAACATTGAGCATACCCCCTTGCTCACTGAGGTGGTCCTTAAGGAGGGGGGTGACCATTTGGGGAGGGCTAATACTACTGCAGCAATCACTTCTCACAGTGATGCTCAGGACAGTATTAACATCACTAAGACCCAAACCAAGGCAACACTAACCTTTGATGATGACTTGGTCTCATCTTGGGAAAGTGGTCCCTGGTGCCAAGAAACCACATGGGAGATACCTGTTTCTGCTAGGCGGGAAAGTGTCTTTACACCCTATGATCTACCACCTGTTGGTACCCAACAGGCACGGGGTGAGGGTAGCTCTAATCTCAACAATGAATTTATGGATATGTACAAAGCTGTCATGGTTAAGGTGGATAAACAAGGGGAAACTCTTGCCACATTAACAAAGTTGGTGCAACAGTTGCTGGCTCAACAAGCTCTTCTATCAGCTCAACTCTTGCCCAAAAGTAATTCCACAAGGAGCATTGGCACATCCCCAAAGCCTTCCAGCTCTTCTTCCTCTGATGATACTCCTCCAACTGACAAAAAGGGGGAGAAAGAACAAGATTTACATATTTTATCATCTGAAGAGAGCAAGGGAGAAGAAAGAAAAAGTGACGAGACAGTTATCACAACAACCTCTGAACAAAGTGAAGATATGGAGGTTGAAAAAGAAGGTGTGGAAATGGAAATAGGCAATTCACCTAAGGGGGAGAAGGAAAGAGAAGGTGAAGATATGGTAATAGATGAAGAAGGAGAAAAGATGGTGGTGGATGAAACAGTTGAAAAGGAACAAACAGTTGAGGGGGAGCAAGAGATGGAAATAGAGATTGAGGAAGTAGTAATTTTTACGGATGAATTCATTACTACGGACCTTCTTGTTACTACGGATCCTCAGACTGAAGTCATTAATGTGGATGTCCTAGTTTCTACGGCTCCTCAAATTGAAGTGATTACTACGGATGCTGAAATGGTTTCTACGGACACCATTACTACTGCCAGCAATCCAGTTACTACGGAGAACCCCATAGATACGCAACCTCAACTGCTTACTACAACACCTCCAACATTTTATCAAGCATCTCACACAATTCAAGGAAGTGAACCAGTTCAAGCTATTCTTTCTGAAGCTACAATAGTCATAACCACAGCATCTATGGTCACTACTTCTACCATTGATGAACAAGCTGCTGCAGCAAAGTTAATGAAGATGGAGATGGCCAAGATCATAGCAGAAAGAAGACTTGAAGCAGCAGGTCTCCCAAAAGCAAAAGCTTTAACAATTCCTGCAGCCTCACAAGCTTCTACAATATCTGAAGCTGAACCTGACTATGTTGCTGATCCCTCTAGACCTTCAGGTATAAGACCACTTATTGTACCTCCTGGTAGATCATATGTTCCACAAGTTATTACAGAGGTAAAGCATGAAGAAAAGGCTAAAGGAAAGAAGATAGTAGAGGAGGATCTGAAGGAGAAAGAAAAACTTAAAAAGAAGAAGGAAAGGGAGGACAAGCTTGCAGACTTTGTTGCTCTAAAATTTGCAACTGAAGATCTGGATGTGGGAGATGACCTTGAGACCATTAGGGAAATCCACACCAAGCTGCAGATTGAGCAAATGGAAAGAATTCAAAGGATGAAAGAAGAAGAATTGGCTGTAAGAGCCATGCTTGAACAAGAGATGGTTGATCTAGCCAAAGCTGAGTCTGAGAAGAAGAAAGTGCTCAGAAAGAAACAATCAACTCAAGACAAGCTAGCTGAAGATAGGAAGCAATTCATCTCTTATCTAAAGTCAAAGAATTATAGTGACAGGTCTTTAGGACCTATGAAGATAGGAAGCTTATTGGAGTTGGTTGAAAAAGAAAGGAAACGTGATGCCCAAAGGGAAGCTGCACTCTCCAAGCTACAAGAGAAAATGAAGCTTGAATTGGAGAAGGCAATGAAAAGGGCACATGACACTGGAAGAAGAATATTTGATAGTCAAGGAAAGTAAATATCAAATCCTTATGTTAGTACTGCTTTAGCTACGGTTAACCCTCATTAGAAGCCAAAGAGAAAGAAGTTAGCATCTAAAAGAATTCCTCTTGTAAAGAAACGAAGAGTAGAAACTGCTGCTGCTGCTTCAACCACTTTTCAAGAAAGTCCAAACATTCCATTTATGCAAGTAAAGCAAGAACCAGTTAATGTGGAAGAAGAAGATGATAATCCTGAAGTTACTCAAGAAGATTGTTCAGCATTGATTATCAACTTAGAAGGACTAAGGTTTACACCTTTAGCTGTGAAGCTACCTCTAATCATCGATTGGGAATTCACCAGTGGACCTATGAAGACAGAATACAAGGTTACAAGGCAAGACAAGTCAAAAACAATTGTTCCAGCCTTCCACAGAGTGATAAGGGATTTCACAAGGGATGATTTAGAGAGAATGTACGAAATAGGGAGAATCAAGTATTCTCATCTCAGAGGTGAATGTGCAGGTACTGATATGGAAATGGACTGCTTATGTGGTCTGTTTGAACCAGGATATGAAAAGACTAGTTCAGTGTTCAAGAAGGGAGGTCCTACAAATCCAGTCATCAAGTGGTTTGTCTATGAACGAAGTGGAGTCTACTCAATAGTGAGAAGACATGGAGCCATGGAATTCTATTTAATGGACAAAAGGTATCCACATGACTTAAGGAAATTGAAGGAATTGATCAAGGTCAAGTTATATGGACTTCTTTCTTCAAGGGTAGCACATGAATTGGTTTGGAGTATCTTGGTACAAATCACTGAAGAACGAGCGAAAGGAAGAGAAGAAGAATGGCAAGACAAGAATGAACAAAGAAATGTTTAGATAACTTGCTATGTAATGAAGTAGTAAAACTGTTGATGTATAAAACTTGTACTTTGATAGCTTATAAAAGTTCAAGGTTAGGGGGAGATTGTTGGGTTATAACTTAGTCAACTTAGTTTAACTCAATAATACGGCATCTAACTATGGATAAAGTAACTTACAAGAATAATACGGAAGTTATTAAGAAGTTACTACGGAAGACAAGTTAATACGGTTGTTCAACAAGTTACTACGGAAGTTGTTCATTACTACGGAAGACACAAGTTACTACGGTACTGAAGTTACTGCGGATACACTTGCTATGCACGTTCAAGATATATATAGATATAGTTTCAATTGTATTCAAAGTATGTTTCCTTAGTAGATAAAGATGTAGATTTCTAGTTTATCTAGAATAGCCTCAAGGTCTATAAATAGTAGATCCATGTAAGATAGGAAACACGTTGTATGGATATCTTGATTAATACAATTGAGGCTTAACATTCGAAAAATATATTATTCTTAGTTATTCGTATAGTTTATTATTTGTCTGTTCAATCAACTTGTAAATATCAAAGTGTTCAATCCGTTGCCTGAACTTCTTTGATAGATCACGATCTAACAAGGTTAAGGCTAACGACGTATAACAACTAAATTGATCCTGACAGTGTATTTTGCAAATATCTGAACATATCTTAGCGTTACAAGGTTGTTCGCTATATATCGCTCTTTCACACCCGTTTGGATATGTCATACTTTCTCCTGCGACTTTTAATAGACAAAACTTGAGTTGATTTATCATTGTAAAAAAGTTAAGTATCTATACAAGAAATAATAATATAATATATATTGTTTATAACATGTATTTTGAGAAAGAAAAATAATAATATAAATATATGTGTGGGAAAACTGCGACAACGACCACGAGCAGGAGCAAGAAACAAGATTTAAACCTAGCCATGTTAATGCACAATCTCACACAATTGCTTTCAAATAGACTGCGTTACGAACCTTTTAAAAAGATCTAGTTGAAATAACCCAATTTATTTTGATTGAATTTCAAATGGAGTTAATGAGGAGAATTAGTCGGAAAAAATGGAGCGTATTTATAAATAAAAACAAATCAATTTTCATTAACTAAAGCTAATTAATGCAATAAATAAAAATATTTGTAAATAAAAACAAATCAATTTTCATTAACTAACGCTAATTAATGCAATAAATAAAAATATTTATAAATAAAAACAAAATAATTTTCATTAACTAAAGCTAATTAATGCAAAAAATAAAAATATTTGTAAATAAAAACAAATCAATTTTCATTAATTAAAGCTAATTAATGCAATAAATAAAAATATTTGTAAATAAAAACAAATCAATTTTCATTAACTAAAGCTAATGACCACCTGCCAATCTCGAGAGTATACCTCAAAAGCAATTAATATTTGGGTTTTATTACTACTACATGAACCATAAGTAAAACCTTCATTTACACAACTATTTTAATAACATAAGGTTTTATTCATAACTTGGGTATTACCAGCTACTAATGAACATAACAGGAGTGCATATTTATCATGCTTTTTGTGTGTAGCATGAGATGGAGGAAGGCGATGAAGTGAAGGAAGAGTTTAGAAACTATGCATCCAAATGACCACATGCATCCATATTAACATTTGATTACCACATGGCAATGATCCGACAATTAACGAGGCATAACTATTGCTGATGTTTCCGGCCATGCGTCAAAAAATTCCGAATTAATAAAGACTCTATCAATTTTACTAAGTGCCGCTTCGTTATCCGACATCCAAGTAAATTTTCGCCCCCCTAATCCCAGTTCCATGAAATTTGCATCGTTTACAAATTCGTTAAATCGTTTGGCTGCCGATTGAGAGAAAGTATGCCCGATTCTTTCATCTTTTGTTGTTATCTCATTGAAATCTCCCAAACAGATCCATTTACCTTGATGACTTTGTATTAGTTGGACCAACTCTCTCCATAGGTTTTCTCTTTCATTAACGTTTCTTGGTGCATAAATGTTAGCTATGTTCAAGCTTCCATTATCTCCTTTTAACTTTCCCATCACGATTATGTAATTGCTCCCCTTCCGACATCCTATTTTTTGTAAACGTGGATGAGTCCCATAGACTTATCAGACCAGATCTCCCGCTCGCAGCTACAGTTTCGTATTCCAAAACTCTTCCGTTCCAAAGTGTGTTTATTCTGATTTTCTCCGGTTTAGTAAATTGTGTTTCTTGAATGGCTATGAACTTTATGGTATTGCTTTTTTGTAAATTACGTATCCATTCCGCCTTTGGATTGCCTCCAATCCCTCTGATATTTAAAGAGAGATAATTCATTGGATAACCATATTTACCTCCTTTGGATTTTGAATCTCCTTCCTCAATACTTCCTCGAAACCATTTAACTGAAACCCAATTTGGCTCCCTAGTTGCATTGTCTCGTTTACTTCCTTATCAATTCGGCTTTCAACTTCTTTTCGATACCTCTGCAATCTATTTTACTATATGTTTGTGATGTCGACAATGATGCCACTCCTCCATTTATTCTGCTCCTATATAATGATTTGTTTCTCTCCATAATCCACCTGTTTTGTGAGTTCATCCTGTTTTGTTTTGCTTTCGAACACATCCTTGGGTTTTCTCTTCGAATAATACCTGAAGAAGAAAAGGAACATGATGAAAATTTGATATTTTTTGGGGTAAATTAAGGTCAAGTGAAACGCTTTTAGGGTCAGAATTATCAATTAAATTTTCGTTTGACTGAAATTGGGTATTTGCCATCACTTCAACCGTTTGGGCCACCGAGATATTTTCATTTAATGGGAGCCCACTACTGGACATAGACTCGGATTCATTAGTTTGCCAAGAAGGGCCCAAGTTGGAATTTAAATCATTTTCAAGCACGTGTATGGGGGTAGGAATGTTATCTCCACCAATTAATGTGTTTCCCACGTTTTCATTTTCCCATGTGTTTGAAAACTGATCCGCCATTAATTCTCCTTCTTCCAATTCTGTCTCTCTACCTTCCTTCCCTGGATCCGACTTACTGAATTCTTCATAATTTCCGGTGGCCGTTGCGTTTTTCCCAGCCGGAGAATTTTCTTCTGTGGACTTCTTCCAATTTTTATCAAACTCGTCTTCTAAAGGAACTGAATCTGAATCTTCAACATCCGAGTCCTCAACATCCGAATCCTCAACATCCAAATCCTTTACAAGAGCAAATCTCGGCAGCCAATCTTCGAAAGATTCTTTAATCCAAATGATATACTTTATATTTTTCCATCTCAGTACTATCTTTTCCTCTATCATTTTGGCAGCTTCTAACAATATACACGCCTTGTAATTGGCCATATTATGGGAGTTCTTATCGATATCCGGCAAGCACAGAACCCTACCGAATTTGTTAAATATTTTGGCCAAAATCTCCACAGTCCACAAGTGTTGAGGGAGTCTACTCAACTTTAACCAAATCAACTTCTTGGAGTTTCTAGGGAATTTATGATATTTTCGAAGCCATCCCAGCCATTGTCCCCAAGAGTTTTTGTTTAAGAAATTATCAGCTTCAAAAGAAGAGTTAAACGATAAAATGAAAGACAAACCACCTGTGTATTGAATTACTATATCATCTCTACCATCTAATTCCAATAACTCCGATAAATTATCTAAACAATGCAGATTTTTAGCTTCCCCCATTAACACGTTTGAGCAATTTTTTAGATATTTTGATTCTGCCATATCTGGTATGTAAATAGTTTTCTTCTAACCCTCTACATTTTTCTCCATCTTATTCCCATTCATTAGAACCGAGGCATAAGACATTACCTGGTTTTTGTCTCCGGTTTGTTTGGTCATTGAGTTCTCCTTTAATCTTTGCCCTTCAACTCTCTTTATTTCAGTTTCTTTTCTAGCATATCTGGCCAAATTTCCTTCAATCTTCTTTCCTTCTATTACAACTTTTTGAAGTTTTTCCTCCATGCTCTTTTCATCTGCCACTTTTATAAATCTAATAAAACCATATCTTTTGCCATCTTTCCCTGTTTTGCTAGCTAAGAATGCATCCACCAAATTTCCTATCCCTTTGAAGTCTTCCCAGATTTTCTTGTTCCTCATTTTAAACGAAGTCCACAGTTGGATAAAAAGAACGAAACGAAAAACATTTTTCTTAAAAATTGACTTCGAAAAAGCATTTGATTGTGTAAGTTGGGATTTCCTAGACTCGATTATGGCCCAAATGAATTTTGGGGCTGTTTGGAGAAAGCGAATCAGAGGTTGTTTATCCTCCGCTCGAGCCTCGATACTGATTTACGGTTCCCCCACTAGCGAATTTCCTCTATCCAGAGGGCTCAGGCAAGGCGACCCATTATCACCGTTCTTATTTATCATCGTAATGGAAGGTTTACATTGTGCGATTATGGAGGCCGTCAACAAAAAAAATACTTACTGGAATTACCACTCTTAATGACGGTCCTTCACTAACTCATTTAATATTTGCTGATGATGTGTTGTTTTTAGGGAGCTGGAGTTCGAGCAATTTTAGTGTTCTCAAGAAAATTTTGATTTGTTTCCACCTTTCATCCGGCTTAAAAGTAAATTTTGATAAAAGCAAACTCTTTGGTCTTGGAGTTTCGGAGATAGAAAGACAAGAGGCAGCCGATATATTTGGATGTGGTATAGCTACCTTCCCGTTCACGTATTTAGGAATTACGATTGGAGCAAATATGGGAACCACAAAAAATTGGAAGCCCGGTGATTCAAAAAATTGAGAAAAAGTTGTCCAGCTGGAAATCAAAAAACATATCTTATGCGGGGTGAATAACGTTAAGTAAAGTGGTACTTGGGTCTCTACCTTTATATTTTTTATCCATGTTTAAGGCTTCCAAAAAAGTTTTAGAAGATATAGATAAAATTCGCAGAAGTTTCATTTGGGGTAGTAATAACAACGGAAAAATGAAGATGTGTTGGGTCAGGTGGGAGAAAATGACGGCTCCAAAAAATTTGGGGGGTCTTGGCATAGGTTCTTTACTAAATATGAATGTCTCGTTGTTGGTTAAATAGTGGTGGAGATACAATCATGAAATTTCGTCCCCATCCGGGGTGATAGTAATGAACAGTTAAAGAGAACCAAAGGCTGTGGTCCGTGGTCAAAGATTATCAAAGTTGGGCGCGATTTACCTTATCCTCAGGTATCAATTGATGATTTATTCATGAAAGAAGCAGGTAGATGGAGATGGACAGCAGAGGAGAACGGTTTGTACACCGTAAAGTCGTTCAGGAATATACTCGATAACATTAAGTATTCAAATAGTAATTTGGATTTTTGTTGGAACAGTTGGGTTCCACCCCGAGTCAACCATTTTATGTGGAGGATGCTACAAGATAAAATTCCCACAAAAGTTAACCTGCAACACATGGGAATAAACATGCATTCAGTGGATTGTCAAGTATGTGAGGGTATACCCGAAACGTGTAATCATATCTTTTTGGAGTGAGATAAAGCAAGAAAGGTTTGGGTAGATTTTCTGCAATGGTGTCAAATTAGTATTGCTGGTCATTACAATTCGATTAATGATATTATACGAGTAGTGGTCGATAAAGGAATTTCGGTAAAGAAGAAGCGATTTCTTCAGGCGGCTATCGGTGGTATGTGTTGGCTATGTTGGAAGGCAAGAAATGATCAGGTCTTCAACAATATTCCTTACTCAGCAAATAAACTTATGGAGGAATTAAAAGGAGAATTACACTTGGATTAAACATAGAGCAAAATGTATTAAGTTAATTTGGTCGGTTTGGTGTGTAAGTCCTTTAGATTTCTTTTGATGTAAACTCGTTTTGTATTACTAGCACCTTGCTAGTTATTTAAGATTATTAATATAATTTGTGGTTGGTATGGGTGATGGCATTGCCGTAGCTCTTTTCCGTCCACTTTGCGGTTCAAAAAAAAAATCCGTATTAACATTCACGTTTATTACTACTACATGTAGTCATGTACCATAAGTAATTAAAACATCCATTACCCCACTATTTGAGTAACTCAAGTAATTAATATTCAGGTTTTACTCATAATCCATATTAAAACGCTACAAAATTTAGCTATGAGAAGCTACTAATACTACTACTTTTTCAATTTCATACAAAAAATTGTATGTTCATGTTCATACGGTAACCTTGTTTTCCTTTCAAATGAATTATATTATATTCTTTTTGTCACACCCCGCCATTGGCGGAAACGCAGGGTGCAACACGATTGACGATCATCATAACACAACAGTAATATAAAGAATATAATCTATATGAAATAATAAATAATGTATTGTTATGACGTCGCCATACTCAAGGTGTAAACCTTAGTACACGAAAATCGTCAAACACTACAATAACAATATTCAAATGTAAACATCGACGAATGAAAGATACTTGGGTGTGCAAACCCGAAATGTAATTCAAATGTATAAATATAAAATGTCCACAATGCAAAGATATCCTGGGGTCATCTAGAGTCCTACTCCTACATCCAAGTCCTATGCCTGCTCATTACCTGAAAGTAAAGGTGAAAAACGTCAACATAAAGTTGAGCGAGTACATCGAGTAATAGTAAAAGTAATTAATCTCATAGTACAAATCATTAAAGAAAATATTGTGTAACTAATGCATTTTTAAGTAGTAGGAAAACAATCATCTCATCGTATAGTATAAAAGTACATCACAAGCATTCAGTATAGTGGGAAACATAGCAAGTGCAACTCATAAAGAGTGTGCGGTATCGGTATGACACACATACCGATAAATCCATCGTAGTAAGTGCACCTCATAAGAGTGTGCGGTATCGGTATGACACACATACCGATAACCCATCGTCCTAATGCACCTCATAAAGAGCGTGTGGTATCGGTATGACACACATACCGATAATCCATCGTAGTAATGCACCTCATGAAGAGCGTACGGTATCGGTATGACACACATACCGATAATCCATCGTAGTAATGCACCTCATAAAGAGCGTGCGGTATCGGTATGACACACATACCGATAATCCATCGTAGTAATGCACCTCATAAAGAGCTTGCGGTATCGGTATGTGTGACAACCCACGAAAATCCAGGTTCACACCAACTCGACCTCTTAAACCACTAGTATATGTTTTCAATTATGTACGATCGGTAGGTCACACTATACATAAATGATGCTTAATAACTATGTCTAAACATATACGGATACCGGAATTAGGTACGGTATTCACTTTACGTAAACGTATATAATTTTTACAACTATATTTCTAGTCCAACATGAAAGGCATAAAACTCTAACCTTGCATTAATCATCTTTGCATGAATTGTTGCATGCATGTAGTATAACGTACCAAAACTTACATGAATAACCCTTAAGTCATCAATACGTGCATAAACACCCTAGACTTTGCAAAAACTACCCAAAACCCCATCCCTAAACCCCATGGCCGGTTACAAGGAGTCCCACATGGGATTCCTTGACTTTGTTGGCTAGATTTGGTGATCACTTGGATGAATAGAATGTCACTATTGAACTAAATTGCCCATAACAATCAATGACACTTAACCATGGTTGAAACATTGACTAACTATGGTTAAATTCTAACCCAAGCTCCACTCTATAAATAGCAAACCCTTCCATTCATTCTCCTTGCTCAAAAACTAAATCATTCTCCCCCCCCCCCTACACTCTCTAAAAACCGGTCAAGAGGAAGGAAGAAATAAATCACCACACACATTCCATACATCAAAAACTTAGTTTCATACTTTAATCATAAGGAAAACATAAATCCTTGCATTCATATACTCTAAGGTATGTTCTAAAAACTCTCTTCATACATCATATTTTCATACTTGCATTTATAAAACCTAAGTCTTTTATACAAGAACATGTTATAAACAAAGAAAAGTTAAGTTATTTTGTTACCCGGAAACTTACACCGACATGTAGACACTTTTTAACCATCTTAACCAAATGTTTTGGATAAACCATTTAAAAAAAAAAGAAGATACTTCTTCGTTTTCTGAATATTTAGACATAAAGATCATAATTTTTGGATATGTTTAAGTATTTTAAAAGTATTTTACGCAACAACATACGTTTCAGCTACATAAACTGTCTACACGGACTGTTTTTGGAAAATCTGGGAACACGACAATTAAAACATAATAGGAGACCTTATCTATGTTAAAGTTAACTCAAAAGCGAACGTTTCGATATAAGATAACGGATAAATATCGAGCAAGATATACTATTTTGAAGTTTGACCTAATTCCTTGACCCCCAAACTGCATACCAGCGGACCTTTTATTAAATATGGGAAAAATGGTTTTGAATGGGGCCATGAGACCTGTAGAATTTGAAAGATAAATGAAATGCCTACATTTCCATAAAAAGAACACTAAAAACGGATAAACGACCAAGGAATTATGATATTTTCAAGTTAACATGTACTTTGAGAAAACCCTAAAACCTACTGTTAGTGTTTCTGTTATAAATATCATTAGACTTTCAATCTGGTTTCAAAACCTAAACCATTTGAAAGGTATTTCAGACGCGGTCATTTCTATATAAGATTGATTAAAATCGGATAAGAAGCGGGCGAGATATATTACTTTAAAGTTGGGTAAAACTTAAAGATACTTGCTTAGTTTTATAAACTTTCATAAAAACTAACTTTTAAGACCGACTCGATAATAATAGCGATAACACAATACTAGGGAGCTTTGTATGCAATGATTCCATCTCGATATTTCGTAGTGCCGAGCTTGTTGGATTTACGATTTAAAGTGTTCTTGCTCCGCATGCGATTATAGAATGGTCTTGTATATAATGGCTCGAACGGTGTTAGTTTATTATTATCAAACCCGAACCCTAACCCTACCTTATTCATACATATACATACCTTTCCATGTCCATTGGACTAGAATATAAAAACCTTAATTCCAAAACTTAATACGTCAAGGTTAGACCTACCTGATTCTCGGATTTGAGACTCCTACGTGTTGGCGTACACACACTACCTTATTACTTTTAGTTGGCATGCTAAGGTGAGTTCATAGCCCCGCTTTTTACTTGTTTTTATAACATACTTGGGGTGAGATACATGCTATTTTACTTATGGACACAAGTACTTAAAACCTTTACTAGTTGCCTAAGTTACCACTAAGCCAATGGAAATTCCCCTATCATGAATCGTTAGTTAAGGACTTAAGCGCTATTGTATTGGATAGATCTATTAGGGTTTGACAACCCTCACCCAACGGCTAGACGATGTAACCCACGTCTACCACAACTAACTCGTGGACTCGAGTATGGTGCTTTACTTTTGAAACTATATATATATGTTACTGGCTATAACATAGGAATACTTATGGGGTAAGGAACTTTGTTACGCTTCGATGTCATGATCTTAGGTGCAACTGTAAGACTTTTACTTAAATGGAAATCTTGTGGTCCACTTCATTATTAAACTAAATCTATGATTCACCAACATAAAACTTTATGTTGACTTTAGCATGTATGTCTTAGGTGCTTAGTCGAAAGGGCTTTCGACGGAGGGATTTTGGGATACGACTGAGTAACATATTTCAAACTCACGCTTTTGGGAGATTTTTACTTGCATTACTTATTTTCATTTAAGCTATGTAATTGAAATCTTTATTTTGTGAACTCTGGTATCACTTTTCTTATTAATGTAAAAGTCTGATTTTTAATATCAATGGATGTATGTTTCTTTTAAAACGACTCATATAGAGGTCGTTCGTCTATATATCATTGCTATCTGGGACCCATGAATTCAACACCTCGAGTCTCGGGAACACGAGATTTGGGGGTGTGACAGATTGGTATCAGAGCTCTGGTTATAGCGAACTAGGTTGCATTAATATTCCTAGGCTATAACTGTGTTATACAACTAATTTCTTCCGCACTACTATACTTTTATACGTTTATTACTTACGACCATTTGGGCCTTGTCACAGCATGTCAACCCCTCACTACATCATACTGTCCGACTCTGAGGACGAGTTCCTCCCTATACCTACTGTCGACCTATCTGGATTTTACTCCGATATAGATATGGACATTTCCTCATCCATATTAGGATCACATTTCACTCCACATTTCTCACCTACATCTGACGACGAGATCGTCACCCATCCCACATCGACTGTCGATGAGCCGATAGGATCTTTGTGTCTAGGAAATTTAAAACTTTGATTGACGTTGCCCCAACTACCTTAGAAGCTAAGTACACAATAGAATTATCAAACGGGAAATTGGTAACAACAAATAGTATCATTCGAGGTTGTACCTTAACCCTAGCTGACCACACGTTCAATATCGACCTAATACCTATTCAACTCGTAAGTTTCGACATAGTAATAGAAATGGATTGGCTATCTCTAAATCACGCCGAAATCGAATGTAACGAGAAGATTGTCCGTATTCTCCGCTAAGACGGGAAAACTCTCTTGATCAAGGGAGACGGGAGCCGATCAAAGTTAAGCATCATATCCAACTTAAAAACGCTGATGTACTTACAAAGAGGATGTGACGCTTATTTGGCTTACATGACGGAGACGGAAACGAAGGAGAAACAACTAACCGACGTACCGATTGTTCGAGAATTTCCTGAACTCTTCCCAGAAGACTTACCCGGACTCCCACCTCCAAGACAAGTCCAATTTCACATCGACTTAGTGCCAGGAGCCGCACCAGTGGCTCGAGCACCATATCGACTCGCTCCATCAGAAATGGAAGAATTATCCAACCAACTCCAAGAGCTACTAGATCGAGGATTCATTCGTCCAAGTTCCTCACCTTGGGGAGCACCAGTTCTTTTTGTCAAGAAGAAGGATGGATCCTTCAGGATGTGTATTGACTACAGAGAACTGAACAAGCTAACCGTGAAGAATCGTTATCCACTTCCAAGGATTGACGATCTTTTCGACCAGCTTCAAGGATCAAGTATCTACTCTAAAATTGACCTACTGTCAGGCTATCACCAACTTAGGGTACGAGACGAAGATATTCAGAAAACTGCATTTAGAACTCGCTATGGTCACTACGAATTCCAGGTTATGCCTTTCGGTTTGACCAACGCACCGGCAGTATTCATGGATCTTATGAATCGGGTGTGTAAACTTTACCTGGATAAGTTCGTGATCGTATTCATTGACGACATCTTGATATACTCGAAGAATAAGAAAGAACATGAAGAGCATTTGAGGTTAATCCTCGAATTGCTGAAAAAGGAGGAATTGTACGCAAAATTCTCTAAGTGTGAATTCTGGATTGAGAAGGTTCAATTCCTTGGTCACGTTATTGACAGTCAGGGCATCCACGTAGACCCAACAAAAATTGAATCCATTAAGGATTGGGATGTCCCTAGAACCGCAACGGAGATACGCCAGTTCTTATGTCTTGCCGGTTATTACCGACGCTTCATCGAAAATTTCTCCAAGATAGCTAAAGCCTTGACGAGGGTGACGCAGAAAACTGAGAAGTTCGTTTGGGGTGAAGAACAAGAGTCAGCATTCCAACTATTGAAGCAGAAGCTTTGTAGTGCACCGATTCTATCATTGCCCGAGGGAACAGAAGATTTTGTGGTATATTGCGACGCATCACACAAAGGATTAGGTTGTGTGTTAATGCAAAGGGAAAAGGTTATCGCCTACGCCTCACGACAGCTCAAAACTCACGAAGAAAACTACACAACACATGACTTAGAGTTAGGAGTTGTAGTGTTCGCACTCAAGATCTAGAGCCACTATTTGTACAGCACTAAGTGTACAATGTTCACAGATCACAAGAGTCTGCAACACATTCTTGATCAAAAATAATTGAACATGAGGCAGCGTCGTTGGATCGAACTACTTAGTGATTACGATTGTGACATCCGTTACCATCCTGGAAAAGCCAACGTAGTGGCAGAAGCTCTAAGTCGAAAGGAGCGAGCTAAACCGTTACGAGTTCGAGCTTTGGTTATGACGATTCAATCGAATCTACCCCACAAATCCGCGATGCTCAAATCGAAGCCCTTAAAGACGAAAACATAAAGAACGAAAACCTGCGAGGTATGGACAAATCATTCAAAACCAAAAGCAATGGAACCAAATGTTTTGAGGACAGAAGTTGGTTACCCCACTTTGGAGGATTAAGAGAGTTAATCATGAAAGAATCACACAAGTCCAAGTACTCCATACATCCCAGATCGGACAAAATGTACCAAGACCTCAAGATGTTGTACTTGTGGCCAAATATGAAATCGGAGATCGCTACTTTTGTGAGAAAATGTTTAACGTCCTCAAAAGTAAAGGTTGAATACCAAAAACCTTCTGGATTATTGATACAACCCGAGATACCTCAATGGAAATGGGAAGAAATAGCAATGGAATTCATCACAAAGCTACCCAAAACCCCGCACGGTTACGAAACTATCTGGGTAATAGTTGACCGTCTAACAAAGTCCGCGCATTTTCTACCCATCCAAGAGACAGACAAAATGGCAAAATTAACACGGTTATACCTTAAAGAAGTCTTCTCTAGGCATGGGGTTACTGTTTCAATCATATCTGATAGAGATAGTCGTTTCACATCTAGCAACTGGAGATCTTTGCAAAAGGCTCTAGGAAAGCGTCTGGATATGAGCACTGCATATCACCCACAAACCGACGGCCAAAGTGAAAGAACAATCCAAACATTGGAGGATATGTTAAGAGCATGTGTCATCGATTTTGGAAAGCGATGGGATTTACACTTGCCCTTAGCAGAATTCTCCTACAACATCAGTTATCACACCAGCATCAAGGTTGCACTATTTGAGGCACTTTACTGACGAAAGTGTCGATCAACCGTATTTTGGATCGAAGTTGGGGATAGCCAACTTATTGGTCCAGATATTCTTCACGAGACCACATAAAAGATCGTGAAAATTCAGGAGAGACTCCGAACGACGCGCAGCCGACAAAAGAGTTACGCAGACCGAAGGCGTAAGCCACTAGAATTCCAAGTTGGAGACAAGGTGATGCTCAAAGTCTCACCATGGAAAGGCACCATTCACTTCGGAAAGCGAGGAAAACTAAACCCCCGATACATCGGACCCTTCAAAATTCTGGCGAGAATTGGACCGGTAGCTTACCGACTCGACCTACCACAAGAACTAGACGGAATACATAACACGTTCCACGTCAGTAATCTGAAGAAGTGCTTGTCGGATGAAACTCTAATAATCCCACAAGAGGAACTTCAGATTGACACCAAACTAAACTTCATCGAACAACCCGTCGAAATCATGGGTCGTGAGATCAAACAACGTCGACAGAGTCGAATACCTATCGTACAGGTTCGATGGAATTCCCGCTGAGGACCTGAATTCACTTGGGAACAAGATGACCAGATGAAAGTCAAATACCCTCATCTCTTCGTACCGACTCGACCTACCACAAGAACTAGACGGAATACATAACACGTTCCACGTCAGTAATCTGAAGAAGTGCTTGTCGGATGAAACTAAAATAATCCCACAAGAGGAACTTCAGATTGACACCAAACTAAACTTCATCGAACAATCCATCGAAATCATGGATCGTGAGATCAAAAAACGTCGACAGAGTTGAATACCTATCGTACAGGTTGGATGGAATTCCCGCTGAGGACCTGAATTCACTTGGGAACGAGAGGACCAGATGAAACTCAAATACCCTCATCTCTTCGAAGACACCCAACCCCAGGACAAACCAACTAAATTTCGGGACGAAATTTCAATAACAAGGGGAGACTGTGACAACCCACAAAAATCCAGGTTCACACCAACTCGACCTCTTAAACCACTACTATATGTTTTCAATTATGCACAACCGGTAGGTCACACTATACATAAATGATGCTTAATAACTATGTCTAAACATATACGGATACCGGAATTACGTACGGTATTCACTTTACGTAAACGTATATAATTTTTACAGCTATATTTCTAATCTAACATGAAAGGCATAAAACTCTAACCTTGCATTCATCATCTTTGCATGAATTGTCGCATGCATGTAGTATAAGTTACCAAAATTTACATGAATAACCCTTAAGTCATCAATACATGCATAACCACCCTAGACTTTGCAAAAACTACCCAAACCCCCATCCCTAAACCCCATGGTCGGCCACAAGGAGTCCCACATGGGATTCCTTGACTTTGTTGGCTAGATTTGGTGATCACTTGGATGAATAGAATGTCACTATTGAACTAAATTGCCCATACCAATCAATGACACTTAACCATGGTTGAAACAATGACTAACTAGGGTTAAATTCTAACTCAAGCTCCACTCTATAAATACCCAACCCTTGCATTCATTCTCCTTGCTCAAAAACTAAATCATTCTCCCCCCCCCCCCCCCCCCCTACACTCTCTAAAAACCGGTCAAGAGAAAGGAAGAAATAAATCACCACACACATTCCATACATCAAAAACTTAGTTTCATACTTTAATCATAAGGAAAACATAAAGCCTTGCATTCATATACTCTAAGGTATGTTCTAAAAACTCTCTTCATACATCATATTTTCATAGTTGCATTTCATAAAACCCAAGTCTTTTATACAAGAACATGTTTTAAACAAAGAAAAGTTAAGTTATTTTGTTAACCGGAAACTTACACCGACTTGTAGACACTTTTTAACCATCTTAACCAAATGTTTTGGATAAACCATTTTAAAAAAAAGATACTTCTATGTTTTATGAAGATTTAGGCATAAAAATCATAATTTTTGGATATGTTTAAGTATTTTAAAAGTATTTTACGCAACAACATATGTTTCAGCTACATAAACTGTCTACATGGACTTTTCTTGGGAAATCTGGGAAAACGACCATTAAAACATAATAGGATACCTTAGTTATGTTAAATTTAACTTAAAAACGAATGTTCCTATATAAGATTCGTTAGAAACGGATAAATATTGAGCAAGATATACCATTTCGAAGTTTGACCTAATTCCTTGACCCCCAAACTGCATACCAGCGGACCTTTTATTAAATCGGGGAAAAATGGTTTTGAATGGGGCCATGAGACCTGTGGCATTTGAAAGATAAATAAAATGCCTACATTTCCATAAAAAGAACACTAAAAACGGATAAACGACCAAGGAATTATGATATTTTCAAGTTAACATGTACTTTGAGAAAACCCTAAAACCTACTGTTAGTGTTTCTGTTATGAATATCAGTAGACTTTCAATCTGGTTTCAAGGCCTAAACCATTTGAAAGGTATTTCAAACACGGTCGGTTCTATATAAGATTCATTAAAATCGGATAAGAAACGGGCGAGATATATTACTTTAAAGTTGGGTAAAACATAGAGATACTTGCTTAGTTTTTATAAACTTTCATAAAAACTAACTTTTAAAACCAACTCGATAATAATAGCAATAACACAATACTAGGGAGCTTTGTATGCAATGATTCCATCTCGATATTTCGTAGTTCCGAGCTTGCTGGATTTACAATTTAAAGTGTCCTAGCTCCGCATGCGATTATAGAATGGTCTTGTATATAATGGCCCGAACGGTGTTAGTTTATTATTATCAAACCCGAACCCTAACCCTACCTTATTCATACATATACATAACTTTTCATGTGCATTGGACTAGAATATAAAAACCTTAATTCCAAAACTTAATAGGTCAAGGTTAGACCAACCTGATTCTCGGATTTGAGACTCCTACGTGCTGGCTTACACACACCACCTCATTACTTTTAGCTGGCTTGCTAAGGTGAGTTCATAGCCCCGCTTTTTACTTGTTTTTATAACATACTTGGGGTGAGATACATGCTCTTTTACTTATGGACACAAGTACTTAAAACCTTTACTAGTTGCCAAAGTTATCGCTAAGCCAATCGAAATTCCCTTATCATGAATCGTTAGTTAAGGACTTAAGCGCTATTGTATTGGATAGATCTATTAGGGTTTGACAACCCTCACCCAACGGCTAGACGATGTAACCCACGTCTGCCACAACTAACTCGTGGACTCGAGTAGGGTGCTTTACTTTTAACATAGGAATACTTTTGGGGTAAGGAACTTTGTTACGCTTCGATGTCATGAGCTTAGGTGCAACTGTAAGACTTTTACTTAAATGGAAATCTTGTGGTCCACTTCATTACTAAACTAAACCTATGAATTCACCAACTTTATGCTGACTTTAGCATGTGTGTCTTAGGTGCTTAGTCGAAAGGGCTTTCGACGGAGGGTTTTTGGGATACGAATTAGTCGCATATTTCAAACTCACGCTTTTTGAAGATTTCCCTTGCATTACTTATTTTCATTTAAGTTATGTAATTGAAATCTTTATTTTGTGAACTCTGGTATCACTTTTCTTATTAATGTAAAACTCTGATTTTTAATATCAATGCATGTATGTTTCTTTTAAAACGACTCATATAGAGGTCGTTCGTCTATATATCATTGCTATCTGGGACCCATGAAGTCAACACCTCGAGTCTCGGGAACACGAGATTTGTGGGTGTGACAGTATGAAAACACATACCGATTATCCATCGAAGTAAGTATTGAACAACCGTTTGTGATGTTTGAGAAAAATCGCATTAGCTTTTATTACACAATTTAAAGTTCTGAAATATCGTAAGTTCCCATAAATAGAAATGTCTTTTTATGAAGTTTCTAAAAATAGAAATGTTTCCGTAAATAGGAAGTAGATCATCATTCTCGTAAATCATTTGTTTCAAATTATTTTGGTTGCTTTAATTTCCCCCGATTTAAAATATGAGAGCAGTAGTATAGTAGGGGCGATGACTCACCTTATCGAGTGAGCGAATGTAAACGGTACTGTGTGTATATGGCATAGTAAGTTGGTCACAACTAGAGTCCTCACTAGTCCTAGAGCCCCCCTAGATAAAGGTAGAAATGTATAAGAATAATATTCGACGGTTAAAGACTTTGGATAATACGACAAAACTTTTCAGTGAAGACATAGGTTCATTCAAACTGAGATAAGTAAAGTTCCAGAAAGAATTAGACGTCAAAGGAAATATATTTGAAAACTAGAAACCGAGAGATACGTTTTAGACTAAGATATCATTACAAAAGAGTTCGTTATGAATGAAAACGAAACTGATTAGCTAATCTGTCCAAAAACGTTAATTCTATATAAGTTGAGTTTATTACTTTATAAAATCGTATAATTTAGGTGTAGACAAGATAAACATTTTTAATACCTTTTACATCTGTTATTAACTTATAATAAAACAATTTAATCAATATTAAGCTTATCTAAATGGTTACACAAAATAGATTATCGAACCTAATAACTTCACTCAAAATATTCAGATTAGACCCCCTGCTGGTATTTTACGTTTTTAGGAAGTTCTATAGAGAGTTAGAAAATAAATCTTATGTTTTTGAAAACTAGACTCCAAGACCTACAACATTTATTCATGTCACAGATTTTAATTCCTTAGAAAATACTGAGTAAAATACAAAGGAAAACAGATTACAACTGAAAAACCAAAATTGTCCAAACGTTTAAAAATGACCAACGACTTAGGGTTTTCTACCGATTTAATTTACAAGCGGAATGAGACGATATAGGTAATGATCAAAAAACATAGCACGAGATATAATGGAGTCCAATTCAGTATGGAATGATACACCAACAAGTTTCACCACAACTAATCAAACAAGTACCAAAGGTAAGGTGTATGCCACAAATCGTAACGGTTTGATTTCCAAATGACGAACACCGTTACAAGCAATATACCCAACGACCACAATAGGGGCTGTACAATATTAGTCATGACATGAAATCCAAACGACATAAATAAGTTTGTAACATACATACATTAACGACCAAAAATTGGCTAATGTATATATACTTATATGATGGCATTTACGACCCGATTTGCTATAGTTTGCTTGGAGATAATTATGACCCGACTAAAGAACGTTCCAAATCTGCAATTGGGTCATCCCATTCGTGACCAGGTGTAACACCAACACAACGTTCACACCGATTAGCAAAAATCTAAAACAACAACTAGAAATGAATTGAAAAGATTGGTTAATGAATACCATACGTACATGATGAATTTGTGTGATTATAAACCATTGGAAACCCGATCGAAAGGACGATACAACCTGGACCGACCCATCATCATTATAATCAGTTTACAACAATTAAAGAAACACTAACATGAGTGTCGATTTGGTTAAGCAAAATCACATGAAAATTAACACAATACCTTGGTCGATTGCTGCTTCAATGATGACGAATTTTGGGGCTGAATTGATGAAATCGATGGTGAGGATGGAGAAGAAAAGAAATTGGCTGCAAGGGGGTTTGTGGGTGGCGGGTTTAGGAAAAAAAAAAAAAAAAACAAAAAACTTAGGGTTTGTGTTTAATTTAGGTAACAGGTTAGAAAATCAAGTAGTGTAAGTAATGACTTTGTTGACCTAAGGGTCGGTCAACACGAGACTTGAAACATGGCTTTATGTCCGATTGTTAGGATGCAACTCATACAATTGTGGTTTACAAAAGTACACGAGAACGGTTCTATTTCAAAATGAAGCACGAAGTTTAAACGGATAGCTCGAACTAGTTAGATGAATATTCTAAGTTTAACAAATGTAGTCTTTGAATTATAAATGTAGCAACAAGTTCATATACCAAGTATACTAATGAATCAAATACAGAACACTCGATAAGTCATTTAGGAGCTCGTCTAGTGGAACTAACTACTGTGCACCTAACTAATACAATAACATCATATAAAAAGGTATACACACGTAACAGAGTAATCATCATACAAAAGAAAAAAATGTAAATATATTTTTATAAAAAGTTTTTCTGTAACCACGGTAAGAGCTAACGGCATACTAGACTAACTTGAGTCGGAAAAGTGACGGTTGTCACACTTTTTCATTAAAAAAGTAGATGAAATATTTTTTAAGTGGTCATTTCGACCCACTTATCTGTAAATTGGTCAATATTTTGCTGGTGTTTAATCTCAAAAGGGTATAAATTGGTAAAATCAAATATACTTTAGCTAATAATTCTGTTTTTAGTAATCATAAATTTACATACTAAGTATCTAAAAATATTTATGAACAAAAAAAAGTGTATTTGGGTCAACCCATCCGGATCCAACCCGTTTGTATATGTTTCAATTCAACCCATTTGATCCATATTAGCTAATCTACCTGACCCAACACCGGTGTAAATTATTAAATAAACAATCAAAATACTTCCGGTTTTTAGACTCTAATTAAGAGATAACCTCATCAAGAGTTTGCTAAGCTCTAAGACGTCGTCCATCAAACAGAAAAGTAAAGCAATGGAGTTCATCTCAACTGGCGGATCTAGAATTCCAATTCACATGGGCCCTTGAGATTTTGTCTCAATAATTTAGTTACGGTAAGAAAAAAGGAAAACTAAAATGGGCCGGGTCAACGGTCATGGTTACAAATTCAAACCATAAAAACATTATTTTGATAATAATATTTAAAATTAAAAGTTTTTACAATATTACCCAATGAGGTTTCAAAACAAAGTTTTTTCATAAGTTTCAAACCTCTTATCAATAATCAACTATCAAGTATTAATTAGAAAGGGAAAAAAACATATCGGTTCGACAAGACCGTACCATGAGTGCCTATTTTGTTTTTTCAGGCTCATATTACGAGTAGGGTTTTTCTAACTTGTGCCCTAAGTCACATGTTAAGGACACATTAAATATGTAAAGATTTGTTTCGTAAATTGTAATATGTATTAAATAGAGTCAAAATACTATTAATATTTTTCTTGAAAATGTAAATTTAAGTTCTTTATATATATTAAATGAATATTACATATTACGAGAAAAATATACTTTAATTTAATAAGGCTTAGCATGTGTCTTAGGGCACATGTTAGCCAAACTCTTCTACTGCAGTTATATCAATATTTTCTGTCATGTATTAAACTTTGAAAATGTAATATATTATAGGTAAAGTTTTATGTTAAGTTGAAAGAATGACATGACTGTGGATGCTCTTACACAAGAAGCTAATGTATGCTTAATGTGATAGGCAGTGTGTGGAGATGAACAGTGCGGGTGTACACTTTGATTACGTGGGTCATATGACCACTATTGAAAAGAAAGTTTTATGATAGAGCAGGTACTAATATTATTGTTGAACCTCCTAAAAAAATATTCAATGAACCTCCTCAATTCAAGAAAAAACCACATATACTCGTAAAGGTTTGGCTAACATATTGGACCATATTCATTAGGATCTCACATATTGGCTGAAACCACGCTCAACATACGCTGCGCATAAAACAAATTAATCCACATGACAAGATGTAATTGGTTTATAATATTTCTTTCTTCTATTCCCCTACAATTCCACACATAGTGGATGCCCTAATAAGATTGTAGTAAGATTTGACACAACATCAAATGCCTTAAAAAAAATAAAAAAAATAAATAAAAAATAAATAAAAAATTTCCTCGATAAATACTCCTTATTTACATTGTATTAACTTACAGGAAAAAAGAAAAAACTTGTTGGTCAAGAATAGCTCAAAAAACATGTCATTAAAATTTGTTCCTTCATTCATAACAATATTAAAATGTTTAAGATCATGTTGTCATCCATTTCTTTAGAACCCTTAATTTCGGAGTTCCGTTATGTTTACATGCAAAGTGCACCAGATGACTTGCATAACTTGCGTTTATGAAAAAGAAGAAGAAGAAAAGTGCACCTTCGTCCATAAACAACATTTTTTAACTCCATTAAGAGCAAATAAAATGGCATTTATCAAAAAGAAGAAGAAAGAAAGTTTGGGCAAAATAATTGGTCAGCTAGGTTACCTCTTTACGGAATTCAACTTTACTATCTACCAGCAGTAGAATCATGCTACATATTACTGCATCACTTTCACCGGTTGCTAGCATTTCTGTTTTCTTCCCCGCAGTCAAGGCCCACATACCATCAAGAAAAACTTACATAAATAGACGATTAAAATTGACTACATATGTAGTAGTCTTAATGTCTATTAACAAAGAAGAGAAAAGCTCATTTTGTGGGAAATGTATCACACTCGGGGGATAACCTTCAAACGCAACCCGTAGAGAAATTACAAATTTGGCCCCAACCATTGTGTGCTGATAACGAACCCATTCATTTGGCCCCAACCATGAGAGGTCCTACCATTATTCCAATATCACCTCATCGGTTTATACAGTATTTCATCCATTCAAATCCGTGTTACTTTCACAAAGATTCTACACCTATCATACACAAAACCTATCAAAGTTATTGACACTAGACCAAGCTTAAAATTTCCTAGCATACACAAATCGCTAAATTATGGAGTAAACCAAAAAATAAAATAAGATAAAACGTATCAAAGTTAATGACAACTCAATGGTTTAAAACCTTTGATCGTGAGAGATAATCCTTCGGCATTTTACGAACATTGTTTTGCTCACCAACTTAAATTAGTGATTGTGGCGGTTGCAAAAAAAACATGTCGCTGTTAAAACCTTTTATGAATACCTTTCCATGGTAGTTAATACGGGTTGTGCTTCTTGCAAACGAAAGGATATTATACAGGAAGATTACATAAAAAGAGTGGAAAAGGAAATTCTTAAAGGTGAAATTAAGACCGGGAAAGGGAAAAACCAAGAGATTTCTCTTGTACGATCCGGAGATACAGGATGGGGTTCTCATCATGCAACAATCATAAGTTTGATTAGCTTATTTCTGGAAGTTGTTGATGTGCTTTGTTTTGTTAAAGAAGGAATTTGTACTCAACAACGATCTAATGCAAAAGGTATACTATCATATTTCAAAAAACTTGAATTTGTTTTTTAACTGCATTTGATAATGGAGATTTTGGGCTATACAAATACTTTGACACAGCATCTTCAAAAGAAAAGTTAAGACTTATTAGAAACAGCTTCATTGATAAACGGAACAAAGCGAGAACTGACTGATTTAAGAAAAAATGGGTTTTATTTTATGTTGATCAAAGTGACTTCTTTTTGTAAAACATAATATTTCAATGTTAAACATGACCGATTATTATTGTAATCAAAGAAACGGAAAGAATATCATTTCCAATCGACATCATTTGAGGTTGAAATATTTAACACGGTTTTGGATATGTAAATTCAAGAGTTTGGTAATCGTTTTTGTGAGGTGACAACTAGTTTGCTAGAAAGGGATTGTTATTTGTATAAATTACTAAATTGTAGTACTGTTTTGTGTTTTCTTCCTTGGCTATCGTTTTTGTGAGATATATTAATGATTGTTATTTGTATAAATTACTAAATTGATGCATGTATAATGACAACTACAAAAAGGTATCACACTAACAAATGATCTTAAAAAGGGATTATAAATTGTTGCATTTTTCTTACATTTGAAATAGCTAAAAAAAATTGGTAACATAGTTGTCATTTATGTTGACAATATTATTGAGGCGTATTATAGAAAAGATTCTTTTAGTGACAATGATAGTTCAGGTTGGTTTTCAAAATTTAGGCGTATTAGAGGCAAATATCGTCTTTTATCACGTTTTTATTTTGTGTATTGTCTTTTTTATGTAGTTGTCATTATACATGTATTAAGTAAAGCTCAATTACAATGGATTAGACTATTAATGCGTCCTCAAATTTTTATAAGCAATTATTTCATTTTCCAAGCAATCCAAGCTATCTAAGCCTTTTCGTTTTTTCATCATGAGACCCCAACAAAAAAATTACTTCTTATACTTTTAACATTTTTCAACACTCTTTTAGACGCTATGAATAAAGAAAAGTAGTAACTTCCAGGATTGTCAAGAACCGACTAAATGAGGGTAAGCTGACTGTCATACGATAAAAGTATTGATTTTCAATTAGACAATTTTTTTTTCATAGGATTATGACTAATAGGATCCATATTAGAATATTACGATGTAAGGAAAAGGGAAGGTTGACCCCAATAATGGAAGCTAGTGAACGAACCTCCGACTGAAATAAACAAATTTCAAAACGGTTGATCTTCTAAAAGTTTATTTTAAGACCGTAGGCTAGATGAAAGCAAGTGAAATTTTTTGAAAGGTTTCATATGTTTTCAACAAACACTCAAATAAAAAGAGCGTCCTCTATAAATTGGTGACGTGAGATGGTCACGTTGTCTTATACTTTTTTGGTTTAAAATTAAGAGTTGGACAACGTTTACTTGAACCAACCCATTAGTTTGGTTAAGACGCCATTTAATCCAACTCATGTTCGAGGCATTAAACCTTCACTACAAGAAAAAGGTCTTTTAGCGACATGCTTAGCGACGTTCAGAGCGACATATTTTTTGCTAGCGACATATTTAACAATGTGAACTTGGATGTCTCTATAAAAAAAGTCGCAGATTTTTGCGACATATGCTATATGTCGCTATGTACAGCGACAATAACAACGATAGGAGAAAATATGTCGCAACTTTTTTGCGACATGGAAAGTATGTGTCTTTATATACGTCTCTATTAGTAAAGATGTGTGGTTATCTATGTCTCTACCGAAGTCGCTAATTTTTAAGGACGACGCTATTTACATCTCTACAAGCGTCGTTGTCTTCTGTGAGATGAGGTTATTTGTGTCTCCGATGACGTCGTTGATCACATATACGAGGCCACCTCGTTACACCCATTATTGTTCCTATTTACATCCTAATTATCATGGGTGAATATTTTATTATATATAATAAAATAAAAATTTATGAACCAAAATATAATATCAAATCAAACTAAATATTAACGATGCACATTATCCAAAGGTAAATTCTAAACTTAACCAAACAACAAACGGTTTTAATGCTATTTCGGCCATCAAATAGTTTCTAATTTTAAACCAAACACCTAAGCGGTTTTTTTTCCTTGGTCAACCCATCTTCGATACGTGTTAAACACATCCCCGGAGTGAGCTTCAAGAGAGTCATCGTCATCATATTTTTCATGTTATTACGAGATCCAACAACGACCGTAGTCATCAATTATCATAACCTGAGAGCCCATACACCTGCAAAACACATATATAACACTCAATGAGCTATGTGTATAAATCAGTAAACCTGTAAAATAAATAAATTAACCATAACATGTCAAAATCATATCGGGTTAATATTCTCAGAACATAACATACTTTCGTCAAATATTTATTTTGTATAACATACTTTTTTTTTGTTTATTTAGGTACCTCAACTCGTTGAAACTTTTAAAATGAATAACATACTTATTCTAATAATGATTTTGAGATCCAATTTGACCTGCTGCCTGTTGGTTTCAGGTTACCCAAATAATGACCCATTTACAATTTTTAACCCGTTTTCAAGTCCCTCCCTTCTGTTTCAAATCCATGACCTTTATTATCCTTATCACTCGTTAACCAACCATTGAATCACTCCTACAACAAATTCAACAAATTAATAAGAAGACGCCTTAAAAAGCTTTAAACCCGCTGATGTGAGTATTTCATTATTAAAACGGAGGTAATACAGTCTCAAACAACTACAAACTGGTTAGATCTTGAAATTAAATGATACTACCGATTTTCTAAAAACACTAATAGATACAAGTAATTGGTTTAGTTATTCGTTCCAATTTGTAAACTTCACCATTTAGACTTTCTTGCTGATGTTTGTAAGGGAAGATAAGATTTGATTCATGTCTAGTCGGTCATCTGGATCCATTCTGGTGCAAGATAAGGCCAACTTCATAAGCTCTTCTATTACACCCTTCTTCGTGGAAAAATTGGACGACAAATCAGGATCCACAATTTCAATCATCTCGTTTACTCCATTCGAAAGTGCTCGATCTACTAGTTGTGGCAAAGTGAATTGGATCCCCTCCTCTTCCGTAAGTCCTGTTGGCCTTTTTCTAGTGATGAATTCCATCACTATTATTCCAAAGCTGAATACCCTTTGACCCGTTGAGGTAAATAATAACCAAAATCCACCTATTTATAAGTAAACGAGTAAAACTCGCCACATCTTAACCTTTTCTTGTACGGAGTATACTTACATTTTCTTTCGGTAAAGAGGCTTTAATGCATAATTCAGAATTCACCGTTCCTTCACATAAATATAAATTAGTTTACTGTCATGTATCTGTAAGAAGTCGGTTTAAAATTCCAGAAGTACCTGCAACTTTTTATAAATGAGCATATTACACCATCCCCGACAGGGTGAACAACCATTCTGTAAGCCAGATCATCACCAGTTCCAAAATTTTCCACCTTATAAAAAGACACTAACCGTTAACAGGTTTCTGTTATATAAAATTCATAAAAGTTGCAAACATCAAAATACAGAGACACTAAAAGAAGACTGTAAGAGATCATGATAGTTCTCATAAAATCTCTAAATAATTAAAGTTAGTTCTATTGATTAATAAATCTCTTGTTTTGTGCGTAACGATATCCATGTCTTTGATATGAAAAATGAAAACTCACAGGTTCATCAGATAAGGAATTGGAAGCAGAATTGAAAAGCGATACAACGAGAGCATTAGGGATGCCACTTCTCCCTTCACCACCGCCACCAGAAAAAATAACATATTTCGATTCATTATTACCAGATTCCTCGTGTTCTTCCTTAGGTGTAGGTTCTGTATCAGATGATCTGACTACATTTTGTGGTACAAACGAAATACCATAGAAAGGAACTCCGTACTTCTTAAAATTATCCATCTCTTCAATCTAAACACACTAGAATGAGATATAATTAGCTACTAGGGTTGATGTTGATCTTTGAATTTGGGGTTTTTTTTTGTTGAATCAGTATGAGAGAGACAGAAGAAGACAAGTATGTTATGTTTTGACAATATTAACCCAATCATATCCACTCGTTTACTTTTGACTATTTCTCGTCAAGTGCTATCTGAAAAAGTTATTGAAATAAAAATAAATTGGAATATGATAGGATATAGCTCACTAGATAAATAAACAAGCATGTTAACTGCATGCTTGCACAAGCAGCACCATATATATATATATATATATATATATATATATATATATATATATATATATATATATATATATATATATAAAAGTTCCGCTATCTGCTCCCATGAGATCACGAGTTTCACCTTACTAATTAAGTGAAGTCTTCCCTCTTATAGGTCTGCTTTGAGAAACTGAAAGTTCAGATGTGGATCCTCAGCTGCAAATTTGATTACGTTATTAAGATTCACGAAGAACATTATGACACTTATATGACAGAAAGTTGCAAAATATGTAGGTTGGGTAACGGGTCAAAACTGGTTCGATCAACAGACCCACAAAACTATATATTACGTTAAACTATGATTAAAAAACTATAACATTACGATGATAATCCAAAATTTCATTTGATAGGGTAATTTGAATCCTTTTTATCCATATATTATTTTTAGTTAAACCACTTAGTTTGAAACGGCTAAAAATAAAACATAATCTTAAATCGACCCATTTGAATATAAATGGGTTAAAATTTTATAACCTTTAACTTGTAAATCTACAAACACAAATAATGGTGAAGCAACAATATGAACACTAGAAATAGATCATGAGAGACTATTAAAGTATAAAATCAATTTCCCATCCTCAACTTATCAACTAAGTTTGGAATATGGATTATCACTTAACATACAAGCTAACAATACCTAAATGACATTTGTGTTCTTTAGTTTACTTTATATTTAGCTCTTTCCTAGAATATTTACTTAAAACCACTTTTTCCATTCTTAATGAAAGAAAACTGACCACAGTGGGAACAACATCACGGAAAGGTAAGTAAACTGATCATAATGGATAAATGGTCAGAACAAAAACATTTTTAATTTCTGTGCATGTGGAGGCTGTGAGGGAAATCTTGAAGAACCGAAGTCAGTGTGATGTTAAATTCATAGCATCAACATATTTAATCTATAACAAACGATCCTAAAGATAGAGCAAAAGTTCTCAAAAATACTTACCGTGGTTCCTTCAAATAGAACTCTAGAACTGGTTCTAGACTGCAGATGGGAGGAAGGATTGCAATGGATCTCTCGTAGCATAGCTTGAGCCCACCTATAGCTTTTGCTTTGGGCTAAAACTCCATGCCCTGTTATCCCAACATTTAAGTTTAGCACCTAATATTAATCATACTCCCTATGTGTTGTGTTCATCTGGTATTTATCATATCCTAACTAAGAAAGAACTTAAATTTGAATCAGCATCCCCCCATAGGTTATATAGATAGTACGAAATATATAAATTGAATATACACAGACTTTTGGATTCTGCGATGGAGATAGTGGAAAGGCGGAATTGATCTCGGAGATGACAAACGATCCTAAAGATAGAGCAAAAGTTCTCAAAAATACTTACCGTGGTTCCTTCAAATAGAACTCTAGAACTGGTTCTAGACTGCAGATGGGAGGAAGGATTGCAATGGATCTCTCGTAGCATAGCTTGAGCCCACCTATAGCTTTTGCTTTGGGCTAAAACTCCATGCCATGTTATCCCAACATTTAAGTTTAGCACCTAATATTAATCATACTCCCTATGTGTTGTGTTCATCTGGTATTTATCATATCCTAACTAAGAAAGAACTTAAATTTGAATCAGCATCCCCCCATAGGTTATATAGATAGTACGAAATATATAAATTGAATATACACAGACTTTTGGATTCTGCGATGGAGATAGTGGAAAGACGGAATTGATCTCGGAGATGACAAATTGCTCTCACTCTTTAGCATCAAGTGTATTTAGGGTTTTCGCCTTCTCTCGATCATTGATTTTTTGGGGGAAAGTCAGACCTACCTGCTTTAAAGATGAAGATGTTAAAACCGGAGGCAGAGGAGTTAGGATTGGGATTAACAAGTGTTAACACTTTCATCTTTAAATGATTGTCAATGAAAATTCTATCATTTATTTAGTATAAGATTTTTTTTTTAACTTGGTACACACATACATACAGAAAGGGAAAGGATACGTGCAACATAAAGAAAATGACTAACACTGATAAAGACTTGCGGTATTAAGGAGCTGCAAATTCAAGTCCATTGGTTGCGAACGATCTCACCTACAAGGCTACCACCACACAGAATGGGATCTGTAATCGTAAATAAAAAAAAGTTTTTCTTAACCATTGACTAATATTTATTTATTATACAAACACGTATAGATGGCATTTCTCCAAACCTGGATATTTGAGTTGATGATCGAACTGCTAGTCCAAGTGTAATCATATTGCTGCAGGTTTAAATGTACACATACCACATTTTTCAGGATTAAATAATACACGTAGTAGGCAATGTGAACATACCATATTTTTCAGGATTAAATAAGAGTAGCTCAACAAAGGAAACTGTAATGAATTAAAAGAAGTGTAAAGCATAGAAAGCACCAAGTTCAATGACAAGCATATTTGATGTAACATGTTCAAACAACCTTTTTGATGCAAAAGATATAAGACTGGAGGATTATCGTTCCTTAAAACCTTATGTAGTACAGATAAACCATTTTAACAACACATACTTTTTTTTTAAATTCATGTTAACTGAAAGATCTTCATACACATAGTTAATAAAAATACTAAGACAAAGTTTACTAGTAAAAAGGGAAACCAAATAACTAGTTACTAAAAGTGATTTGTTGTTAGCTACAGGCACATAAGTCTCCGATTCTTTTTGCTAGGATATTTTTTAGATGTATACCATGATGCGCCAACGAGAAAACCCCAAGTCAATATCATCTTAAGACTATAAACTTCTATGCAGTAAGAGTGAGGTGATTTCAACCATTATATACCATTTGATTAATATCAATTTCCAAGTGGAATTCAAATAATTAAAATTTATAAATTGTGAAATGCAGAGAACACAAAATTCAACATCATGATGCACATAAACAAGTAAAAACCCTAAGTATAATTATCAATAGGACTATCAACATTACTAAAGTTACAAATAACTAAATTTAAGCAATATGAGCAAATATAGGCTTAATAAAACGAACAAAAATGATAATGTAGAAGTTGTACCTAAATATTTGAAGGCTAAATCAAAGATGCAAACGATAACATGTTGAAAAATATCCACGTTATTCATCTTACCGGTATCGAACATGATTATGCATCGAAATCAATTCGAATCAATTAACATAGATTAACAACATGATTCCAACGTAAATCGAATCAAATAAGAAAAATACTTCAATCACCTAAAGATTTTGCGATAAAAATAGCAGAATAAGGTATTGATCTATGAGATGATTAGCAGATTCTTCTTCTTCCGATGAGCCTATGATTAGTTTCACCAATTTAATGCAAATGATATGATTGAAGCATGGATCAATTAAACACATTTAAATTGAACTTTTCGAATCAAAATCATCAAAATGCGATAAAAGTAGAATCATAAGCTCACCATTGATTTTGACTAAAATCAGTGTTTTGACCTAATTGTTCTCCAATTCGATTAAAATTAAGAGTTGGAGACACGTTTACTTGAACCAACCCATTAGTTTGGTTAAGACGCCATTTAATCCAACTCATGTTCGAGGAATTAAACCTAGCTTGTTTTTATCATATACATGCCCCAAAAAGACCAATTAATGGAGTGTAATGCCTTTTCAAATTCAAATTTATATAATCAGTTTGTTTTTATCTTTCTTCTCAATGAAATAATATCACTTGCCTATTTTTTTATGAACGCCATTTGATCAGTGTTGTTTTTTTTTTTGAAAAATAAGTCTGAATAGGCTCTAATCTCTGATCCGGTTACAGGTTTTAAAAAATTTGTTGTTCTTTTTTGTTTCAACGAGAGACAAAAAACCTCTTTTTACCTCTGATACAACCCTACATAAAAAAACCTTTTTTTACCTCTGATTACCTCTTTCTCTTCACCAGTAAGTTTTCCATACTTAAATTCAAGTAATTTTTTTATTTTTTTCAATGGTTTGTCACTTGATTTCGTTATATAAATTGATATTGATGATTGTTTGTTAGATTTAGGTGATATAATTTTTTTTTAATATGTATTTGTTTTCGATTGCATATAAACTCCTACTATTACATTGACTTTTATGTGAACTTTTCTTTTGTTAATTATTTTTATATCTTGAAATTGATGTTAGACGATTAGTTTATTAATTTGTTCAAATAAGTAATATGAATATGTATGGATTGAGCGTGCTTTTGGTGTTTTGAAAGCACGTTTTCCCATCTTGAAGAGAATGGCTCCGTATTCTTTGGTGAAACAAATAGATATTACTATTGCATGCTTTGCTATTCATAATTTTATACGAAAAGAAGGAATAAGTGATGATTTTTGGCAAGTGAATCAAAAGGCTGTTCGGGAGAATTTCGGAAGATGCCCCGATTTACCCATGGAAGACGATTACTTCTATTGGCTCGAGCAATGGGAAAGAGTCTAAGGAATAGGACAAGTTGCCCTCTCCGAATATGATCGAGGTGAAGTACATGCTAACGAGAATGTACAAGATGGGGACGAGTACGATGAGGACGAGGTTCAACCACATGGAAATACAACAGATCAACAATATATGATCAACTGTAAGATCAATTTGCGGCACAATTAATGCAAAATGTGGAAAATGTTGTTTGAATATTATCTTTATTTGAAAAATGTTGCCACTATGTTTGAACATTTTTATGAATGTTTTTATTTAAGACGGTTTATAAATGCAATAGTTTAGTACTAATATAGTAAAACAGATGTTACGAAGGAAAAAAGAACATAGTATATTGATTGAGATTCAGAGTTTTGAACCACCTCTGATTATTCAGAGCTAATCAGAGCTGGTATTCAGATTCAGAGTAAAAACATTTGGTTCAAAAGAACAGCACCTAAGTTTTTCAGGGCAGGTGGCAAGAACTTAATTTCACAATGATTTTATAATGACATCCAATTGATTAACCTCACTAATATAACCAAGAAATTTAAAATTTATAACGATAAGCAAAAAGCATATCAAGTATTGTATAGTGCATACATAGTATTCTTGTAGTAAAAATGATGAGGTTATTAGACACGCCTGTCAAGATTGTACAGCCTGTATGCCATTTCCTGACAGGCGCCCGCCTGACAGACGCCCGGCTGACAGGCGTCCGCCTGACAAGCAAGCCCATTGAGCAAGACACGCCTGTCAAGATTGTACAGCCTGTATGCCATTGCCTGACAAGCGCCCGCCTGAAGCCCATTGAGCAAGACACGCCTGTCAAGATTGTACAACCTGTATGCCATTTCCTGACAGGCGCCCGCCTGACAAGCAAGCCCATTGAGCAAGACACGCCTGTCAAGATTGTACAGCCTGTAGCCATTGCCTGACAGGCGCCCGCCTGAAGCCCATTGAGCAAGACACGCCTGTCAAGATTGTACAACCTGTATGCCATTGCCTGACAGGCGCCCGCCTGACAAGCAAGCCCATTGAGCAAGACACGCCTGTCAAGATTGTACAGCCTGTATGCCATTGCCTGACAGGCGCCCGCCTGAAGCCCATTGAGCAAGACACGCCTGTCAAGATTGTACAGCCCGTATGTCATTACCTGACAGGCACCCGCCTGACAAGCCGTCAATCGCCTGTCAGTTGCCTGACAGCCCGACAGGCTGTCAATCCCCTGTCAGGTTGCCTGACAGGCTGTCATCGCCTGACAGGCGTTCATCGCCAGGTGGTCGACATAGGTCATCACTTTCCAAGCACCGCCTGTCAGGTTGTCTTAGGTTGTGAGACGTCGCATCTTAACAATAATAAAGTGGAAGACGATTAGTATACCACTGATTGATTATTATGGCAGTTTAAGCATTCATGATCGTGATTGATTGATGGACGTTCCCTATGCCTGAAACTGGTAATATAAATACATAGTCTAATCAAGGTCGAGAGACTACTTGGATCTCACCTATCCTATCTCACTTCGACACACAACAAAAGCTCACACAGAGTTCATATACTCTTGCTTTCATCTTCAACCTTGATCACCCTAGGTTCGTCAAGAGCTTGTTGGGTTTGCACTGTGATCATCACAGGAGATCCAAGGTTGATATCACCTCACCTTCGTGTTTGACAATCGTTGCTCAAACATTGGCGCCATCTGTGGGGCACGTTTTTAACGGCGTTTCATTTTTTCCAAATTTTTTCTTTTTCCCATACTCCGTAATCAGCCGTTTCCATGGAGGCAACAAATGCATCCCAGGTCATTTCTTCAGCGCCAGAAATAACCACTACCGTGACTACCACTGCACCGGAAACGGTGACGACTTCACCCCCTGATTTTCCTCCATCCCCTGTTCGTACCACAATGCCGGAATCATACGTTGATTCTGAGTGGACGGTGTCGGATCTAATGTCGACACGAGGGTATCCCTCTCTAACAAGTCCCCTTTTCCACAAGGTTGGCAGGAACAAGTATGTTCAATTCACCACCGCCAGTGACATCCATCCCTCCATTTCGGCCTCTTTTTTCCCATGGGACAAGCTCTCAGGAGGATGGCACGGATCTTGTAAGACAACCTGTTTCGATTGCTTCCCAGCCTGCTACTCAAGGGGTTCAGGAGGATCCCATTGTGGAACTACTTAGAAGGTTGGCTCAGAGCACTCAGCCACCACCACCCCCACCACCACCTGCTTCGTCATATCTGTTGTCACAGTTAGTGGAGGCATTGCGCCCAACGCCTCAGCCAGCGCCCGTACAACTAGTGGATCCGTTGTCACAACTATTGGAGCGGCTAAGGCAACCAAGCACGCACACCCCACCAACACCTCTACCACAGGACACATCTAACGACATGCTCAGAGTCTTGCAAACCCTAGTGACAGCAGCAGTTCCACCCCGTGCAGCAACTATGCCTTTGTCAGTGGTTACGTCAAAATTCTGTGACTGGGTTGCCAAATTCCCACTCCCAGATAAGCAAAAAGTCCCGTCCGTTGTTGGTACTTACGACGGTACTCGAGATCCATACGACCACCTTGCTCTGTTTGAACAGGCTATTATGACGGAGAAATCCAGTCGCTTGCCACATGTTCCCTGGAACACTACAAGGTTTCGCTCGTGATTGGTTTGCTGACTTGCCTGAGAGGAGTATTCAAGATTTCGTAGATCTAAAAACCAAGTTTGTGACTCAATTTGTACAACAAAAGAAGCAACATAGAACTCATATAGAGGCTCATTTGATACGACAAAAAGAAGGAGAGGGGTTGCGTGACTTTATCCAGCGATACACACAAGAATGCCAGAAGATCGCCATGTTACCAGAGAGTCAACAAATTTCTGGCTTTACTCTTTCCCTACTTCCAGGACAACTGCAAGAAAAGTTAATCAAGAGAACTCCAATTACTTTCAAAGAAGCCACGGACAGGGCATATGACTATCTAAGGTCAAAGGAAATTGTCTCCCTGACAAGAGAGGTCGGCGGCAAGTCATGGACCGACACTCGACGAGATGAAAGGAGCAATAGGATGTTTGGCCCATACGATAAACATGCGTCTGAGCCTACTCTTAGCAAAACACCACAAGAAATCTTGATAACAGAGCAGGTGTGCGCTACCTTCTCACCTCCACCCCAGATGGAGCATAGGTCAGGTACGAAAAACATGAATAAATACTGTGATTTCCATGAAGACCATGGACACGACACAAATGTCTGTAGAGAGCTCAAAAGGGAAATCAGGCGGGCTTTGGAAGAAGGCAAGCTAGAACACCTTGTCCCTGGCGCTAAGCAGCAAGCAAATAAAACTCCACCTAAGAAGAATTATGCATGGCAAAAGAAGGGAGAAGACACAGAACACCCCGGACCACCTGATGGTCATGTCTTCATGATACATGAAGGAGCCAATATGAACTGACCTATCAAGGTGCAATAGTCTTTACTGTCATTTTTTCCTTTATGTTTTCAATAAATGTTTCCAAGCACATGGAATGTCATGGTCATGTATGAAATTGGCAATAATAGCATTTGGTCTGATATTGTATCCCAATATTATCGCACAATATCATTTTTCTATGGCATTTGCATAAACAAATAAATATTGAAGTAAGGATTCAATACAAAAAGCATAAGGCCACAATAGACATCTCAGTCTAAAGCCAACCATGCACTTTCATTACGTACAATGTTACAACTTGAACACACATGCGCACGCACACACCTAAGAACATAGTTCAATACAACATGTATGAAGCCAAGAAAGACAACCTTGTCTGGCCAAATAACATACAATCATATTCGTCTTTTAATCTACTTGATAAAAGATAAGCACTTCTCACTGGGAAGCGACAATCCTCGCGAGTAAACAAAGTAAAGGTTAACCAACAAAAGTGCCATTGGCACAAGTGTCACAGGCACAATGTGAAGCATACTCAAATCTACCTATGTCATTGACATACAAAGGAACCATGGGCCCTCAAGAAAGTGTCATACGCACAACCAAATATACACACTGTCATGCACACCCAAGACGGTGTCATGGACAAGATCCATAATAAAAAGATAAAAAACAAAAATGCGTTATTGGCTTGATCATCCAATAAAACATTATTTTTCAAAGCAAAGCAATAGACAAGCAAGTACGTATTTCAGTTAAACCTGCAGCACGTACAAAACAGCCGGTACCCGGGCAAAACAGCCGGTACCCGGGCAAAACTCCCGGTACCCGGGCTAAAATGCCGGTACTCGGGCTACACTCCCGGTACACCGGGCCAAAACTCCCGGTACCCGGGCCAACAATGCCGGTACCCGGGACAAACTGCCGGTACTCGGCTAAAACTGCCGGTACCCGGCTAAAACTCCTGGTACCCGGCTTCATCCCGATACATGTCGCCGGTACTCCCGGTACTTCCCCTAAAACTCCCGGTACTCCTTTAAAACTCTCGGTACACCGGGCCAAAACCCCCGTTACCGGGCCAAAACACCCGATACAACCTGTATTCTCGGTCACGCTCCCTGGATACAACCAATATCACTCACTTTACCTAGGATACCGCCGGTACCCGGCTACAATTTCCGGTACCCGGCACGTTACTTGTGATACCGCCGGTACTCAGCTACAATTTCCGGTACCCGACACTTTACCTTGGATACCGCCGGTACCCGACTACAATTGTCGGTACCCGGCTCGTTACTTGGTTGCCTCGATCCACCACCGCCGGTACCGGGCTAATACCCTGGTACCCGGATCGCTACTCCGTGTTCAAAAAAAAAAAAAAAAAAAGAAAAAACAAGAAAGAAAAGATCGCAGACTTACGCGAGTAATGAGTAGTTACGACTTGAAAACTATTGTTTTGACAAATCCTAACTCGGGGGCATGATGAGGTTAGTAGACACGCCTGTCAAGATTGTACAGCCTGTATGCCATTGCCTGACAGACGCCCGCCTGACAGGCGCCCGCCTGACAAGCAAGCCCATTGAGCAAGACACGCCTGTCAAGATTGTACAGCCTGTATGCCATTGCCTGACAGGCGCCCGCCTGAAGCCCATTGAGCAAGACACGCCTGTCAAGATTGTACAACATGTATGCCATTGCCTGACAGGCTCCCGCCTGACAAGCAAGCCCATTGAGCAAGACACGCCTGTCAAGATTGTACAGCCTGTATGCCATTGCCTGACAGGCGCCCGCCTGAAGCCCATTGAGCAAGACACGCCTGTCAAGATTGTACAGCCCGTATGTCATTGCCTGACAGGCGCCCGCCTGACAAGCCGTCAATCGCCTGTCAGTTGCCTGACAGCCCGACAGGCTGTCAATCCCCTGTCAGGTTGCCTGACAGGCTGTCATCGCCTGACAGGCGTTCATCGCCTGTCAGGTGGTCGACATAGGTCATCACTTTCCAAGCACCGCCTGTCAGGTTGTCTTAGGTTGTGAGACGTCGCATCTTAACAATAATAAAGTGGAAGACGATTAGTATACCACTGATTGATTATTATGGCAGTTTAAGCATTCATGATCGTCATTGATTGATGGACGTTCCCTATGCCTGAAACTGGTAATATAAATACATAGTCTAATCAGGGTCGAGAGACTACTTGGATCTCACCTATCCTATCTCACTTCGACACACACACAAAAGCTCACACAGAGTTCATATACTCTTGTTTTCATCTTCAACCTTGATCACCCTAGGTTCGTCAAGAGCTTGTTGGATTTGCACTGTGATCATCACAGGAGATCCAAGGTTGATATCACCTCACCTTCGTGTTTGACAATCGTTGCTCAAACAAAAAAGATTTTATATATGATAGTGACGAAGCTAAGCCCAGTAAAAAACAACAACATCAACCTTAATCCCAGATTGAATGTTGGGTTTTTATATAAGCTTCCAAAATATATCAAGAGTTACAAAAACCATTAATATAGATTGTGGTTGTGTTACGATTAAAATGAAACCCAAGTGAAGGGATTGTAAGTTTCAGAAATTGGCTTGCAACATCTATATGTTGTTTATGTTTACACATGGCTGCAGAATTGAATTACAGATACGAAGATCATGAAGAGGATTTCTCTTGTTAATCATTACTTGGAGAAGATCTAGTGCATAAGCAAACCATCCTTGCATAACATGTTAACAATGTTCCATATGTTTGAACAGTGGGTTTAAGTTTCATCCTTTCCATTTCTTCTAGTACACGGAATGTTGCGCCATAAAAACGACAAGCACAACAAGCTTTGATGATGGTTGTATATATTATTATAGTATTCAACACCAGGCCCGGCCCTGACGTTTCGGAGGCCTGGTGCAAAAAAATAAAAGAGACCCTATAAAATTTATAATAAATACTTTTCATTGTAATAAACACGAGTTACATTATTATTTTCTAAACATCGATCTTCTAGCATTTTTGAAGAAAATTAATCTATTATACTTTGATAATCAATATTATCAAGAAACTCGTTTTCAATTGAAATAAAAACCAATGCATTTAATCTCTCTTGAGACATGGTCGACTGCAAATAAGATTTTAAGAGTTTTAGTTTAGAAGAGCTTCTTTCCGCGGATGCAACAGTAATGGGAACAGTCAACAATATTTTGTATGCCAAACAAAAACCGGATAAGTGTTTAATCGTTTCAAAAAATTAAGTATTGAGTTGGCAAACAATGTATAAGTACGTTGGACAACTCCAAAAAATTTAACTGCTTTTTCGCAAAAATTTGCCACGTCTGACAATGTCAAGTTAAGTGAATGAGAAGCACATGGAGTGTAAAATGCTCTAGGGTTAATATCCAAAAACCTCCTTTGTACGCCTTTATGTTTTCCCTTCATATTTGATCCGTTGTCATAACCTTGCCCTCTTATATTATCGATGTCAAGATCAAGGTATTATCTTCGATTATTGTTTCCTCTACCTGAAATGATTCACGATTAGCTTCAGTTGTTACCCTTTCTCGTACTTGTTTGATAATGAATTTATCGATAGCACATCTTTGATTATGAATAAAGCGTTCTTCATTTTTTTTTCTTTTGCGTTTAGAAGAACACGATTCAAATTTTCTAGTTGGAGACATCCTTTATATAAAAAATAAATAAAAACTTAACAAGTTAACAATTATCTACTAACTAACTGTGTAACAAATAATATATATTGTATTCTTAAACAATAGATAAACTATCCCGTAAGATACTTTTGGCAATATTAAACATAAATAATAATCAAATACATAGGTAAGTTAATTTATAGCTATCTAATCAATTAATCATTTTCTTCTTCCACCGATGTGGGACAAAAGTAAAAACTAAACTCTTTTTTCTCTTGTGACTAGTGTGGGACAAAGATAATTTGTAAGCTAAAACAAAAAAAAAAACAAAAAAAAAAAAAAATTTAAATCATAGGCCCCTCAAAATCGGAGGCCCCGTGCGACCGCACGACCAGCACACCCCCAGGGCCGCCACTGTTCAACACATGAGGATCCTTTAATGCAAGCACTCTCCACGCCACTAAATATGACTCTTGCTACAAACCTTCATCAATTTAAACCGTTCAATAGTGCAGAATAAGTCGTTGCATTCGGTTTTTCACCATGCTCCTTGGGAAGTATTGTTCAACTTACAATAATAATTCATAACAAACGTGAAAGTAAAAAATTGTTCCTTGTTTGTTTGAAAGGAAAAATCCTCTTAAACAACACAATCGGAGTTACATAATCTTTAAAGTCAGACAATTTTTTGTACCCAAGAATCGAACCTCTATGTCAAACACTTTGAGTGCAACATTGATATTCGAAAAAATTTGCACGAATTTTTGATGAGTTTTCGTTGGCTTTTTGTTTACTCGATCTAGAAAATAAAAAAGGTGACCAAGGAATAGAAAATGAAGTGAAGAATTAAATTTTTAGTAATTGGATAGCAATAAGTTTGATTAAAATAAGGATGTATTATATGGTCAATAACAGTTTTGATTCTCGAATCATGTGTTTTCGATTTCTCGTTATCTTCAATCTAGCGGTGTTCAAAAGGCATGGACCGGACCGAACCGGTAGAAAACCGGACCGGACCAAGACAAAAAAATCAAGAAACGGTGGACCGAGGACCGGACCGCTTTTTCCGGGTCATTTCCGGTCCAGTTCCTAGCCGGTTCTTTGGTTTTTTCGGTTCATCTCGGTTTTAATACTCCACACAATACATCAGATCCACGTTTGAATTAAGTTGTTGAGTTCTGAATAAGCTTCCAATATATATCAAGAGTTACACAAACCATTAATATATTTTATGGATGTCTTACGATTAACATGAAACCCATATGAAGACATTGTAAGCTTGAGAAAGCAACGTCTATATGTTATTTTTGTTACACATGGGTAGTGATAGTGTTAGTAGGGAATAGGCTCGATACATATAGCCTATAAGCCCTAAAAAGCTAACACAACACAGTATAAAGGCTAAGTCCCTTCTACATCAAGGAAAAGCTCTTAGTCCCTTCGGCGCCCGGTTCCGGCTCCTGGCCTTCTGGCTCCCGGCTCCCGGCCCTCGGCCTCTCGGCTCCCGGCCTCTCGGCTCCCGGCCTTCCGGCTCTCGGCTCCCGGCCTCTCGGCTCCCGGCCTCCCGGCTCCTGGCCTTCTGGCTTCCGGCCTCTCGGCTCCCGGCTCCCGACCTTCCGGCTCTCGGCTCCCGGCCTCTCGGCTCCCGGTTCCGGCCTCTCGGCTCCCGATATCCCGGGTCCGATCTCCTGACTCCCGGGTTCCTGGTCCTTGACTTCATTGTTGTTCCCTCTAAGCACTGTGCCAGACGGTCTTAAGCTCCTGCCTTAGGATTCAGACCGTTGGCATCATATGAACAAAGGCGTTACCCTTTATTCTCCCATAATGATGACAATAAAGTCACGAACGTTGGGACCCCATGAATAGCATTCAAGAGCCATGATAAGCCTTTATGGCCAACCGTTTCCCATGTTTGGGATTGTTGGGTATAAATACCCTTCCCTGATGCAGTTCAAAGCGAGGCCGACGCTAACATTCCATCCTCTCCACACACACAGTATTATCTCACCAGAATACCTACTTGCCGTAGTAATCATATTCCGATCACCTTCTTCAACCAACCACTTGACCACCTTAGGCTCGCCAAGAGCTTGATAGGTTTGCACTGCTTAGCAGGAGGTCAAGAGGTTGAACCCCAAACACCCAAGTTACTGAGCCTGCTACTATTTGCTCAAACAGGTAGCTGAATTGAATCGCAGATAAGAAGATCAGGAGGAGGATTCTTCTTGTTAATCATTACTTGGATAAGCTCTGCTGCATAAACAATTAAACCATTATTGCATAACATGTTAACAATGTTTCCATATGTTTGAACAGTGGGTTTGAGTTTCATCCTTTCCATTTCTTCTACTACACGGAATGCATAGCGATAAACCGAGAAACACAACTTTGATGATGGTTGTATTGAGTAATGGTGCTCTAATTGTCCCTGATTTCTAGCTACTGTTATCAACAAATAGTTATTCTCATTTATCATGTTTTTCAATAAGTTGATCAGTTTATGATTAGGAAGTAATGTCGTGTTTAAGTTTCATATTTTCAGTTACGTTTATGTTTAAGTTGTAAGCTTATATAAGAGGCTGTCTTTTCTATGTTTTGATATCTCTGAATAAAACAAGCAACTAGCTGTTTGTTCACTCACCCGTGTTCGTTTATTACTCTGATTTCCCCAACAAATTGGTATCAGAGCTAGTATTTCGAATTTCCTCTTGTCAAAATACTTTGATTCTCATCTTGTTTTTCCCTCGATACTACCAGATTCACAAAAAAAAAAAAAACCAATACCAGTCATGGCTACGAACGGTACCGCCTCTTCTTCACAGCCCCTGATCCCTCTTTTCAAAGGTGAAAACTACCATTTTTGGAGCCTGAAAATGATGACGATGTTCAAGTCTCAGGAGTTATGGGACTTGGTTGAGAACGGGTTTGAAGATGCTCGTCCTGAAGAACCCACCCAGCAGCTGCGGGAAAGCCGAAAGAAAGACGCCAAGGCTTTATTTCTCATCCAACAGGCAATGGATGACCTGATCTTTCCCAGAATTACAGCAGCTACGACTTCAACTCAGGCATGGGAGACTCTAAGGCATGAGTATATGGGTGATAAGAAGGTAATTTCAGTAAAAATGCAAACTCTTAGGCGAAACTTTGAGATGTTGTCAATGCAAAAAAAATGAATCAGTGCAAGCATATTTATCTCGTGTGTCTGGGATTGTAGTCATTTGGTGAAACCATAACTGATGAAACTTTTGTTAGCAAAGTGTTGCGGAGTTTACCGCAAAAGTTTGATCATGTGGTGGCCAATGTTCTGAAAGGCTCAAGGCGCACTAAGGCGCAAAGGAGGTCAATGAGCCTTGAGGCGAGGCGCATACCAAATGGTGGGATTCATAAACACGAGGCGCACTATATATATTATGTTTTTCTATAACATATGTGTCAAAATTATGCAATTTAAATAGCACATAATAATATTGAGATACTGAATAACTAATACATATGTAATAAAACTTGAATTTAAACCCAAAATATAAAGCAAGCGTGTCAATATTCAAGGCATAATGCCTCATTTTCATGATAATATTTCATAAAGAAACTTAATGAAACTAATGCAAGAGATTTCAGTCGAATTCTCCAAATTCCCCATCGTTTTGCGATTTTTTGCGTTTTTTTTGCGATTTTTTTGCGCAAAAGCCCGGATCGCTGCGCTTTTTTTGCGATTCATGCATGTCATGCGACTCGACCTAAAACAATCCCTAGCCTTGGTGCCTAATGCGATTTAGCGCCTAGGTGCGCCTCAGTAGCGATTTTCACAACATTGGTGGTGGCTGCTATCGAGGAGACTAAAGATATGTCTGAATACTCTTTTGATGAGTTAATGGGCTCTCTTTTGTCTCATGAAGATCGGATCTCGATGTCACATGAAAGCATGGATGAAAAGGCATTTCAAGTGAAAGGGGATTCTTATTACAAGGGGAAAGTAGAATACTCAGGAGGACGGGGACACAACAGAGGTTACTACCATGGTCGAGGTCGTGGTAGAGGTAGAGGCCGAAGTCAAGGGAATACGGGTGAGCAGAGACAATTCAGAAGCAACATTCAGTGTCGTATTTGCAATAAATATGGGCATAAAGATGTCGATTGTTGGCATAAACAAAAGGACGAACAGAAACATGTCAATTTTGTTGAGAATTCGCAACAAGAAAGTAACTTGTTCATGGCTCAATCTTCTGAGCATGAAGTATTAAATGGCGGGTGGTACCTTGATAGTGGTTGCTCAAATCACATGTCGGGAATAAAGTCGATGTTCAAGGATCTTGATGAATCGCTGAAGACTAGTGTTCTTCTTGGTGATGACAGGTTAATTAAAATTGAAGGTATGGGTACACTCGTTATCAAAACCTCACTTGGTAATACAAAGCTTCTTCATGATGTACAATATGTTCCTCATATAGCTCATAATTTGTTAAGTGTTGGACAGTTGATGGAAATCGGATACGCTATATTATTTGATGATGGTTTTTGCAGCATCACAGATAAGAAGTCTGGTAAATAATTATTTGCTATTCGAATGACATCAAATAGGATGTTTCCACTTGATGTGTCGGCTCAAACTGAGACCGGTGCTTTACTTGCAAAAGGAAATACCGAAGCAAATAAGTGGCATCTAAGATATGGTCATCTGAATGTCAAAGGGCTGCAACTTTTAGGCAACACAAGTATGGTTGAAGGGCTGCCTAAAATTGATGATCTTGATTTTTGTGAAGGGTGTGTGTATGGAAAACAAGCCAGGGTTTCTTTTCCGGTTGGAAAATCTCGAAGGGATTCAAGTCGTCTTGAACTTGTACACGCAGACTTATGTGGTCCCATGTCGATTGAATCCTTGGGAGGAATTCGATATTTCTTCTTGCTTATAGATGATTATAGTCGCATGAGTTGGGTTTATTTCTTGAAATATAAATCTGAAGCATTCGATTATTTCAAGAATTTTAAAGCTCTTGTGGAGAAACAAAGCGGGTGTTACATCAAAACTCTTCGAACAGACAAAGGTGGCGAGTTCTTGTCGAAAGCATTCAAGACGTTTTGTGAGGAAAACGGCATTCATAGGCAACTCACAACACCACATACACCACAACAAAACGGTGTAGCGGAACGGAAGAATCGGACGATTGTCGAGATGGGAAGAAGTATGATGAATGCAAGAGGTGTTCCAAAAGATTTTTGGGCTGAGGCAGTAGCTACAGCTGTCTACATCTTGAATATTTCTCCAACAAAGGTTGTCTACAATCGTACTCCATATGAAGCTTGGAAAGGTACTAAACCCATTGTGAGTCATTTACGTATTTTTTGGTTTGTAGCTTATGCTTTAATTAACTCGGAATTTCGTAAGAAACTTGATGAAAAATCTCGAAAGTGTGTGTTTGTCGGGTATAGTTTGCAATCTAAAGGTTATAAGTTGTATGATCCCTTAAATGGGAAGTCCTTGATTAGTAGAGATGTTGTATTTAATGAAGAAGAAGGATGGGATTTCACATCTGATCAAGAAATAGCCATCTATATTCCATTTTCAGTTGATGAAGAAGTTCCTGATGTACCTGTTAACTCAGCCCCGGTTATCTCAACACCAGCAAATTCATCACCATCAAGTTCCGTTCCTTCTTCCCCGAAAACAATCAATGATGGCTCATTAAGTTCATCTAGTGATTCACCACCGCCACGATATAAATCACTTGAAGAACTATATGAAACATGCTCGTTTGCTCTATGTATGATGGAACCCACATGTTTTAAAGAGGCAATAAAAGTAGCAGAATGGAAGAAATCGATGATTGAGGAGCTTAAAGCAATTAAGCGTAATGGTACATGGGACTTGGTGCCTAAACCAGAAGAGATAAAGCCTATTGATTTAAAGTGGCTGTTCAAAATTAAGCAAAATGCAGATGGTAGCATAAAGAGGCTCAAGGCAAGGCTCGTGGCTAAGGGATATGCACAACATCAAGGTATCGATTTCGATGAGACCTTCGCACCGGTTTCTCGTTTTGAAACGGTGCGTATTATATTATCCCTAGCTGCCAAACTAAGTTTGCAAGTCTATCAATTTGATGTTAAGTCGGCATTTTTAAATGGCGAGTTAGAAGAGGAAGTTTATGTGTGTCAAGCGGAGGGTTTTGAAATTATCGGCGAAGAAGACAAAGTTTATAAGTTGAAAAAGGCTCTCTATGGCCTAAAACAAGCACCACGAGCATGGTACAAAAGGATTGACTCGTATTTTTTGAAAAATGGTTTTCTAAGAAGTGATAATGAGCCTACATTATACGTGAAGAGGACTGAAAATTCTCATTTTTTATTGGTTTGTATTTATGTTGATGACATAATTTACTTGAGCTCTTCTAAGTCTTTGATTGGCGAATTTAAAGCAAGTATGCAAAGTGAGTTTGAAATGTCTGATTTGGGAAATTTGCAATATTTTCTTGGGCTTGAAGTGAAACAAGAAGCAGAAGGTACTTTTCTCTCACAAGCAAAATATACAAAAGATTTTTTGTTCAAGTTCAATATGCACAATTGCAAACCAGCACCAACACCCATGAATACAAATGAAAAGCTTCAGATTGAAGATGGTACAGAAGCTGTTGACACGAGCTATTATCAAAGTATAATTGGTGGGCTAATTTATCTAACCCATACTCGTCCAGATATTATGTATTCTGTGAATGTTTTGTCCAGGTTTATGCATAATCCCACACGACTACACTTAGGAGCAGCAAAAAGGGTGTTACGTTACATCGCTGGAACAACTGATTTTGGCATTTGGTATTCAAAGTCGTCGAGTGGTGATTTGTACGGGTTTAGCGATAGTGATTGGGCAGGTTGTGTAGACAACAGAAAGAGCACATCTGGTCAAGTATTTTATTTGGGCACTACAGCAGTCTCTTGGAGCTCGAAAAAGCAAGAAGTTGTTGCATTATCATCATCGGAAGCGGAATATGTCGATGTGACATCAGCAGCGTGTCAAACTACATGGTTACGAAGAATGTTGGCTGATATCAATCAAAAGCAAGACGGTCCAACAACAATATTCTGTGACAACAAAGCAACCATTGCAATGACAAAGAATCCCGCATTTCATAGTCGTACGAAGCACATCGAAATCCGCTATCATTTTATTCGGGATCTTACAGCAAAAGGAGAAATGGAGCTGAAGTATTGTCAAACAAATGAGCAAGTTGCTGATGTGTTTACGAAAGCTCTCTCTCAGGCCAAACATGATTATTTTCGGCAAAAGCTTGGAATGTGCCAATTTCGAGCAAGGGGGAGTATTGAGTAATGGTGCTCTAATTGTCCTTGATTTCTAGCTACTGTTATCAACAAATAGTTATTCTCATTTATCATGTTGTTCAATAAGTTGATCGGTTTATGATTAGGAAGTAATGTCGTGTTTAAGGATCTTGATGAATCGCTGAAGACTAGTGTTCTTCTTGGTGATGACAGGTTAATTAAAATTGAAAGTATGGGTACACTCGTTATCAAAACCTCACTTGGTAATACAAAGCTTCTTCATGATGTACAATATGTTCCTCATATAGCTCATAATTTGTTAAGTGTTGGACAGTTGATGGAAAGCGGATACGCTATATTATTTGATGATGGTTTTTGCAGCATCATAGATAAGAAGTCCGGTAAAAAATTATTTGCTATTCGAATGACATCAAATAGGATGTTTCCACTTGATGTGTCGGCTCAAACTGAGACCGGTGCTTTACTTGCAAAAGGAAATACCGAAGCAAATAAGTGGCATCTAAGATATGGTCATCTGAATGTCAAAGGGCTGCAACTTTTAGGCAACACAAGTATGGTTGAAGGGCTGCCTAAAATTGATGATCTTGATTTTTGTGAAGGGTGTGTGTATGGAAAACAAGACAGGGTTTCTTTTCCGGTTGGAAAATCTCGAAGGGCTTCAAGTCGTCTTGAACTTGTACACGCAGACTTATGTGGTCCCATGTCGATTGAATCCTTGGGAGGAAGTCGATATTTCTTCTTGCTTATAGATGATTATAGTCGCATGAGTTGAGTTTATTTCTTGAAATATAAATCTGAAGCATTCGATTATTTCAAGAAATAAACCCAACTCATGCGACTATAATCGTCCGATTCTTCCGTTCCGCTACACCGTTTTGTTGTGGTGTATGTGGTGTTGTGAGTTGCCTATGAATGTCGTTTTCCTCACAAAACGTCTTGAATGATTTCGACAAGAACTCGCCACCTTTGTCTGTTCGAAGAGTTTTGATGTAACACCCGCTTTGTTTCTCCACAAGAGCTTTAAAATTCTTGAAATAATCGAATGCTTCAGATTTATATTTCAAGAAATAAACCCAACTCATGCGACTATAATCATCTATAAGCAAGAAGAAATATCGACTTCCTCCCAAGGATTCAATCGGACCACATAAGTCTGCGTGTACAAGTTCAAGACGACTTGAAGCCCTTCGAGATTTTCCAACCGAAAAAGAAACCCTGGCTTGTTTTCCATACAGGTTGAATACATTATAGTATTCAACACATATGGATCTTTTAATGCAAGCACTATCCACGCCCCAAAATATGACTCGTGCAAAAAGCCTTCATCAATTAAATCGTTGAATAGCGTTGATAAAGTCGTTGTATTCACCTTAAAAGCCTTGCAAAGAGTTGCATATCCTCCTTGGGACTTCTTGTTCAAATTTCAATAGTGGTTCATAACAAATGTAAAAATTGCTCGTTTTTCAAAAGGAAGGATCCTCTTAAACAACACAATCGGAGTAACATAATCTTTAAAGTCGGCAATCCCAATAAACAGTTTGTTGTACTCAAGAATTGAACCTCTATGAAACCATCTATCAAACACTCTGAGTGCATCGTCGACATTCGAAAAAATTTGCATCAATTTTTGGAGGGTTTTTGTAGGTTTTTGTTTACTCGATTTAAAAGATGAAAAGGAGGAAGAAGATGAAGTGGTTAAAAATATATTTTTTGGAATTAAATTTTGAGTAATTTGATAAATTTGATTGTGATTAGAATAAGGATGTATTGTATGGTCAATAACGGTTTTGATTCTCGAATCGTGTGGCGCCAACGTCATTTTCGAGTTCTTGATATCTTCAATCAATCCATTTCTATATTTAGAGCACACGGAGTGGTCTCCGTTGTGGCTCGTTATCCTACTCACAACGAGCCATGGTGCTCGTTATGACACCGATGGTCCTCGTTCTCCTCTCGTTCTCACATGCTCGTTATGCCCACAACAGGCAATTCTCGAGTTATTTTTTTATTTTTATTTTTTTTATTCTAACGGTTATATAACCGTTATAATAATATATATATTATTATTTTTTTTTATTTTTTTTTCCAAATTCACCTATAAATACCCCCATAATCTAACCCAAAATTCACACCAATTCTCAATCTCTTTCTTTCTCAATATTCATCCTTTAAACCATATTACAAAATATGAGTTCGAATTCTTCAACCGAGCACGATGTTGCGGATTCGTCATCATCTTCCGACTCCGAGTTGTTACAAGTTCTAGCCATGTCGGTACAAATGTTGGAGATGGAAGAAAACGAGGCTACAAGTTCTCGGCGTAGGGTGAAAAAGAAAAGGCGATATATCAAGCGCGATCGCGCCGAAGCTAACGAAAACGTGGTACGACATTACTTCTCCGGCGAAAGCGTATACCCGGACGAATATTTCCGTAGACGGTTTCGTATGAGAAGGCCTCTTTTCCTCCGAATAGTCGAAGGTATTTCTAATTACTCTGTAGAACCTATACCCGACTATTTTAAATATTTCACACAACGCCCCGATGCAACGGGTAAAATGGGTTTTAGTTGTTTGCATAAATGCACGTCGGCTATTCGTATGATGGCGTACGGGATTTCTCCGGACGCCTTCGACGAATATTTACAAATGTCTGAAAGAACTTCAACCGAATCCTTAGATAATTTTTTAAAATGTGTAATCCATCTATACACAAACGTTTATCTAAGAGCCCCCACAGAAGACGATGTTAATCGTTTATATCAAAAACACGGTGAGGTTCACGGTTTTCCGGGTATGCTTGGTAGCATAGACTGTATGCATTGGAAATGGGATCAATGTCCAAATGCATACAAGGGGCAATACACACGAGGTGACCATGGTTATCCAACGGTTATGTTGGAAGCCGTTGCCTCGTACGATCTATGGATATGGCATGCTTACTTCGGTGTCGCCGGGTCGAACAACGACATCAACGTGCTTAAACAATCGCCGTTGTTTCATGATATGCTCAACGACTCATCCCCGGACTACACATTCACCGTCAACGGCAACCAGTACACTAAAGGATACTACCTTGCAGACGGTATATATCCGGAGTGGTCGACATTTGTTCAAGCTTACTCGCACCCATATGAAGAACCTCGCCGCAAATTCAAACGTTATCAAGAGAGTGCGAGAAAGGATATCGAACGGGCATTCGGTGTTCTTCAAGGTCGTTGGGGTATTATAAGACACGCCGCTAGATTTTACAAGATGAACAAACTTAGAAGAGTTATGTATGGGGCTATTATATTACACAACATGATCGTTGAAGACAACGGACGGTCGATATGCGATGCCGATGAATGGTATGCTCCTCCGGCACCCAATCAGAGATCTTTTCAAGATAGAATCAACGAACGTATCCGGATTAACCGAGAGGTTAGAGACAGGCCCACACACCACGCACTCCGGGAGGATCTCGTAGCCCACATTTGGACACTTCCGGAGAACTATCGAGGACGTTAGATTTTTTTAATTATTGTATTGTAATTTTTTTTTTAATTATTGTATTGTGTTTTTTTTTAATTATTGTATTGTGTTTTTTTTTAATTATTGTATTGTATTTTTATTTTAATTATTGTATTGTAATTTTTTTTTAATTAATGTATTGTGTGTTTTTTTTAATTATTGTATTCTATTTTTATTTTAATAAATGTATTATTTATTTTATTTATATCTTTTAAGAAAAATAAAAAAATATTAAAATAATCCCACAACCCACCACAACCCTCCCTATCATAACAACTCACAACTCTCATTCTCACTGCCACGTCATCACATTTTTCCCCACAACCTACCACAACCTCATTGTCACTCATTATCACTCCGAGTGCTCTTACAGTCTCCTTTTTTTCTCGGTGTTTAATTTTAGAGTTAATTACATAAATCGTCCCTATGGTTTTACTAAAATTACGAATTTCGTCCTTAAGTTTAAACGTTGCATAAATCGTCCACTTTTGGAAACTAATTACGGATTTTGTCCCTAAAATGGATGTCCGTTAAAATTTTCCGTTAAAATCATCGCTAACTATTTACACATATCGTCCCTAAAATGGATGTTCGTTAGAAATTAGGGACGAAAAGTGTAATTAGTTTCCAAAGCTGGATGATTTATGCAACCTTTTAAACTTAGGAACGAAATCCGTAATTTGAGATTATGTAATTAACTCTTAATTTTAGTACCGCTTTGGTACTTTTTTCATTTAACAACCTCTTTTCCTTTTTTCCTTTTTTCTTTTACTTAATTAGTATTTATGAAATTGAACACTTTGAGTGCATTTATCAAACTATTTGGGTGTATTATGTTTTATCCGAAATCTATACCATCATGTATTAAGTAAGGCTCGTTGTAATGGGATGATTTCACTTGCCTATTTTTTATGAAAGCCATTTGAAATTTGTAACGCCCGAATCAGTAAGTTTTCCAAGGTGGATGAGAAGAACTTTGACACTTATTTTATAATGACATCCATTTAGCTTAATTTGACAAATATCAACAAGAAATTTAAAATGGATACTGTTGGAGTATATATATATATACTCCAAAAGTAACTTCTCACCCAAATCACTTCGGTAACTATGGCTCCGGAAGCTTACCGAAGCTACCTCGATCTCAATTAAGATGACGACATCAAAACCGCCAAAAGAAGACGTGTCAGATATCACGTGGCCACCTGACATGAAGTACTGGGACAGGCGGCCAAAAGGATCCTACCACGTGAAGTGGCAGGAAAAGTAGCAGAACCTTCTTATTACCCCGCTGGATAATAGAGGGCGCCGAAGGTGCTACTCTTGGACTGGATATTTGAAAGAAGGGAACAGAGGGCGCCGAAAGGAGGTTCAACCTATTATACAAGGGACAAGGGGCCAGAGCGCAGGTAGTATAAAAGGAGCCAGACCCATTTTTGAAATGGATCTGATCCTTAACATTCTTCTAAAACAAGAACATTCTCATTGAATGCTCTTGATTATTCTCTCATTATATAAACCGTATTTAATATCTAATCATCCTCATTAATAACCCTAAATCCCCATGATGAACACTGATTCTCACGCCCGAGCCTTATCGGGGAGATCTCCCCGATAAGCTTAGTCGTTTTCTTAGTGTTTCAGATCACAGTTGGAAGGATTACTCGAAGATTGTTCGTGGTATAAAGCCCCCGAGGATTTTTACTTCAACATTTGGCGCCATCCGTGGGACCACGATTTTGCGACAGTTGGAGCAGGAACTTAGAGGCATGGATATTCCCCAGTCCTCAGGGACATCCACGGCAGTGCCCGCAGTTCAGCCATCAACTAACGCTGTGGAACCACCACGATCTCAACCACATCCAGCAACACCGTATCAGCCATTATTACACTACCCCATGCTATCTCCGTCATCGTCTTTATTAAACTCTATAACGCAGGCGGCAGGGCCTCAAGATGACGAGGTAATCACACCAGAGTTTGTCGTAAAAAACTTTGGGCGATTACGAGGGTTGATGAACCAAGTGGAAAGAAGGGAGGAGCAGGTGAGTCCGTTACAAGGACGGAATCTCTTCGGAAGAGCGGACCAGATGGTCTTCACCCAAATGGCATCAGCGGGACAGAGGGAAGACACCATGTTACCCCCACCGCAAACAAGCTACAGGCCTCCGCAGCCTACACTTCCACCCCCAAGGGCGTTTTTTGATTTACCTCCGGGTGTTTCGGCGCCACGGCACATGCAAGGGGTTGAAATGCCATATTTCTCATTAAGACATCCAGCTCCGGTGTCCCAACATCAGGGGTCAGTAGAGTACAACCCTAACATCTGGGCCTTACCTCCGGAACACACTCAGATGACAACCTCAAGGCTTGAGGCCGAAGATCTAGCAAAGCCATATCATCGACAGAAGGAAGCAAAATTTATAAAAAAAATTGCAGAATTCAAATTCCCCCCAAAAATTAAAATGCCCTCGAACGTAAAGATGTATGACGGAACCCAAGATCCGGATGACCATCTCAGCATTTTTGCCGGGGCTGCCGAAGTAGAACAGTGGTCCATGCCAGTATGGTGCCATATGTTTGTACAAACTTTAATAGGGGCAGCCAGGTTGTGGTTCGATAGCCTCCAGCCGGCCAGTATTAGCGGATTTGAGGAATTACAGCAGAAGTTTAGAATCAACTTCATGCAGCAAAAAAGGTATGAAAAAGACCCCGTAGAAATCCACAACATAAAGCAAAGAGAAGACGAGACCCTCCGAAGGTTCATGGAGAGGTTCAATAGGGAAAGCCTTCAAATCAAGGGAGCAACGGAGGGAATGAGGGTCTCAGGCTTCATGCATGCAATTAAAAATAAACAGCTCATTGAAAGACTCAACAATCAAATTCCCAGAACGGTGGAGGAGATGATGGAAAGAGTGCAAGACTTCATCAGAGGAAAAGAAGCAGCTTCCCTAACGGACGAAGGGAGCTCAAGAAGGACAGCACGAGAAGACAGGCGAAGCAATTGGAAAGGAGGAGGTAGGCGAGACACCCCTGTTTCGCGGAACGAAAGATCTCCTCCGAAGCAGAGGACCTTCACTCCGCATGTACATCCATACTCTCCAGATGGCAGGCCCAAAAATATTTTCCAGCTCCTATCCAAAACTCCTTGTGAGATACTCTCTACAGAGCCTGTCGGCCAAAAATTCCCCATTCCCCCACCGATGCCGGGAAACCCAGAAAAGAGGAATGCTGACCGATACTGCGAGTTCCATCAAGGCAACGGTCACAACACTAACGACTGTTTCCAACTCAAGAAACATATCGAAGAAGCTGTGCGATCCGGCCAGTTGCGTCATCTCCTGACAGAAATAAGAACAGGGGCCAAACAAGGAGGAAAGAGTAATCGGCAGGACGGCCGAGGTGGCCAGAAAGGAAAAACCAAGGAAGTTCACATGGTCAATTACCAAGATGTAGAGACTCGCCAAGAATTAGACGAAAGAAGAAGAAAAAGACCGGAGGTCTTCAACTGGATGAACCAGCCAATAGCTTTCCCACCATTAAGTGAGTATTGTCCCTCACAAGACGCTATTGTTATAGAAGGGAGGTTCGGAAACTATCCGGTGCCGAAGGTATACGTGGACACTGGCAGTTCAACAGAGGTAATATACGAACAGTACTTTCGGAAACTCAAACTTGGAACCCAGGCCGGGCTCCGGAAAACCAGGGCGCATCTGCAAAGTTTCACGGGAGAAGTATCGTGTCCAATGGGGGAAATAGACTTGCCCCTCACTCTAGGGCAGTATCCCAGAATGAGAACGGAGATGATGACCTTTTTAGTAGTACAGGCTCCGTCGACATACGACGTAATTTTGGGAAGACCGGGGCTATTCTTATTAGGAGCAGTCCCTTCGCCGCTCCATTCATCGTTAAAGTTCCCAACCCCACATGGAGTAGCAACGGTGAGATCAGACAAAAGGAACAAAAAAGAATGCCACGAGGTCCGGCCATTAATAGGACCAAAGGAAGGAATCAGTGGCCCAGAAGAAAAGTTAATCATAAACCCCAAGTTTCCGGAGCAAACAGTGGCCATAGGATCGTCTCTCTCACAGCAATGCAAGGAACGATTATTCACTTTGCTCAGCAACAGCCTGGACATCTTCGCATGGCAGCCTACAGACATGACGGGTGTGCCCAGAAATATAGCCGAGCACAAACTCAAAGCGTACCCTAGCATGGAGCCTGTTAGGCAGAAGAAGAGAGGCATGGCTCCGGCCATGACCAAAGTTATCAGGGAGGAAGTAACCAAGCTAGTAAAGGCGGGCATCCTTAGGGAGGTGAGATACCAAACATGGATCGCCAATCCAGTCATGGTGGCAAAGAGCGATAAGTCATGGAGAATGTGTATAGACTTCAAAGACATAAACAAGGCATGTCCCAAAGACAATTATCCACTGCCGGAGATAGATTGGAAGATAGACTCGCTGATGGGGTTCAGGTACAAATGCTTCCTCGACGCATATCAAGGTTACCATCAAATCCAGATGGCGAAAGAAGATGAGGATAAGACAGCATTTTATACGGATTTCGGTATTTTTTGCTACCAAAAGATGCCGTTTGGTTTAAAAAATGCCGGAGCCACGTACCAGAGGCTGATCGATCGGACGTTTCGGAACCAGATAGGGAAAAACTTGGAAGCATATGTGGACGATTTGGTAATAAAAAGCAACCAGGAGGAGGATATGATATATGACATCGCCGAGACGTTCAAAAACCTCAGAGGTATCAACATGAAACTGAATCCGAAGAAGTGTACCTTTGGGGTAGAAGAGGGAAGATTTTTGGGACATGTTATAACAGAAAAAGGAATAG
>CAJVGC010000508.1:21617646-21727595 GCA_910822075.1 Senecio squalidus
GAAGAAAACTCAGAAGAAAACTCATGACTGGCACGGAGCTTGTTGAAAAAACTCTGTAGCCCATCCCCCATAACCCAATCTACCTTGGCTTGTAGCTCCTCCTTATCAGCTAGGTGAGCTTTATTAGCTCCCTTAGCCTGCTCAAGCTCATCCTGCAGGAGGTCAATGGTCTTTTTGGCATCCGCTCCAGCACGCTGCAGTTGAGACTTAGAAGCCTCCTCAACCTTCTCCAATCTACCCAACTCTCTCACCATCAGATCCCAGTCAGATTGGCTCACTATCTTCATACCTGGGGCAACGGCAGGAGTTTTTGCAGCTTCTACTAAGGAAGAATTCTCCTCCTTCACCCTATCCAACTCCGAAAGCGCGTCAGCTAGCTGCACAGTCAAATTCTTAACTTGCTTAGAAACTTTCTTCCGTTGGCGATGGTGAAAAGTGGCTTTGCTAGAAAGAGAAAGGCCAGTCCTTTCCAAAGAAGAGATTACCGCATCTTTCTCCTTCATTTCAGCTTCCTGCTCAGTAAAACTCTCCCTAAGCTTCGAATATTCATCCAGAAGTCTATCATGTCGGGCCCTCAGCTCAGTACCACCAACGGCTAACTGAGTTAGCATAACATCCATCCGGCCCATCACAGCCTCATCGGATTTCTTCCTCCAGCGCTCTAACTCTGCCGGAGTTGCGAAATTGTCAAGCATGCTCCGGCAGATACTGGGATCTTGCATGCTGCTGCTAGGTCCCGCAGCCCAAGATGGAACATATACACCTTCGGTTTGAGAAGGCCCGGAGTTAGAAGGAGAAGGAGGATTAACTTCTTGCTCCACAAAATGATCATCGGCACCACCACCGTCACTACCATCGCCCTTGGGGCACTCCTCAGACAGGTGGCCACTCTCACCACACTTATAACAGTTTCTGTCACCACCCCCAATGCCCGTAGAAGTCTCATGGCTCTGAGCAGTGACTTCTGGCTCGGTCACCATGGCAGAAGGAACCTCCTGATTCTCAACAGTGACTTCCGGCTCAGTCACCGTTGCAGAAGGAGCCTCCTGGTCCTGAGCGGTGACTTCCGGCTCGGTCGCCATGGGAGAAGGAACCTCCTGATTCTGGGTTATGACCTCCGGCCCAGTCACCTCCGGAGCATCAACCTTCGGCCCAGCCCCATCTGCACAAATTAAAGAAAGACGAAAAGAGGCCATGTCAGCAAGAAGTCATAGCCAAAAAATTGACGACCAAGCAAAAAAGAGCTCTTACCAGAAGGAGCAGAAGTAGAAGCAACGGGGGGTACTCTGTCCTCCCCCTCCAAATTAGCAGAAGGATTGGCGATGGGTTGATCAACGGACTCTGTGGAGCACCAAAAGTCAGATCGATGAACGGGTTCAGAAGAAGAGGAAGATAACTCTATAACCGAAGGGAAAGAGGAACATGGTGAAGCAGGGAAAAAGGGATAAACAATCCGACAAGAGCCTGACCATTCCTCTTCCTCTTCGGAAGAAAGGTCAATGTGTGTACCTTTTCGAGCAGCTTTCTTATGCCGACGAGGCTTGCTACTGGAAGCTTCGGTCCGAGCTCTCTTTCTTGCCTTAGGAGCAGAGGCTTCAACTACTACCTCCTCCGTTACTACAGCAACAGGGAGCAATGAACGGATGGTAGCAGAAGGTTCCACAAACTTTCCACCGACCTGCTCAAGTATTCCCTTCTCATCAGCCTCCAGCACAACTCGCGGAAAGTGAACATTGCTCACATCGTCAAGCTTCAAATACTCGAGCAATGTCAAAGCTGGAGAAATAAAGCAGGGCAGACATAAATACAAAAACATATAACGACAAAAACTAAGTAGAAGAAGAATCGGAAAAAGAAAGGAAGCTTACTTTGACTCCCAATAGCAATAGTGGGCTTCTGGCACATTGGAATCCAGTTTCGGCTCACACCAGCCAGGATTAGTACCTCCGAAGGATAAGGGCGAAGATGAATGGGGTTCGCCAAAATAAGTTCTATTTGGCTCCTCTCCACATCTGTAAGAGCCGGAGCATCATCCTTAAAACCCCCAGCAGTAACGGACCGCCAAGCCATCGGAATAGGAGCAACGGAAGCGTTTATCCAAAAGAAGGACTCCTTCCACTTCTTTAACCCAGTAGGAATGAAGGAGAAGCAATCCTTGTCAACCAGGTCGTTCCTTGCCTGGCGCTCCACCATGAACCAATCGCCATTACGAGCTAGTTTGAAAAACTGACGCCACAAATTTAAAGTAGCATCAAAGCCCAACGCCCCGCATAAAATCTCAAAAGACATGATTCGAAGAACACCTAACGGGTTCATCTGAGCAGGTGTGATCCGATAATGCTCAATCACCGAAAGGAAGAACTCAGTAAAAGGCAGGCGCAGGTTTGAAAATTCAAACCATTTACAATATACGGCAATCTTCCCCGTAGGACAGTCCATCACTGTGTTATTAATTTGGGGCTCGGAGGCACCCCAATTGGCAGCAATTTCATAACTGGCGCAAAATCTCTGAAATTCCTTATGAACGAGAGTGCAATAAGAACTTAAAAGATCGGATTTACCCATTATGTGGGGCGGAGCATAAATAAAACAGCGAGCAATGATGGGAGTAAGAGGAAGAAACAGAAGAAAAATTAGGGTTCTTGAGAGGAAAGAGTAAATGGGTAAAGGAAAAATGGGATTTGGGCTTAAATAGGGAAAAATCAGCGCAAGTTAGCCGAAGGGGCGCAAGATAGGCACGAAACCCGAAATTTAGGGAACACGTGCAACTGACAAGAAGGGACATAATGGTCAAAGGAAGTCCTAGGGTCAGGCGCGTGAGGAAGAAGGAAACGGCGGCATTTATGGGAGAAGTGACATAGGTAATGATAACTGACACAGACACTTTTTGCCCTTTGGGGTTATCAAGGCGACACATAAACGGCTACATTAATGACCACGGCAAAAGGCAACGGAAGCGAATAAGTTATTAAAAAAGTCTAGTGTAACGGTGCTAAAAGCTCCGTCAAACTAGACTGGGGGGGGCATGTTGGAGTATATATAGATATACTCCAAAAGTAACTTCTCACCCAAATCACTTCGGTAACTATGGCTCCGGAAGCTTACCGAAGCTACCTCGATCTCAATTAAGATGACGACATCAAAACCGCCAAAAGAAGACGTGTCAGATATCACGTGGCCACCTGACATGAAGTACTGGGACAGGCGGCCAAAAGGATCCTACCACGTGAAGTGGCAGGAAAAGTAGCAGAACCTTCTTATTACCCCGCTGGATAATAGAGGGCGCCGAAGGTGCTACTCTTGGACTGGATATTTGAAAGAAGGGAACAGAGGGCGCCGAAAGGAGGTTCAACCTATTATACAAGGGACAAGGGGCCAGAGCGCAGGTAGTATAAAAGGAGCCAGACCCATTTTTGAAATGGATCTGATCCTTAACATTCTTCTAAAACAAGAACATTCTCATTGAATGCTCTTGATTATTCTCTCATTATATAAACCGTATTTAATATCTAATTATCCTCATTAATAACCCTAAATCCCCATGATGAACACTGATTCTCACGCCCGAGCCTTATCGGGGAGATCTCCCCGATAAGCTTAGTCGTTTTCTTAGTGTTTCAGATCACAGTTGGAAGGATTACTCGAAGATTGTTCGTGGTATAAAGCCCCCGAGGATTTTTACTTCAACAGATACTGATGAACAAAAGCTTATAAGGTACTTCATAGAATCATAGTGCATTCATACTATGCCTTGTAGTAAAAATATTCTTACATATATGATTCTGATCAAGCTAAGCCGAGTGAAAAGCAACAACCATCAACCTTGATCCCAGTTTGAATTAAGTTGTTGAATCTTGAATAAGCTTCCAATATATATATCAAGAGTTACACATAGCGTTAATATAGATTATGGATGCATTACGATTAACATGAAACTCAAGTGAAGGCATTGTATGCTTAAGAAAGTAGCATGCAAAGTCTATATGTTGTTACATATGGCTAGCCAAATCGAATTGCAAATAAGAAGATCAGGATCGAGGATGATTCTTCTTCTTAATCATTATTTGGAGAAGCTCTAGTGCAAAAGCAATTAAACCTTTATTGCATAACATGTTAACAATGTTTACATATGTGGGTTTGACTACATTATAATATTCAACATATACGGATCTTTTAATGCAAGCACTGTCCACGCATCAAAATATGAACCGTGCAACAAACCTTCATCAATCAAATCATTCAATAGTGTAGAATAAGTCGTTGCATTCGGGTTTTTACACACCTTAAAAGCCTTGCCAAGAGTTTCATATCCTCTTAGAGACTTCTTGTTCAACTTACAATAGTAGTTCATAACAAACGTAAACGTAAAAATTTCTCCTTGTTTGAAAGGATACACAATCGGAGTTACATAATCTTTAAAGTCGACAATCCCAATAGTGTGTTGTACTAAAGAATATAACCTCTATGAAACAATTTATCAAACACTCTCAAAAAGTTTTGTGTGAATTTTGGAGGGTTTTCGTTGGCTTTTTGTTTACTCGATTTAGAAAATGAAAAAGAGGAAGAAGGAGAAGAAGATGAAGTGGTTGAAAATATGTTTTTTAGAATTCAAACGTTGAGTAATTTGATAACCATGATTGTGATTAGAATAAGGATGTATTTATATGGTCAATAACGGTTTTATTTCTTATTATCTTTAATTAATAAATTTCTATTTCTATATTTACAGTCTCCTTTTTTCTCACTGTTTAATTTTATTGCCCCTTTGCTAGTTTGGTCATGTAACCCTCTCTTTTTCTTTTTTTCCTTTTTTCCTTTACTTAATTAGTATTTTTGAAACTTAACGATTTGATTGCATTTATCAAACACTTTGAGTGCATTAGGTTTTATCCGTAATCTCTACCGATTACAATGGAATAGACTATTAATGCATACTCCAATTTTTAAAAACAATTATATCCTTTACCAAGCTATCCAAGTCCTTTCGTTTTTTCTCCATGAGACCCCTCCAAATTTTGGGCATTTTAAACGAAGAAAAGTAGTAACTTCCAAGATTGTAAAGAACCGGATAAATGTTGTGAACAAAAAGAGAAGTCCTTTGGCGTAAAATTGGGATTGACACAGATAAATGTTTCACGAAAACCACAATCACAAAGATTAACACATAGCAAAAAGGGTATTTACTCTTGAATAACAAAATGGAAAGTTAACGAAATCATAACTTGAAAATATAGTCCCCTCTTTTATAGTTGCATGATATGCATTGGGAAAGTAGCTTTCTAATTGGTAGTAACCTACAAATCCTGTGTGATTAAAACATTGCCATCACCAATTGATAGTTATTAAAGTTAATTGATGTATCAAAGCAAAGGCGTTACAAATTGACAAACTACAAGGTTTTTGTTCATAGAGCTTGATAAATCATCTTGGCTAACAACAAAAGTTGAGAAATAGACTATAAAAAACTGTAATCCAAACTGACAAGTCCAACAGGCCATTTTAACAAGTCTAATCGAATACAGCTATTTCAAACCCAGAGCACCCAATCAAACAGATATAGCACTTATGGTTTTTGTTTATATAAATATAAGGTTACTTTCCAACAGTCATACATTCTTGAACGATAAATAGAGAAAAGCTAACGATATTTAAAGCCCACATAGACCAGAACAACAAATGCCACAAATCTTACTCAGATCGGTTAGCATACCTTTCCACGTTCTTGTCAAGGTTCAACCCCACCATGGCTTCACCCAACCCACAGCTAACCTCTGCAAGCAGCTTAGGGTCTGTGTAATGTGTGACTGCCTGAACAATAGCACGGGCCCTACGGGCAGGATCACCACTCTTAAACACACCTGAACCCACAAACACGCCATCACATCCCAATTGCATCATCAGAGCTGCATCAGCTGGAGTAGCAACACCACCTGCTGCAAATTGCACCACTGGAAGCCGTCCCAATTGTTTTGTCTGCATCACCAAATCATATGGTGCACCAATTTTCTTGGCGAAAGTAAACACCTCATCGTCATCCATGTTTGCAAGAACCCTGATGTCCCCCATCACAGATCTAACATGACGTACAGCCTCAATGATGTTGCCTGAATTATTGTATAAATTATTAAACAGTAAACAAAATTTTCAACTGCCACGAATAGCAATGATTATATATAATATAGACGTAAATATTATAAGGTAGACAAACATATACTTAGTAAGCTTTATATCCAAAATGACAAAATAAAACATTTACAAATATAGCTGTAACCACTTACATTTCAAACCATCTATTGCATGTTAGCATGTCTTGTTAGATATGACAGTTTTGACCCCATTTACATGGGTTATGCTTTATCGCAACAGGTCATATGGATCGATCAAAAAAATTAGATAACGACAAACAAGTCAAATAGATCGAAAGTCACACAAAGAGTATTTTTAATGACTAGAAAGTATTAAATTGTTTAATTAGAAAACTAAGATTACCATCCTAATAATATATTAGCACAATAATTTTTCATAAAAACGGCAAACAGGTCAAAAGTCGTCAAACACAGAGTGTTTTTAATGGTTACAAAGTACCCTCTCATTTTTTCCAAATGGATATGTCTTTTAAAATAACGAATACAAGTTAAAAAAACAAAAACAAAAACAGAAATGAGCAACAAACACAGCCCTGGATTGTTAACTATTTCGCCTTGTCTCCTACTAAAATAGCCAAAGACTTGTGCTTTTTTTTGTAAAAAAAAACACCATAAGCAGATAATTATAATAAGCAATCCCAAAGCCTCACCATCACCCTCCACACACAAAAACACAATATAGTGGGTGTTTGTTTGGGCTTATATAAGTGGCTTATGACTTATTGACATTTCGGCTTATGTTTCATAAGCCTGGATTTTTCGACTTATATAATGTATTATGACATAATAGACATTGATAAGCCCATACATGGTTACATAAGCCGGAAAATCCGGGCTTATGAAACATAAGCCGAAATGTCAATAAGCCATAAGCTACTTATATAAGCCCAAACAAACACCCCCATAATAAGCAATCGAAAACTCGAATCGTTTATCTCAAACTGAAAGACCGACAGAATATAAACAAAAACAAGTAAACAAAGACATGTTTGGGTTTAAGTAGACCAATATTCTATTCCGCATATATTAATAAACAAGTAGTTCATATTTGAAGGCACATTAAAAACAAGGAAAAGAATAGAATACCAGTTCCTGCTTCTCCTTTGGTACGAATCATAGCCGCGCCTTCGCGAATCCTCCTCAACGCCTCCCCCAAATTCCGACAGCCACAAACAAACGGAATCCTAAAATTATGTTTATTAATATGGTTCATATCATCCGCCAATGTGAGTACCTCACTTTCATCAACATAGTCCACACCAATCGCTTCCAGAATCTGCGCCTCAACGAAATGCCCAATCCTCGCTTTCGCCATAACCGGAATCGTAACCGCTTCTTTTATTTCCTTAATAAGCTGCGGGTCACTCATACGCGCCACGCCTCCTTGTGCACGGATGTCCGCAGGTACACGCTCCAAAGCCATTACTGCACACGCGCCGGCTTCTTCTGCTATACGCGCTTGTTCCGCGTTCACCACGTCCATTATAACGCCGCCACGGAGCATCTGAGCGAGACCTACTTTCACGGAGTATGGGGATTTCTTGCTTTCGGTTAACGCGCCGTTACCGTACACCGCTACTACTCCGGTTCCGTCCATTTTTATTTCGTTAACTTATTGGGTTGTGTGTTTTTTAGACTGAGGCGGCTTTCAGAAATGTCTAGTGGTGTTTAAATAAACATGTTTTGTTACCTTTACTCCCTTATGTTCTACAAATATACTAAAATTGGTTCATAAATATTTTTGTCCTTCAGTTTTAATATTGTTTATAACCTCAGGTAGTTATGGAAAAATTTTATTTTTTTTAATTTTTAAAATATACTTAAACGTAAATAATACTCCATAAACATTTAAGAAATGTTTTATCAAATTTCTAAAGAATCATAAATTATTTTCTATTTATAGTTAATAAATTAAATACAGAAATAAAAAGTTATTTATGATTTGTTATAAATATGATAATATTTATGTTTATTTAATGTTCATTATCTATATTTACAAATTTTGTTTATTATTTTTGGAGGCGATAAACATGAAAAACCCTTTAATATATTATAAAACTAGATTATCGTCCCGCGATAGCGCGGAGACAAAGATAAAAATTGAATTATAAACTTTATATTTATGTAAATTTAAGTTATTATAAAAAGACATTGTTACACGTATATTAAAATATATACTTTTACGTTTATACACAAGTTGTCTATAATTATGATAACATATATACATTTACGTTTATATACATATTTTGATATTTTATATTATAGATTTTAAAAATAACAATAAAGTAAATCGTAATACAAATTGAACGATTTATATGTAAATTATAATTATGTTTTTTTTTATTTCATTGGAGATAGAATAAATGTAATTATATATAGTAAGAGGGTGTAAACTAAAAATAGTTTTTGATGACATCATCAATCTGATCTAGCGGCTGAAGTTAAATTAGAAAACGCATCAAAATGACCTTATTTCACCATGTGACATTTAATGCCACTCTATTATTATATATTAAAGATTTTAATATTAATTTCATTAATAAGTAAATTTACCCTTAAAAATATATACATGGTAAAATATGTAAATTAAATGGTCAATAATATTAGAAGGGAGATGGTTGCTAATCAGGTAATGGTGGGCATTGGGGTGGCTGGTAATGGTGGCACGATTATACTCTATTACTGGCCCGTATGAGTTGTCGTTTCCAAAAAAAAAAAAAAAAAAAAAAAAGGGGGAGATGGTTGTTAAGATTAATGTTTGCATTCTTTTAAAGCTTAAATAGACTTGAAAGAACAAATTTATTATTTATAATTAGAATATAGCTAATAAACATTAATTTTTTATTTCATTTATTTCTATTAATTGCATTTTCTAATATAGAAATTCATTTAAGAAATCATTAATGCATTCAATACATGTCCAATAAGAATATTTTAGTAAAATCCATTAATGTTTTGCATGTATGGAAAAATGTGAAAATTTGTATAAAAGAAAAAAGTAAAAGAAAGGGCATATGTGGATGTTTGAGAAAGAAGAAGGACCAATTTTGTAATTTAGAAATGGAAAAGGTGAGGAGCTTGAATAACGAGTGAACCAAAAAAAGAAAAAGAAAAAGGCTACGTGGGACGTCAGAGTTCCAGTCCCCCTGAGATCATACAAATACACCATTTCGTTATCCAATAAAATTAACATTTTCCTTTTAGACTTACTCTATCATTATAATCTAATTTTATATTCTCTCATTTCTAATTGCAGACACACAATCATTCTATCCTACTAGATCTTTGTTTTTCTTATTATCATAACTTGGACCATTACAACTTGATTCAGTTGCAACTTAGTTACCCATTTAATACCACTAGGTGGTTGATAATGCTATGTAATATTGACATCAATAACAAATATCACAAGGCTAAGAGGTTACAAGTTGACTATCACCCAGGGGTACCCGGGGTATTCGGGATATCGGTGAATATGTTCCGTTTAATGGTAAAAAAAGTCGAAAAATTTAATTGTTTTAGTTTGAATACTAGTTTTTTAAGTAGTGAATACTTATTATAATTTTAAAAAGAGTTAATTACATAATTGGTCCCTGTGTTTGTTCCAAAACAACGGGTCCAGTCCCTAGGTCACAATTCGTTCGGGTCCAGTCCCTGGGGCATATGTTTGGTTACACGTTTGGTCCCTCTTCCTAACGTTCGTTTATTTTGGCCGTTAAGTGAGTCATGTGTTTCTCACGTGAGGGGGTAGTATTGTTTTTTGATACTAAAAGGACCACTTGTGTAAATAAAATGATTTATGAGGTCTACTACACTGTTAATGTCACAAGAGTCAAGAGTCCACACTAATTTCCCTCAAACCTTCAAAAACCAGCCCCCTCTCACACTAACACTCAATTTCTCTCTCTGCCTCACTTTCTCTTTCTTCATGTCAGAATGTAAATGTGAACAACAACAACTGCTACTGATCTGAGAAACCCATCTGAACAAAAAAAAACAATTACCGTTCCTGCTGTTAACAACAAGAGGCATGGCAGCTGCTCTTGAATGTTGGTCAAGTCGTACAAGTACCACCGATGAGGATATGGTGGAGCAAGGTCTCATGCGAACCGCTGACAGATCGAAATCTTCAACCGCCACCGTTGATACCTCTTCAGGAGATGTTAAAGACAACAACAGCTCATTGATGCAAAAGAAGTTTTAACTGCTCCGGTGACTAAGGGACCGATTCCGTCGCCTGGGATTAGAGTTACCGGAGACGATTCCGATCGGAGTTACGATAAATACGATGAATGGATAAGGAATTCAGTAAGTTAAATCCCACTTCGCCGGAACTCCGACCGCCGTGTTGGCATCTCCGTCGTCTCTCGTTACCGGAGACGATTCCGATCGGAGTTACGATAAATTCGATGAATGGATAAGGAATTCAGTAACGGAAATTGTGAAGAATATTAAACAAGCTCCGTTGTTAGTTCAGATATATGCTGATGACGGTGTAATGAAGACGAGGACTAAAGTTGAGGCGGAGGATTGGCCGGAACTGATTAAATCCAATTCAGATGCAATCACTAATTCGCATTTGATTTTATTTTTATTTTTTTTTGTATCTGAATTGGATTTTGGGGATTTTATGTATTAATGTTTGTTCTTGTTGTAATTGAAAAAAAAAATCAATTTTTTTTTAATTGAAGATATGATTCTGTTTTGTTTGATCTTGAATTGGATTTTGGGGGATTGAAGAAAATGGTTTGATCTTTAAAACTTCTTATGTTTCTTTCTCTAAAACTTTTTCATAGTAATTATACATAACTGACCCCTGTAAAAGAAAGAATATCTATAATGGCCCTCACGTGAGAAGCACATGACTCACTTAACGATCAAAATAAACGAACGTTAGAGGGAGGGACCAAACGTGCAACCAAAGATAGGCTCCAGGGACTGGACCCGAACGAATTGTGACCCAGGGACTGGACCCGTTGTTTTGGAACAAACACAGGGACCAATTATGTAATTAACTCTTTTAAAAATAAAGATATTTGGAGTAGTGATAGGAGAAAATGTTTTTACTGTAGAGACTAAGCTTCAAACCTTAGCAGCTATCTATTTTTTTCCCTTTTTTTTTTTCTCCTTTCATTTTTTTGGGATACCGATCAATTTTTAACCCCACTGACTATCACACTTTGATTTAATGTCACGTTCAATACACATGACACATGAAAGAGTCACAAAAGTTGTTGATGTTCTTAGAACCGATTTATTTCTATAAACTCAATTTCTTATCAACATAAGAGTTAGTTAGAGTATTGAAGTCGTTATTCTCTATGTTATTCACTTATAACTCTAGACTTCATAATTTTAATAATTGAGGTATACATTCAAATTTCGTTTTTTGATTCTCATAACTTTCTTAAATCTTTTTTGATTGTTTTAGAACTGGATTGGTAACTTGGATTATTTCCTGAATTGTATATTGAATTTATTTTTTCAATAAAAAGTATTTCGCCGATTATCTTACCTTTATATTTTTCTCAAATTATTTAGGTTAATCGCAATTTTCAAGACGAAAGAATAATTAAGAAAAAAATGAGAGAATGTGATATTTTTGCTTGGTTTGTTAGACCAAAATATTGTATCGATCAATTAACACTTATGAGAGGTTGGTGAAAGTTTAATCATCAAGTGTTCGTTTTTTGGGAAAATTTATTAGGAGTATTATCACGGTTATTTTAGTCATTTTTAATAAACTAATTTCTCACCGATATTCTTTTTATAATTATAATATATATTAAATTATATCTATTATTTTTATTTATTACCACAAACTTAGATAGTTATTATTCTAAAGTGTAGTAAGGTGTTTATTCATAAATATAAAGTTTTGATTTCGTTATTATCTATTAAATTATTTTATTAATGTAAATTTTAATATTATTACGGAGTTATAAAACATTATTATTTAATTCAAGAATAAAATGAAACTTTTTTTCTTCAAAACTTTATAATTCGTCGATTTTGTTCTTACACTTTTTTTTTGTCGTAATTTTTGTCCATAACTTGATATTTTTCCGTTTTTGTTCATCCGTCAAGTTACAGATAGCTTTTACCATTCATTGTTAACTGAACTAACTAAAAGGACTAAAATGTAATTTTAATTTTCTTTTATTTAATTTAACTAATTAATTAATTTTTTAATTTTTATTTTTTTGTAAAAGTCATATGTGCCTTTTCGAATATATTGACAGGTCCTGAATTTGACTCTCACTATACACTCAACGAATCGAATTGAAATAGGTCATGATGCGGAATCTCATGACCTGAGTATAGAATCAAAATGAAGGAAACATGAAATCGAAACTGAAACTGAAATTGAGACAAACAAAATGGGCAACTGTTGAAAATTTCATTGATATTGGTTACAGGTTTTGGATCGAGCTTGTTACAACCGACATTTAAGCTCAACGGAACCTCTTTGAGAGAGTTCGGGGTTCAAATACAACAAACTGATAACAACCTATCACATTATTTATAGACAAAATCTAAAACACTACGAACTAAATTATTACAACATATCATCATCTTAATTTCAACTCGGGGAGTTCACTTCAGTTCTGAATCAAAGTCTTCAGCCTCCGAGTTGATATCTTCAATGTTGACTTGTTGACTTAACTTATTCTTCAGCTTATTTTCAGTTCGGAGGAACTTCATTTAGTTCTGAGTATCTGAACTAACTTGTTCCCCGAACTGAAAATTTCACTTCGAATTATTCTTAATTATTTTAGTTCGCACCCTCCACGAACTAAAATCATCTTTATTCAAAACACAGAAGACTTCATAGCTTCATCCATTCCATTTCTTGGCCCAAAAATCGCCCCTTTGGATGATGTTATGAGTCTTCAATCTTCATAAGTTACTTTCTCTCCATGTCTAGCTTCCTCCAATTCATCTTTCTTGTAATCTTGAACAAATTCTGGAGGAATAGATGCAATGTCACCTGTTCTTTAGGTGCTTCATAATCAGATACTCTATGGTAAGTAGTTGATCAGCAGCTAAAATCACTTTTCTTCTGCTCATAGGTCAACCTTAGATTTCTTATTCATCCTGGTTGACCATATCAATCATGAGAGTGATGTGCCGTTAATTTATTTTCGGACGAGCTCCTCCACGTCACACCTTTTTCTCAAATTGATGACGTGAGACCGAGCTCCGTTCTACTTCCATCACACCCCTTTCTCAAATTGATTACTCGTGTTTTCGCTCCGTACACCACCCCTCTTTGAATACATATGTGTAACATCAGATCCACCATGAACACCTTGAAATCTTAACAAATTCTTAAATACACTTCTTCAATTTCACTTCGGACTAATTCGACTCACTAATAGGTTGACCTAATTTCGAATCAAGTCAAATTGATGAACCAGACTCAATCGAATTCAATCAATTGATTTTTCGCTCTGATACCAATTGACAGGTCCTGAATTTGACTCTCACTATACACTCAGCGAATCGAATTGAAACAAGCCATGATGCGGAATCTCATGACCTGAGTTTGGAATCAAAATGAAGGAAACAAGAAATCGAATTTGTAACTGAAATTGAAAAAACTGATAAACAACAACAAAATGCGCAACTGTCTAAGATTTCATTGATAGTGGTTACATGTTTTGGATCAAGCTTGTTACAACCGACATTCAAACTCGACGGAACCTCTTTGAGAGAGTTCCGGGTTCAAAGACAACAAACTGATAACAACCTATCACACTATTTATAGAGAAAATCTAAAACACTGCAAACTAAATTATTACAACATATCATCATCTTAATTTCAACTCGGGGTGTTCACTTCAGTTCTGAATCAAAGTCTTCATCCTCCGAATTCATATCTTCAATGTTGACTTCTGTTGACTTAAGTTAAACTTCAGCTTATTTTCAGTTCGGAGGAACTTCATTTAGTTCAGAGTATCTGAACTAACTTGTTCCCCGAACTGAAAATTTCACTTCGGATTATTCTTGATAATGTTAGTGTTGGAAAAATGTTGATAAAAATATGATTTTTTCATCAACTTTGGACGTCTATAAATTGAAGCCTATTTAATATTTACGAAGAATATTTAATATGAATGTGTAGCCCTTAGAAAGGGCTTTGCAATTATATATTATACGTCCAAAACGGAGTTAAGGTGAATGAGATATCGAAAACCTAAAGATGGGTGTTTGGGTTTTAGTATCTAACACTTACGCTAATGTAACTGAAACTGTTACGCTGAAACTGTTACGCTAACGTAACTAAGCGTAACTAACAGTAACGTAACTGAAACTGTTATGCTAACGTAACTAACAGTTATGCTAACTAAAACTGTTACAAATTCGTTTTAATGGCTCGTTAATGCCATTAAAACTGAATTAAACATGAACGTCTTCCTTTGGGCTATAAAATGGGACTTCGTGGCTCAATCACTGACACTGTTTTCCGATTAGTTTTTTACTGTAACAACAATTTTCGATTGAATTTTTAGGCAAGTGTACCTCCGACAGTTTGATAAACTGTTTTTGCCATTGTACCATGGGAAACAAAACGTGTGATAGCACGCGAAATTTGTTTTAAGGGAATCGTGTTTATCACGAGCCTTGGCCGTAATTTCGTTTACATTTTCTGTAATTTTGTTTACATTTTCTGTAATTTGAATTTTGTTTAATTTAAACGGTGTTGTGTTCTACAATCTTAAAACAAATTTTCTTCTTATAATACCGTTTATAATCAGAAAAGATTGGACTCAAACTAGTTTTGAATCTACTCTTTTTGTTTTGAACAACTGTTTTTTCAACGTAACTGTTAGTTACGTGAGCGTAACTGTTAGTTACGTTAGTTAGTTACGTAGCGTAACTGTTAGTCGAGTTACCGTAACTGTTAGTTACGTTGTTAGATACGCTAGCGTAATTGTCGTTATATACATATCAGATTATTAACGTTTAAAACAGATTATTGGTTTGCAATCAGTGAATGGAAAATTTGAAAACAGTTTTTCTAAACATCAGTTATTACGACTAGCGTTTTATTTTATATAAATTCTCTAATCGTTGTCCTTCAGATCAGTTTGGAACTTGTTATATCCATATAATTTCTTTCCGTTTTGTTTAAAAGCGGTTGTGGATCAAGTTTAGAATAACAAATTCTGAAAAATTATTACGGTTCTCGTTGTTATACATATAACTATTAATCACGTAACTGTTAGTTACGTTTGTTAGTTACGTAGCGTAACTGTTTGTTACGTTAGTGTAACTGTTAATCACGTAACTGTTAGTTACGTCTGTTAGTTACGTAGCGTAACTTTTTGTTACGTTAGCGTAACTGTTAGTTACGTTCGTAGTTACGTAGCGTAACTGTGTGTTACGATGGCGTAACTACTAGTCACGTAACTGTTAGTTACGTAGCGTAACTGTTACTTACTAAAATCAGTTTTGCGGACTGAATTGAAAACAGTTTTGTAAAAACAGAATGGGTTTTGGAAAAATAACAATAAAACAGATTATTTGTATTGTTATAAACAGATTATTATTATTGTTATTATTAACAATTATAAAGCGAGTTGTCTAATTCTTTAATTTGTGAATTTCAGAATGTCGACTCAACCTCTTGTGACCTCAACTATGTTTGCACCGATCATGACATCCGATGTAACGGTAACTCCAATTGTGGGAGCACCACTTGCAAACACCGTTGCTAATCATGCGGAAAAACCCGAAAAGTTTTCGGGTTGTGATCAGCCGGGTCATAGAGCTGCTAGCTGCAAGATGCCAAAACGGGAGAATCTCCGTTAACCTAATATGGTGAATGATTACATGGATCTTGCTGCCATGGTGACCGATGTCACTAATATGATCTCCGAAGTTAACTTGGTGGGATCAAACTCAACGGAATGGTGGATTGATACGGGTGCTACCCGTCATATTTGCTCGGACAAGAACATGTTTACCACCTTCAAGGATGTTGAGACTGGTGAGAAGTTGTTCATGGGAAATTCGGCTACGACCGATATCAAAGGGGAAGGTTCCGTGATACTCAAGATGACCTCGAAGAAGGAGCTCACTTTGAACAATGTGCTCTATGTTCCGGAGATTCGTAAGAATCTTGTGTCGGGTTGGCTTCTCAACAAGTTTGGTTTTCGTTTGGTGTTTGAATCAGATAAGGTCGTGTTGACCAAAAGTGGGGTGTATGTTGGTAGGGGTTATGCCCTTAATGGCATGTTCAAATTGAATGTAATGGTTCTTAAGCGTGATATTAATAAAATTGGTACTACTTCCGCTTACTTGCTTGAGTCTTCTAATATTTGGCATGCACGTCTTGGTCATGTTAATTTTTAACTCCATTCATCGGTTAATTATATTTAAATGCATACCATCTTTCCACATTAATTCAAACTATAAATGTCAAACATGTGTTGAGGCCAAACAAAAAAGATCATCGTTTAAATCGGTTGAAAGAATAACCTAACCCCTTGATATAATCCACACCGATGTATGTGACTTCAAATCGGTTCCCACAAGAGGTGGAAACAAATACTTCATCACATTTATCGATGATAGCACGAAATATTGCTGTGTATACTTACTTAAAAGTAAGGATGAAGCCATCGATAAGTTCATTCTTTACAAGAATGAAGTTGAGAATCAACTTAATAAGAAAATCAAGGTCTTTAGAAGTGATAGAGGAGGTGAATATGTGTCACCATTTGCTAACTTTTGTGAGCAACATGGTATTAGACATGAACTAACCGCCCCCTAATCACCTCAACAAAAAGGGTATCGCTGAAAGAAAGAACCGTACCTTGAAAGAAATGGTTAATGCCATGTTGATAAGTTCTGGACTTAGTCCAAACATGTGGGGGGAAGCTATCTTGTCAGCTTCTTATCTTTTAAAAAAGCTACCTCGGAAGAATAAAGAAGAAACCCCATATTAACTTTGGATGGGAAGAAAACCATCATATAAATACCTACGAATGTGGGGGTGCCTAGCCAAAGTATTAGTGCCGGCACCTAAGGTCTTAAAGATAGGGCTTAAAACTGTGGATTACATATTCATTGGATATGCTCACAACAGTAGTGCCTATCGATTTCTTGTGCATGATTCTAAGAATCCCGATATACACAAGAACCCGATAATGGAATCAAGGAGTGCTACATTCTTTGAAAATATATTTCCCTGTCTAAACACGGAAATTGGAAGTTCTTCTACACTCGTTGATGAGTTTGTCCAAAGTGAGAGACAAGAACAACATGTGGAAGAAGATGTTGAGCCTAGAAGAAGTAAAAGGCCTAGGGTTGAGAAATCCTTTGGTTCTGACTTCCTCACATTCATAGTGGAACATGAACCTAGAACCTACCGCGAAGCGGTTACCTCTTTGGAAGCACTTCAATGAAAAGAAGCCATCAAAAGTGAAATAGAATCTATTTTACAAAACCATAGGTGGAAAAGGTGGACCTTCCTCCGGGTTGCAATGCACTAGGCTATAGATGGCTCTTTGAAAAGAAAATAAGGGCGGATGGAAGTATTGATAAATACAAAGCAAGATTAGTGATCAAAGGTTATAGACAACGAGAAGGTCTAGATTATTTTGATACGTATTCTCCTCTAACGAGAATCACCTCCATCGGAATGGTACTTGCTATTGCTGCCATAAGAAATTTGGAAGTTCACCAAATGGATGTAAAAACGGCTTTCCTAAACGGCGATTTAGAGGAAGAAATTTACATGAAACAACCTGAGGGTTTTATTGCCCCTGGACAAGAGAACAAAGTTTGCACGCTGGTTAAGTCATTATATGGCCTAAAGCAAGCTCCCAAACAATGACATCAAAAGTTTGATCACGTCATGTTAGAATATGGTTTCAAAATAAATGAATGTGACAAGTGTGTTTATGTGAAAGACACACCTTATGGTTATGTTACATTATGTCTCTATGTAGATGATATGCTTATCATGGGTAGTGACGATAAGATAATAACATCAACAAAGGATATGTTGAAATCCAAATTTGACATGAAAGACATGGGCCTAGCGGATGTGATTCTTGGAATCAAGATAACACGAACCCAAAATGGTCTTGTGTTAAATCAAACACATTACGTGGACAAGATTCTAGAGCGATTCAATGTGGAGGATTAAAAAAAAATGGTAAAGGCGTATACCATTGACACGGGCCACTTTGTGACCGGACCCCCTACCCAGCAAAGGAAGCATTCCCCGGTAAATATCCTAACAATGGTACCCATCACCTTGCTTGGACTCGAACACGAGACCTGCATATTTCAGCACAAGGGTGGACCCAAGGTTTTTACGGATGCTGGTGGACCCAATGTGGAGGATTCCGGCCTAGCTAGAACTCCAATAGACACCAGTCAACATCTATCTAAGAATAGAGGTGAAGGTGTCTCCCAACTAGAATACTCAAAAATCATTGGTAGTCTAATATATCTGATGAGTTGTACCAGACCCGACTTATCATACGTTGTTAGTAGGCTAAGTAGGTACACAAGAAATCCGAGTTCTGATCATTGGAAAAGTATGACAAGATTACTTCGGTATGTAAGATACACACGAGTGTATGGACTACACTATCAAAGACATCCAGCTGTTATCGAAGGATACAGTGATGCAAACTGGATTTCTGATATAAAAGATTCCCGATCAACAAGTGGATACGTGTTTACACTTGGAGGTGCTGTTGTAGCATGGAAATCTTGCAAACAAACGGTTATAGCAAGATCAACGATGGAATCTGAATTCATTGCCCTCGATAAATGTGGAGAAGAGGCAGAATGGATGCGTCAATTTGTAGAAGACATACCAAGATGGCCTAAACCGGTAACGGCCGAATGTATACATTGTGATAGTCAATTGGCAATTGGCAGAGCTCATAGCATAATGTATAACGGTAAGTCAAGACATATTCGACGTAGACATAACACGATACGACAACTACTCTCAACAGGAGTTATCTAAATTGACTACGTGAATTCAAAGGATAACATAGCGGATCCTCTTACGAAAGGCTTAAGCAGAGAGTTAGTCGGCAAGTCGTCAAAAGGAATGGGACTAAAGCCCTTGAGTGAATAAGTTTATGCAAAGGAAAACTAACCCAGTTGACTGGAGATCCCAAGATCTGGGTTCAATAGGACAACCTAGTTGTATGAATGAAGGGACGTCACTGTGGGGGGGTAGTTTATCTACCTCCGAAACCATCTAAGGGAGTTCAGAAATTCACAAACTTCCTAGTCCATTCCTAAGATCAGTGACAAGGTGAAGGATAAGCATACGACTTTTAATTATTCTAAGAAATAACCATATGTGGTATAATGATTTCCAACGAATCACCTATGTTAGAGAGAAGTGGGGTCGCTTCGAAGGGAATTATAAGGGCGTAATTCCTAAAAGATCTCGCAGAACCAGGATAGTGTTCATGACCATAACGAACACGACTATGAGGATTTGACATTGTCAGGAAGAGTCATGTGTGAAATGTATTGTCGTCTACGTAAATAACAGCTCAGTTCAAAGACATCAAAATCTACTGACAGTTAGGAGACTAAGTGCATTTCATAAGGGAAGGTTCAAAGGGTAACACCTACCTATCCTATGCAGGACTCAACTGCCGAAGTTTCATCGGGAATAAATGTTGTTAAGAACGATCTCCATTCATGTGGAGGATTGTTGGAAAAATGTTGATAAAAATATGATTTTTTCATCAACTTTGGACGTCTATAAAGTGAAGCATATTTAATATTTACGAAGAATATTTAATATGAATGTGTAGCCCTTAGAAAGGACTTTGCAACGATATATTATACGTCCAAAACGGAGTTAAGATGAATGAGTATCGACACCTAAAGATGGGTGTTTGGGTTTTAGTAACTAACACTTACGCTAACGTAACTAACAGTTGCCAACTAAAACTGTTACGCTAACGTAACTAAGCGTAACTAACAGTAACGTAACTGAAACAGTTACGCTAACGTAAACTAACAGTTACGCTAACGTAACTAACAGTTACGCAAACTGAAACTGTTACAGAATTGTTTTAATGGCTCGTTAATGCCATTAAAACTGAATTAAACACGAACGTTTTCCTTTGGGCTATAAAATGGGACTTCGTGGCTCAATCACTGACACTGTTTTCCGATTATTTTACTGTAACACCAATTTCCGATTGAATTTTCAGGCAAGTGTACCTCCGATAGTTTGATAAACTGTTTTTTCCGTTGTATCCTGGGAAACAAAACGTGTGATAGCACGCGGAATTTGTTTTAAGGGAATCGTGTTTATCACGAGTCTTGGCCGTAAATTCGTTTACATTTTCTGTAATTTCGTTTACATTTTCTGTAATTTGAATTTTGTTTAATTTAAACGGTATTGTGTTCTACAGTTAATTCGGACCCTCCACGAACTAAAATCATCTTTATTCCATCACACATAAGACTTCATAGCATTGACGGCTTGCCATGTTGATAATACATCAGGAAAATAGAAAAACACGGTTTGACAAAAAATGATAGATAGTTTATTTTCTATTTGTTTACTGTCATATGACTTATTATTTCAGGTTATGATGACTGGTGATCAAGCATTGACGGCTTGCCATGTTGCTCGTGAAGTTAATATAATTTCACAACCTGTATTAATTCTTGTCATGTCAGATAAAAAGCAACAATACGAATGGGTTTCCCCTGATGAAACAGAATTTGTGAGCTACAGCCTACAGGTAACATAATTAGGAGGTGAATTTGCTTCCTTTAAGATAATACAAATCTTTTGGTTTAAGTATTTGTATGTTTTTTAATATATATTTGCATTGCAGTGATATCCTTTGACTTCACGTAGTCAATTGAGATAACGGATATGTTGGATTAAATTAGATTGGTTCATGTAAATTTAACATACCTGCAGATGATCCGGGCATGTTATTGAATAGATTAGCCATCGATGATTCCCAAATTGAGATGATCGTGTTAGGATGGAAATCCGGTTATGTTAGAACCGTATTGAGAGGAAAACACTTATGGTGATAATGGAGAAAATGACCAACCCTTATTTGGGTTTATGATAGTCCTTATATACACACTCAAATTAGGAGTGTGTAATATTTAGTCCCTGGTGTTTAGTAAGTGTTTACATTAAGCTCTCATAGTTCCGATCACCTAATGGGAAATCTATAGTGTCGGTAAGGTAAATACGTCCATCGAATATTTACTAGACACAGATTTCAGTTAGCGTCAGTCATCATATCAGTAAGGATTAATGATCAATGAGGGTCACAAATAATATGGGTCCAACATTCTCCCACTTGACCGAGTAGATCATTTATCTATGAGTATTAATAAGTCCGTACGAGATAATACTCATTTTGTTTTAAACCGAAATCATAGTCAATAAGTACAGTCGTAGAGAAGAATATCTACTCAGGACCCCCACTAGTCAAACTATGACTCAAATTCAAAACTGAATAAGCAATGATAGACCAACTAAGACAAATTTTGTTATAATAATGTCCAACACAGTTATGCGCATAAGGTGTAAATAATAGACAAACAAAATCTGAATAAGGAGGAAAAATTTCATTAATTAATAATAATGACCAATAAGTACAATATGCTATTAAATTAAGTCTTTTGTAAGCCCCATATTCGACACGTGTCCTACGAATATATTAGGAGGAAGACCTTTGGTCATCGGATCCGCTAGCATGTCATGTGTACTTATGTACTCAACACAAAGAGCATTTTCCTCAACCCGTTCGCGTACAAACAGATACTTTGTGTCGAGATACAGCCCAGCGCCAGTCGAACTGTTACTGTTCGAGAAAGTTACAGCAGCTGAGTTATCACAGTAAAGCTTCAATGGTCTAGAGATTGAGTTGACGAGTTTGAGTCCACTGATCAGGTTCCTTAACAACATCCCATGACAGGTTGCATTATAAACGGCAACATATTCAGCCATCATAGTAGACGTTGTGGTCAGTTTCTGTTTATTACTCCGCCAAGAGATTGGTCCGCCAGCTAACATGAATATATACCCAGAAGTAGATTTATGGTCTTCTTTGCTTTTAGCAAAGTCAGAATCAGAATAACCTACTACTTCCAAGTTGTCACTTCTTCTATAAGTTAATTTGTAGTCTTTGGTCCCTTTCAGATATCGTAGAACCTTTTTAGCCGCTTTCCAGTGTGCTAATCCGGGGTTAGATAAGTAACGCCCCAGCATACCAGCGATGTAAGCGATGTCTGGTCGAGTACAGACCTGAGCGTACATAATGCTCCCAACTACAGATGAGTAAGGTATCATCCTCATTTCAGCCTTCTCAGTTTCAGTGCTCGGAGTTTGATGAGGTCCAAATACGTCCCCTTTAACTACCGGAGCCACAGTGGGTGTGCAGTGCTGCATGTTATAGCGTTCTAGAATACGGTCAATATAAGCCCTTTGGGAAAGACCTAGAACACCATTACGTCTATCTCGATGTATTTCGATACCTAAAACATAAGAGGCATCACCGAGATCTTTCATGTCGAAATTATGCGAAAGCATTCGCTTCGACTCATGTAGCAGATCCAAGTTGTTACTTGCAAGCAGAATATCATCTACATACAAAACAAGGATAATAAAGTTACTCCCACTGATCTTGAGATAGGTGCATTGATCCACTTGATTCTTTAGGAAGCCATCAGATTTTACGACTTCATCAAATTTAAGGTACCATTGTCGTGATGCTTGTTTCAACCCATATATCGATTTATTTAACTTGCAGACCATGTGCTCTTTACCTTCTGGAATAAATCCTTCAGGTTGCTGCATGTATACGTCTTCTTGCAAGTCACCATTTAGGAAAGCGGTCTTGACATCCATCTGATGTAACTCTAAATCATAATGAGCTACGAGTGCCATGACGATCCTTAGGGAATCTTTACGAGAGACAGGAGAAAAGGTCTCTTGATAATCGATTCCTTCCTTTTGAGTAAAGCCTTTTGCAACCAGTCTGGCCTTATAGCGTTCGACGTTTCCATTCGGGTCTAATTTGGTTTTGAACACCCATTTACATCCAATTACTTTAGATCCTTTAGTGAGTGGAACCAATACCCAAACGCCATTACGCTCCATGGATTTGAGCTCTTCAATCATGGCTTCAATCCAATGAGTGGCCTGATCACTATTAATAGCTTCTCGGTAAGAGGTTGGATCAGTTAGTTTCCCAATGTTTTCGACTTCAGCCAGATAAGTTTCGAAATCATCAAAATTTGTGTTTCTGCGAGCCCTTGACGATCTCCTGAGCTGAATTACGGGTTCTTCAGGAACAAGCGGTTCTTCGGCGTTTAGATTAGGAGGCATAGGAGGTTCAACCGGTTCATTAGGAGATCCAGATATAACGGGAGCAGCGTTGGGTACAAGAGGAATTATCGGAGGAATCGTAATAACCGACGAATGGTTTCCCCCCGCTTCTTGTACTTCTTGCAAATCTAAATCAGGATTTGTCGTGCTCCCACTGATCTCTGAATTTTCGAGAAAAGTGGCATGTTGCGTATCTATGATGCGGGTAGAGTGAGAAGGACAGTAAAACCGATAACCTTTTGATTTCTCGGGATAACCAATAAAGAAACATGTAAGGGTTTTAGAATCCAGTTTCTTTAAGTTAGGGTTATAGACTTTTGCTTCGGCAGGACAGCCCCATACTTTCATATATTTTAGACTCGGTTTCCTACCTGTCCAGATCTCATAAGGAGTTTTAGGGACAGATTTTGATGGAACCCTATTGAGTATATGAACAGTTGTTTTTAAGGCCTCAGTCCAAAGAAATTTGGGTAGGTTAGTGTTGGCGAGCATACTTTTCACCATGTCCATTAAAGTTCGGTTTCTCCTTTCAGCAACACCATTCTGTTGAGGAGAACCTGGCATGGTGTATTGGTTAATTATGCCCTGTTCCTTGCAAAAATTATAGAAAGGACCAGGAGCTTGACCAATATCAGTATGTTTACCGTAATACTCACCTCCCCTATCTGATCGGACAACTTTTATCTTATGATCAAGTTGGTTTTCAACCAAAGTTTTATAATCGACAAAAGTTTGTAAGGATTCAGATTTTTCTTTAATCAGATAAAGGTGCATATAACGTGAATAATCGTCAATGAATGTAATAAATGATGTATGTCCTGTTATTGATGCGGGATAGGGGCCACTAATATCAGTATGAATTATTTCCAACAAGTTGGAACATCTGGTGGCTCCTTTCTTATTCCCTTTAGCCATTTTGCCTTTGAGGCATTGAATACATGTTTCAAAATCACTAAAATCAAGAGAGGGTAAGATTCCTTCTTTTACGAGTCGTGTCATGCGATCTCGTGAGATATGGCCGAGACGTTTATGCCACAATGTGGAGGAATTCTCTGCTTGTTTAGGTGATTTTGTCTTTGTTTTAGTTATGTCATCAGTATTAAGAGACAACAAAGACTGTGAGAAATTATGATCTAGTTCTAATTTATACAGTAATCCATCCAAAAAACCACAACCAAATAATTCATTATTAAGAGTAAAAGTGATCCTGCCACAACCATGAGTTATTACATAACCTTCAAGATCAAGTCTAGATATAGATACAAGGTTCCGAGTAATTCTCGGTACATATAAGGTATCTATTAATCTAATACACTTTCCGGTATTCATATGTAAATTTAAAATTCCCATGGCTTCGACATCTAAGAGATCACCATTTCCAACTCTAAGCTTTCTTTGGTCCTTTTGTAGCTTCTGGATTGTAAGGAATCCCTGTAAGGAATTGGTCACATGGACCATAGAACCAGAGTCACCCCACCATGTATTAAATGGAACATCAGTAGTAAAGGAATCAAATATTACGTAAAGAATGTTACCTTTCTTAGCTAGCCATTCCTTGAATTTAGAGCAATCTTTCTGTCCGTGCCCTTCGGAGCGGCAGAATTTGCAGTTAGTATTGCTTGTTGAGGATTTAGGGCCAGAGGTAGCAGCACCATGATTTTGGACTTTATTTTCAGTCTTGTTACTGTAGTTACCTTTCCTCTTCTTGAAGTTTGAAGTGGTAGTAAGGTGAACAGCAGCTTCAGGTTGAATGTGCTTAAGACGATCTTCCTCTTGAACGCACATAGCAATCAGTTCACTTATCGACCATTTATCTTTCATAGCGTTATAATTCACTTTGAAAGGTTATAATTCACTTTGAAAGTGTCGAACCGAGCAGGCAAGGAAGTCATTATGAAATGCACAAGAAAGTTATCTGAGACTTCCATTTCCAAATTCTTAAGCTTATGAGACATATCAACCATCTTCATTATGTGTTCACGGACACCATTAGAACCTTCATACTTAAGGGTTAGCATCTGTAGCATTAAACTACTCGCAGTTGCCTTAGACGATCCCTTAAAGTGATCCTCAACAGATTTGAGGTAAGTTTTCACTTTGTCGTTATCAGGGATAGCTCATCGGATGCTGGGATGAATTGAGTTCTTGACCATCATTAGGGACAGCCGATTCGCCCTTTCCCACTTCTCAAAGTCCGCTTTCTGAGTCGCAGTAGACTCAGCAGTAATAGCGGCGGGTTCATCATGGCGAATAGCATAGTCCATGTCGAGCATTCCAAGAGTTAAGTAAAGTTGCTCCTTCCAAGAAGTGAAATTAGCACCAGTAAGTGCCTCAATGCCGAAGTTTGGTACTGTAGTGGAGAATAAGGAGGATTTAAGATTATGATACGAATTTTAGAAGATTTTATAGTGACAGAGTTAGCTATATAAGGCAGACTAAGTAATGTCCCTTAAGATAATAGAACTAGAGTAATGTCTAAAATAAGCAGACCTAATAGTAATGTTCCTGAGACTAAGACCATATAAGTAATGAAGCTAGTGATAGGAAAGCCTATTAAAAAACACCAAAATAATAAGCTAAAGTAAGGCTCTACTTAGATGTTACATCACCTTTGGGCAGAAATAACTAATATCTAAGTAAAATTATGAGTATAAGGTTTATGCAACACAACGTTTGTATTTTGACCTTTGGGCAACAAAATAGAACATCGTGTTTTAAGGCATAATAAGAATCCTTTTAAGCACACAAGTATATTAAATCACCTTTGGGCAGAATTAATATCCTACGTGTTTATTATGCTAAAGGAAAAATGCAATCATAGGAATCACCTTTGACCTTTGGGCAACAAAAGATGAAAACATGAATATTAGTGCATAAGTATAATAAGGTCACATATAAATAAGGTGACTAAATAAGGTGACCACGACAGTAAAGCAGGGGTCAAGGGGGCTGCGCCCCCTTGCGGGGTCAAGGGGCAGCGCCCTTTGCAGGGTCAAGGGGCTGAGCCCCTTGCTGGGATCCCGCACCTAAACGATTTTTACAAATAAGGCAACCAGTAAGACTTTAAAAAACCGACCAAAATTAGGGTCTGTAGTCATCCGTACGGATGAGATTATATTCGTACGGATGAGTATTGATTCGTACGGATGTAAGTCCAGGTTCGTGCGGATGTAAGCCTAGGTTCGTACGGATGTAAGGTTTAAGTTCGTACGGATGTAAGCCTAGGTTCGCACGCATTTAGCCCAGATTCGTACGGATCAACAGTTACGTTCGTGCGTATGAACAAATCAGATTCGTACTAATGAACAAATCTGGTTCGTACGTATAGGGCTTCATCCGTACGTACGAGCAAATCAGGTTCGTACGGATGAGCCTTCATCCGCACGGACGAAGTTCGTCGAAATTAGGGTTGCAGTCCAGCCGCCGCAGGTCCAAAAAACACCATTTTTTTTCATCCAAAAACGATTTCCGCCGGCCAGATAATTTGCATAACATTAATTGCAATAGCCAGGCAATAAATAAACATGAACCAATGGATAATCACGAGCCATTGGCTCTGATACCACATGTTGGATTAAATTAGATTGGTTCATGTAAATTTAACATACCTGCAGATGATCCGGGCATGTTATTGAATAGATTAGCCATCAGTGATTCCCAAATTGAGATGATCGTGTTAGGATGGAAATCCGGTTATGTTAGAACCGTATTGAGAGGAAAACACTTATGGTGATAATGGAGAAAATGACCAACCCTTATTTGGGTTTATGATAGTCCTTATATACACACTCAAATTAGGAGTGTGTAATATTTAGTCCCTGGTGTTTAGTAAGTGTTTACATTAAGCTCTCATAGTTCCGATCACCTAATGGGAAATCTATAGTGTCGGTAAGGTAAATACGTCCATCGAATATTTACTAGACACAGATTTCAGTTAGCGTCAGTTATCATATCAGTAAGGATAAATGATCAATGAGGGTCACAAATAATATGGGTCCAACAGGATAATGTATAACGGTAATCGGCAATTGGCAGAGCTCATAGCATAATGTATAATGGTAAGTCAAGACATATTCGACGTAGACATAACACGATACGACTACTACTCTCAACAGGAGTTATCTCAATTGACTACGTGAAGTCAAAGGATAACATAGCGGATCCGCTTACGAAAGGCTTGAGCAGAGAGTTTGTATGTTTTGCATTCTGATAAAGACTTTTTCCGAAAATAAGGTGTTTGCAAGGGTGGTACCAGATCAAAAAGAGGCTGTAATAACCACTTTTAAATCGTTAGGAAAGATAACTTTGATGTGTGGTGATGGCGCTAATGACATCCAAGCTTTGAAGCAGGTGATGCACTGATCTGGGAAAATTATGATTAGTTATTTTTCATTTTGTTGATTGATGTTTGTTTATTTCTTTTTCAGGCGCATGTCGGGGTAGCTGTACTGAACAAGACACCGCCAGCTTCCATTGGTGACAAATCACCTTTCACCGCAAAATATGCATCAGTCTCCTCAACCACTGACATTGTCGTAGTATTCTGGTCACCACCTTGCAAATGTTGAAGATTCTTGGACTTAACTGCCTTTCAGCCGTCTATATCCTGAGTGTCATATACTTACAAAATGGTGTTAAGCAAGGAAAGGCTCAGTCCTCAATTAGTGGCCTTTTCACCACCTTATGTTTCGTCTCCATCATAGACTCCCGCCCTCCACTGCTGACACTATCTGCCCAACGAACCCACTCTAATGTCTTGTGCTTCTACGTCTTGCTGTCTATACTTGGCCAGTTTGTACTTCATATACTATTTTTTAATTTATCGGTGAAAGAAGCTAAGAAGTACATGCCTGCTGAGTTAAGCATCAAACCAGACGAGAGTAATATGGTGAATACGGTGTCCTACATTGCGGGCATGATGATCCAAGTCACAATGTTTGCGGTCAACTACAATAGTCACCCGTTTAACCAGAGTCTAACAGAAAGCCAGTCTTTTAAGTTTGTACTTTTAAGTGGCATTGCATTCTGCACCATGATCACAACTGATGTGTTTGGGCATATGAACGAGTTTTTGATGCTGGTTCCATTGCCGAGGGAATTGCGTGAAAAGCTTCTCATTTGGGCAGCATTTATGTTCTTTGCCTGCTACACTTGGGAAAGGTTTTTGATGTGGGCTTTTCCCGGTAAAATGCCCACTAGATCAATCTATCTTAGCAAGAAAAAGTCTCGTTGAGCGATTGGTTTTACACAGATATTGCTTCGGATAAGATGTCAAAAGTTTGCTTGGTGTATTATTGTTTGAAAAGTTCAGTTTCTGCATGATCAAGTGGATACTTGGTATTATTATGTGTTAAATTTTATTCAGTATGCTTTAAATAATTGGTTTTACTTGGATTAAAACAATACCAACGGAACGGAACATGTATGTATATGAATTAACAAAATAGGCTCGAGAAGTACAACATATTAAGAAACTGCATCACCAATAATTTTTACAAGAACATACACCGTTTTTGAAACAATGAAATCGGCTCCTGTCCCTTACTACTATCTCTCTATCAGCTACCTCTGATATCAGCTTCAAAGCAGCATGACAATCTTCACAAACACGAAGATTTTTCATAATTCGTATCGGTGTTCCATTTTCTGTATTAATCAAACCAAATACAACTGCTAACTTTTCACTGTGCCTAAATAGAAACTTAATCTTTTCACTCTCTTCTATGTCAAGAAGAACAACCGAAGTGTTTGGCACATACCCTCTTAACCTTAATTCTTGTAATAAGTGTTCCCATTTTTCTTGTATTTTCTCACTTTGAGGATGTGTTTCATCTCCAGCTACAAACTCATGGACTACACCGTCTACTGAAATAGAACTCGACCCGGGTGTCTTTTTCACCCCTTTATCTCTCATAAGTTTTCTCACTCTTGCAGCATCTTCCCACCTCTTAGCTTCTGCGTAAATGTTGGATAAAACGACATAGTATCCGTCATTAAGCGGATCTAATTCAAGAAGGTGTTTGATTGCTTCTTCTGCCATTTCAAGATTCTTGTGAACCCTACAGCCGCCAAGAAGAGCTCCCCATACAACACCATTTGGCTTAATCGGCATATTTTGTATAAATTCGCGGGCTTCTTTGAGTAACCCGGCTCTGCTTAAAAGATCAACCATACAACCATAGTGTTCAATTCGGGGAGCTATACCATAGTCTTTAGTCATGCTGGTGAAATATTGACGACCTTCGTTTACCATCCCCATGTGGCTGCAAGCATGTAAAAGTCCAATAAATGTTACCCCATTAGGTTTGATTTGAAACTGAATCATTTTAGAAAACAAGTTTAATGCTTCTTCGCCATTTCCATTAATAGCTAACCCTTGGACCATAGCCGACCATGACACAATTGTTTTTTCCTCCATCTCCTCAAAAACACTACGAGCTGCCTCTAGACATCCACATTTGATATACATGTCTATTAAAGTGTTGCAAATACGAACATTTCTTTTAAATCCGCTTCTGTTTGAGAACTCATGAATTCTTTTTCCTAAATCAAGTGCACCAATATCAGCACAAGCCGCAAGAACAGCCACAACCGTAACCTCATTAGGACACAACTTCTCTTCTTCCATTTGATTAAAAAGATGAATCGCTTCTTTCGGTTTCCCACACTGAACAAACCCCATAATCATAGACGTCCAAGACCTCACATTTCTCTCAGGCATCCTACCAAACAACCCATACGCCTCATCCACATTCCCCCTTTTCAGCAACTGCGTAATCATAATATTCCACGTAACAACATCTCGTTGCAACATTTTATCAAACAGCTGAGACGCATCATCAGTCTCACCAGAAACCGCATACAAATGAAGCAAACTATTCTCCAAAAACAAATTAGACCGAAACCCAAGTTTCTCAATAAACCCATGAACTATTCGCCCATCTAAACCACGCCCGGAAAGCTTCGTACAAGCTTTAAGAAGAAACGAAAAGGTGAAGGCATCAAAAGAAACATCGTTTTGGCATAACTTGGAAAACAAACGAATGGCATTGAGTGGGGTATCGGTGTTGGCGAAATGCTTTAAACAAGAGTTCCATATAACGGATTCAGATTCTTTAGAGATGGTGTTAATGAGTTTTTTGGCATATGGGAAACTAGAAGTGAGTGCGCACACTGAGGCAACATGGGATAATGGGAGGATTGAAAGAGGGGTGTTGGTTTTGATAATCTGGGCGTGGATTTGTTTCACTTCGAATGCTGATTTCAAATCTCTAGTATTCATAACATTCTTTCCATTGTATGTTTCTTGATTGGGTGGTTTCAGAGAATTAGTTTCAGTTACACTTGCTAATGAAAGTCTATAGTGAGACATAAAGACCGGGGGGTTCTATGGTTTGTTTATCCGTTCCATGGGATTCTTGTAGTAAAAAAAGAGTGGACAATGTTTCTCTCATCAACACTTTGATGGGAAGTTCATTTACGTTTGTGTTGTGACATCATTTAGCACGGGATGGTTTGGACGATCGAGAGGTGTCTCTCTTTGTCTTTCCGAACTCGGAGTATGCTACTATATAGAGAAACCCGTAGAAGAAGACCCAAGACCGAAGCTCTAGATCCTCTGATGGTCAAATAAGAACTCCAAAGCCATCTCCAACCATACATCTATCTCTATCTCTATATTTATAGGAAATAAAGCATCTTTTAAGCACCTTTCTTTTCTAAAAAATTTTCTTCTCCAATCATCTACCCTAAAAACCTTCCTCTATAAAAATTTTATACTAAATTAAATTATTTTTTATATGAAATAATTATTCATTTGAGTTTGATTGAACTTTCGTAATCATATTTAACTAAACATTTTATAAAAAAAAATTAAAACTTTTTTTTACTTGACTAAAAATTTTAACAAAAAAATTTTAATCGTTTTTTTTTCTTTTAACTTTATATGAAGTATGTATCAATATAATCAATATATATAATGAAAAAGTTAAATTAAATATATTAAAGAGTTAAAATGGTAAATTAAGGTTTTAGAGGATGAATAGTGATCCTATATATATATCGAGGAATTTCAGTTTCCTCTAAAAGTTTATATATGTCAGGATCGAACGAGATTAGGTTTGCATAAAACAAACAATTAGACAAAACCTATCACACTATTTATAGACAAAATCTAAAACACTACGAACTAATTATTACAACATGTCATCATCTTAATTTCATCTCGGGGAGTTCACTTCAATTCGGAATCAAAGTCTTCGGCCTCCGAGTTGATTTATTCAATGTTAACTAGTTGACTTAAGTTATTCTTCAGTTTATTTTCAGTTTGGAGGAGCTTCAGTCAGTTCGGAGTATCTGAACTGACATGTTCTCCGAACTGAAAACTTCACTTCAGATTATTCATGATGATCTTAGTTCGGACCCTCCACGAACTAAAATCATCTTTATTCAAAACACACAGAAGACTTCATAGCTTCATCCAGTCAATTTCTTGGCCCAACACTGTGGTACCATCAGTTCTGCTCAAAAAGTATACTCCACAGTCTTCAATCTTCATAACTTACACTTCTCCATGATGAGCTTCATCCAGTTCATTTTTCTTGTGACTTTCATAAATTCAGAAGGAATAGCTGCAGAATCACCAGATTATCTTCTTGATTCTGTAGGTCCATATTTTCCATGGAGAGCACTTAAATCAGTGACTTACATCAACTTTCTTCCCATCTTAGGCCAACTTCAGATCTTTACTAGCAAGCGTTGATCCTTGTTGACCATCTCCTGGCATGAAAGTGAGCAGCCACCTATAACTTATCCCTCAAATACACCCCTTTCTCAAATTGATAACTCGTGTTTTAGCTCCCTTCACCAACGGTCTTTGAACTGATATGTGTAACTCCAAATCCACCATGAACACCTTGAAATCTTCACAGATTCTTCAATACAGCTCTTCAATTTCACTTCGTACTTCTTCAATTTCACTTCGGACTCCTTTGATTCACTAATAGTTTGACCTAATTTTCGAATCAAGTCAAATTGATGAACCAGACTCAATCGAATTTAATCAATTGATTTGTCTGGCTCTGATACCAATTGACAGGTCCTGAATTTCCTCTCCTATACACTCAGCGAATCAAAATTTAAACAGGTCATGATGCGGAATCTCATTACCTGAGTTGGAATCAAAAGGAGAAACATGAAATCGAAATTGAAACTGAAATTGAAGCTCATAAAACAAACGATATGCGTAACTGTTTAAGATTTCATTGATAGTGTGAACAGGTTTTGGATCGAGCTTGTTACAACTGACATTCAAGCTCAACGGAACTCATAACTTGAGTTCCGGGTTCAAAGAAAACAAACTCTAACAACCTATCACACTATTTATACACAAAATCTAAAACACTACGAACTAATTATTACAACATGTCATCATCTTAATTTCATCTCGGGGAGTTCACTTCAATTCGGAATCAAAGTCTTCGGCCTCCGAGTTGATTTATTCAATGTTAACTAGTTGACTTAAGTTATTCTTCAGTTTATTTTCAGTTTGGAGGAGCTTCAGTCAGTTCGGAGTATCTGAACTGACATGTTCTCCGAACTGAAAACTTCACTTCAGATTATTCATGATGATCTTAGTTCGGACCATCCACGAACTAAAATCATCTTTATTCAAAACACACAGAAGACTTCATAGCTTCATCCAGTCAATTTCTTGGCCCAACACTGTGGTACCATCAGTTCTTCTCAAAAAGTACACTCCACAGTCTTCAATCTTCATAACTTACACTTCTCCACGATGAGCTTCATCCAGTTCATTTTTCTTGTGACTTTCATCAATTCAGAAGAAATAGCTGCAGAATCACCAGATTATCTTCTTGATTCTGTAGGTCCAGATTTTCCATGGAGATCACTTAAATCAGTGACTTACATCAACTTTCTTCCCATCTTAGGCCAACTTCAGATCTTTACTAGCAAGCGTTGATCCTTGTTGACCATCTCCTGGCATGAAAGTGAGCAGCCACCTATAACTTATCCCTCAAATACACCCCTTTCTCAAATTGATAACTCGTGTTTTAGCTCCCTTCACCAACGGTCTTTGAACTGATATGCGTAACTCCAAATCCACCATGAACACCTTGAAATCTTCACAGATTCTTCAATACAGCTCTTCAATTTCACTTCGGACTTCTTCAATTTCACTTCGGACTCCTTTGATTCACTAATAGTTTGACCTAATTTTCGAATCAAGTCAAATTGATGAACCAGACTCAATCGAATTTAATCAATTGATTTGTCTGGCTCTGATACCAATTGACAGGTCCTGAATTTCCTCTCCTATACACTCAGCGAATCAAAATTTAAACAGGTCATGATGCGGAATCTCATGACCTGAGTTGGAATCAAAAGGAGAAACATGAAATCGAAATTGAAACTGAAATTGAAGCTCATAAAACAAACGATATGCGTAACTGTTTAAGATTTCATTGATAGTGTGAACAGGTTTTGGATCGAGCTTGTTTCAACTGACATTCAAGCTCAACGGAACTCATAACTTGAGTTCCGGGTTCAAAGACAACAAACTCTAACAACCTATCACACTATTTATACACAAAATCTAAAACACTACGAACAAATTATTACAACATGTCATCATCTTAATTTCATCTCGGGGAGTTCACTTCAATTCTGAATCAAAGTCTTCGGCCTCCGAGTTGATTTATTCAATGTTAACTAGTTGACTTAAGTTATTCTTCAGTTTATTTTCAGTTTGGAGGAGCTTCAGTCAGTTCGGAGTATCTGAACTGACATGTTCTCCGAACTGAAAACTTCACTTCAGATTATTCATGATGATCTTAGTTCGGACCATCCACGAACTAAAATCATCTTTATTCAAAACACACAGAAGACTTCATAGCTTCATCCAGTCAATTTCTTGGCCCAACACTGTGGTACCATCAGTTCTTCTCAAAAAGTACACTCCACAGTCTTCAATCTTCATAACTTACACTTCTCCACGATGAGCTTCATCCAGTTCATTTTTCTTGTGACTTTCATCAATTCAGAAGAAATAGCTGCAGAATCACCAGATTATCTTCTTGATTCTGTAGGTCCAGATTTTCCATGGAGATCACTTAAATCAGTGACTTACATCAACTTTCTTCCCATCTTAGGCCAACTTCAGATCTTTACTAGCAAGCGTTGATCCTTGTTGACCATCTCCTGGCATGAAAGTGAGCAGCCACCTATAACTTATCCCTCAAATACACCCCTTTCTCAAATTGATAACTCGTGTTTTAGCTCCCTTCACCAACGGTCTTTGAACTGATATGCGTAACTCCAAATCCACCATGAACACCTTGAAATCTTCACAGATTCTTCAATACAGCTCTTCAATTTCACTTCGGACTTCTTCAATTTCACTTCGGACTCCTTTGATTCACTAATAGTTTGACCTAATTTTCGAATCAAGTCAAATTGATGAACCAGACTCAATCGAATTTAATCAATTGATTTGTCTGGCTCTGATACCAATTGACAGGTCCTGAATTTCCTCTCCTATACACTCAGCGAATCAAAATTTAAACAGGTCATGATGCGGAATCTCATGACCTGAGTTGGAATCAAAAGGAGAAACATGAAATCGAAATTGAAACTGAAATTGAAGCTCATAAAACAAACGATATGCGTAACTGTTTAAGATTTCATTGATAGTGTGAACAGGTTTTGGATCGAGCTTGTTTCAACTGACATTCAAGCTCAACGGAACTCATAACTTGAGTTCCGGGTTCAAAGACAACAAACTCTAACAACCTATCACACTATTTATACACAAAATCTAAAACACTACGAACAAATTATTACAACATGTCATCATCTTAATTTCATCTCGGGGAGTTCACTTCAATTCTGAATCAAAGTCTTCGGCCTCCGAGTTGATTTATTCAATGTTAACTAGTTGACTTAAGTTATTCTTCAGTTTATTTTCAGTTTGGAGGAGCTTCAGTCAGTTCGGAGTATCTGAACTGACATGTTCTCCGAACTGAAAACTTCACTTCAGATTATTCATGATGATCTTAGTTCGGACCATCCACGAACTAAAATCATCTTTATTCAAAACACACAGAAGACTTCATAGCTTCATCCAGTCAATTTCTTGGCCCAACACTGTGGTACCATCAGTTCTTCTCAAAAAGTACACTCCACAGTCTTCAATCTTCATAACTTACACTTCTCCACGATGAGCTTCATCCAGTTCATTTTTCTTGTGACTTTCATCAATTCAGAAGAAATAGCTGCAGAATCACCAGATTATCTTCTTGATTCTGTAGGTCCAGATTTTCCATGGAGATCACTTAAATCAGTGACTTACATCAACTTTCTTCCCATCTTAGGCCAACTTCAGATCTTTACTAGCAAGCGTTGATCCTTGTTGACCATCTCCTGGCATGAAAGTGAGCAGCCACCTATAACTTATCCCTCAAATACACCCCTTTCTCAAATTGATAACTCGTGTTTTAGCTCCCTTCACCAACGGTCTTTGAACTGATATGCGTAACTCCAAATCCACCATGAACACCTTGAAATCTTCACAGATTCTTCAATACAGCTCTTCAATTTCACTTCGTACTTCTTCAATTTCACTTCGGACTCCTTTGATTCACTAATAGTTTGACCTAATTTTCGAATCAAGTCAAATTGATGAACCAGACTCAATCGAATTTAATCAATTGATTTGTCTGGCTCTGATACCAATTGACAGGTCCTGAATTTCCTCTCCTATACACTCAGCGAATCAAAATTTAAACAGGTCATGATGCGGAATCTCATGACCTGAGTTGGAATCAAAAGGAGAAACATGAAATCGAAATTGAAACTGAAATTGAAGCTCATAAAACAAACGATATGCGTAACTGTTTAAGATTTCATTGATAGTGTGAACAGGTTTTGGATCGAGCTTGTTACAACTGACATTCAAGCTCAACGGAACTCATAACTTGAGTTCCGGGTTCAAAGACAACAAACTCTAACAACCTATCACACTATTTATACACAAAATCTAAAACACTACGAACTAATTATTACAACATGTCATCATCTTAATTTCATCTCGGGGAGTTCACTTCAATTCGGAATCAAAGTCTTCGGCCTCCGAGTTGATTTATTCAATGTTAACTAGTTGACTTAAGTTATTCTTCAGTTTATTTTCAGTTTGGAGGAGCTTCAGTCAGTTCGGAGTATCTGAACTGACATGTTCTCCGAACTGAAAACTTCACTTCAGGTTATTCATGATGATCTTAGTTCGGACCATCCACGAACTAAAATCATCTTTATTCAAAACACACAGAAGACTTCATAGCTTCATCCAGTCAATTTCTTGGCCCAACACTGTGGTACCATCAGTTCTTCTCAAAAAGTACACTCCACAGTCTTCAATCTTCATAACTTACACTTCTCCACGATGAGCTTCATCCAGTTCATTTTTCTTGTGACTTTCATCAATTCAGAAGAAATAGCTGCAGAATCACCAGATTATCTTCTTGATTCTGTAGGTCCAGATTTTCCATGGAGAGCACTTAAATCAGTGACTTACATCAACTTTCTTCCCATCTTAGGCCAACTTCAGATCTTTACTAGCAAGCGTTGATCCTTGTTGACCATCTCCTGGCATGAAAGTGAGCAGCCACCTATAACTTATCCCTCAAATACACCCCTTTCTCAAATTGATAACTCGTGTTTTAGCTCCCTTCACCAACGGTCTTTCAACTGATATGTGTAACTCCAAATCCACCATGAACACCTTGAAATCTTCACAGATTCTTCAATACAGCTCTTCAATTTCACTTCGGACTTCTTCAATTTCACTTCGGACTCCTTTGATTCACTAATAGTTTGACCTAATTTTCGAATCAAGTCAAATTGATGAACCAGACTCAATCGAATTTAATCAATTGATTTGTCTGGCTCTGATACCAATTGACAGGTCCTGAATTTCCTCTCCTATACACTCAGCGAATCAAAATTTAAACAGGTCATGATGCGGAATCTCATGACCTGAGTTGGAATCAAAAGGAGAAACATGAAATCGAAATTGAAACTGAAATTGAAGCTCATAAAACAAACGATATGCGTAACTGTTTAAGATTTCATTGATAGTGTGAACAGGTTTTGGATCGAGCTTGTTACAACTGACATTCAAGCTCAACGGAACTCATAACTTGAGTTCCGGGTTCAAAGACAACAAACTCTAACAACCTATCACACTATTTATAGACAAAATCTAAAACACTACGAACTAATTATTACAACATGTCATCATCTTAATTTCATCTCGGGGAGTTCACTTCAATTCGGAATCAAAGTCTTCGGGTTGATTTATTCAATGTTAACTAGTTGACTTAAGTTATTCTTCAGTTTATTTTCAGTTTGGAGGAGCTTCAGTCAGTTCGGAGTATCTGAACTGACATGTTCTCCGAACTGAAAACTTCACTTCAGATTATTCATGATGATCTTAGTTCGGACCCTCCACGAACTAAAATCATCTTTATTCAAAACACACAGAAGACTTCATAGCTTCATCCAGTCAATTTCTTGGCCCAACACTGTGGTACCATCAGTTATGCTCAAAAAGTACACTCCACAGTCTTCAATCTTCATAACTTACACTTCTCCATGATGAGCTTCATCCAGTTCATTTTTCTTGTGACTTTCATAAATTCAGAAGGAATAGCTGCAGAATCACCAGATTATCTTCGTGATTCTGTAGGTCCATATTTTCCATGGAGAGCACTTAAATCAGTGACTTACATCAACTTTCTTCCCATCTTAGGCCAACTTCAGATCTTTACTAGCAAGCGTTGATCCTTGTTCCTGGCATGAAAGTGAGCAGCCACCTATAACTTATCACTCAAATACACCCCCTTTCTCAAATTGATAACTCGTGTTTTAGCTCCCTTCACCAACGGTCTTTCAACTGATATGTGTAACTCCAAATCCACCATGAACACCTTGAAATCTTCACAGATTCTTCAATACAGCTCTTCAATTTCACTTCGGACTTCTTCAATTTCACTTCGGACTCCTTTGATTCACTAATAGTTTGACCTAATTTTCGAATCAAGTCAAATTGATGAACCAGACTCAATCGAATTTAATCAATTGATTTGTCTGGCTCTGATACCAATTGACAGGTCCTGAATTTCCTCTCCTATACACTCAGCGAATCAAAATTTAAACAGGTCATGATGCGGAATCTCATGACCTGAGTTGGAATCAAAAGGAGAAACATGAAATCGAAATTGAAACTGAAATTGAAGCTCATAAAACAAACGATATGCGTAACTGTTTAAGATTTCATTGATAGTGTGAATTTGGATCGAGCTTGTTACAACTGACATTCAAGCTCAACGGAACTCATAACTTGAGTTCCGGGTTCAAAGACAACAAACTCTAACAACCTATCACACTATTTATACACAAAATCTAAAACACTACGAACTAATTATTACAACATGTCATCATCTTAATTTCATCTCGGGGAGTTCACTTCAATTCGGAATCAAAGTCTTCGGCCTCCGAGTTGATTTATTCAATGTTAACTAGTTGACTTAAGTTATTCTTCAGTTTATTTTCAGTTTGGAGGAGCTTCAGTCAGTTCGGAGTATCTGAACTGACATGTTCTCCGAACTGAAAACTTCACTTCAGATTATTCATGATGATCTTAGTTCGGACCCTCCACGAACTAAAATCATCTTTATTCAAAACACACAGAAGACTTCATAGCTTCATCCAGTCAATTTCTTGGCCCAACACTGTGGTACCATCAGTTCTTCTCAAAAAGTACACTCCACAGTCTTCAATCTTCATAACTTACACTTCTCCACGATGAGCTTCATCCAGTTCATTTTTCTTGTGACTTTCATCAATTCAGAAGAATAGCTGCAGAATCACCAGATTATCTTCGTGATTCTGTAGGTCCATATTTTCCATGGAGAGCACTTAAATCAGTGACTTACATCAACTTTCTTCCCATCTTAGGCCAACTTCAGATCTTTACTAGCAAGCGTTGATCCTTGTTGACCATCTCCTGGCATGAAAGTGAGCAGCCACCTATAACTTATCACTCAAATACACCCCTTTCTCAAATTGATAACTCGTGTTTTAGCTCCCTTCACCAACGGTCTTTGAACTGATATGCGTAACTCCAAATCCACCATGAACACCTTGAAATCTTCACAGATTCTTCAATACAGCTCTTCAATTTCACTTCGTACTTCTTCAATTTCACTTCGGACTCCTTTGATTCACTAATATTTTGACCTAATTTTCGAATCAAGTCAAATTGATGAACCAGACTCAATCGAATTTAATCAATTGATTTGTCTGGCTCTGATACCAATTGACAGGTCCTGAATTTCCTCTCCTATACACTCAGCGAATCAAAATTTAAACAGGTCATGATGCGGAATCTCATGACCTGAGTTGGAATCAAAAGGAGAAACATGAAATCGAAATTGAAACTGAAATTGAAGCTCATAAAACAAACGATATGCGTAACTGTTTAAGATTTCATTGATAGTGTGAACAGGTTTTGGATCGAGCTTGTTACAACTGACATTCAAGCTCAACGGAACTCATAACTTGAGTTCCGGGTTCAAAGACAACAAACTCTAACAACCTATCACACTATTTATACACAAAATCTAAAACACTACGAACTAATTATTACAACATGTCATCATCTTAATTTCATCTCGGGGAGTTCACTTCAATTCGGAATCAAAGTCTTCGGCCTCCGAGTTGATTTATTCAATGTTAACTAGTTGACTTAAGTTATTCTTCAGTTTATTTTCAGTTTGGAGGAGCTTCAGTCAGTTCGGAGTATCTGAACTGACATGTTCTCCGAACTGAAAACTTCACTTCAGGTTATTCATGATGATCTTAGTTCGGACCATCCACGAACTAAAATCATCTTTATTCAAAACACACAGAAGACTTCATAGCTTCATCCAGTCAATTTCTTGGCCCAACACTGTGGTACCATCAGTTCTTCTCAAAAAGTACACTCCACAGTCTTCAATCTTCATAACTTACACTTCTCCACGATGAGCTTCATCCAGTTCATTTTTCTTGTGACTTTCATCAATTCAGAAGAAATAGCTGCAGAATCACCAGATTATCTTCTTGATTCTGTAGGTCCAGATTTTCCATGGAGAGCACTTAAATCAGTGACTTACATCAACTTTCTTCCCATCTTAGGCCAACTTCAGATCTTTACTAGCAAGCGTTGATCCTTGTTGACCATCTCCTGGCATGAAAGTGAGCAGCCACCTATAACTTATCCCTCAAATACACCCCTTTCTCAAATTGATAACTCGTGTTTTAGCTCCCTTCACCAACGGTCTTTCAACTGATATGTGTAACTCCAAATCCACCATGAACACCTTGAAATCTTCACAGATTCTTCAATACAGCTCTTCAATTTCACTTCGGACTTCTTCAATTTCACTTCGGACTCCTTTGATTCACTAATAGTTTGACCTAATTTTCGAATCAAGTCAAATTGATGAACCAGACTCAATCGAATTTAATCAATTGATTTGTCTGGCTCTGATACCAATTGACAGGTCCTGAATTTCCTCTCCTATACACTCAGCGAATCAAAATTTAAACAGGTCATGATGCGGAATCTCATGACCTGAGTTGGAATCAAAAGGAGAAACATGAAATCGAAATTGAAACTGAAATTGAAGCTCATAAAACAAACGATATGCGTAACTGTTTAAGATTTCATTGATAGTGTGAACAGGTTTTGGATCGAGCTTGTTACAACTGACATTCAAGCTCAACGGAACTCATAACTTGAGTTCCGGGTTCAAAGACAACAAACTCTAACAACCTATCACACTATTTATAGACAAAATCTAAAACACTACGAACTAATTATTACAACATGTCATCATCTTAATTTCATCTCGGGGAGTTCACTTCAATTCGGAATCAAAGTCTTCGGCCTCCGAGTTGATTTATTCAATGTTAACTAGTTGACTTAAGTTATTCTTCAGTTTATTTTCAGTTTGGAGGAGCTTCAGTCAGTTCGGAGTATCTGAACTGACATGTTCTCCGAACTGAAAACTTCACTTCAGATTATTCATGATGATCTTAGTTCGGACCCTCCACGAACTAAAATCATCTTTATTCAAAACACACAGAAGACTTCATAGCTTCATCCAGTCAATTTCTTGGCCCAACACTGTGGTACCATCAGTTATGCTCAAAAAGTACACTCCACAGTCTTCAATCTTCATAACTTACACTTCTCCATGATGAGCTTCATCCAGTTCATTTTTCTTGTGACTTTCATAAATTCAGAAGGAATAGCTGCAGAATCACCAGATTATCTTCGTGATTCTGTAGGTCCATATTTTCCATGGAGAGCACTTAAATCAGTGACTTACATCAACTTTCTTCCCATCTTAGGCCAACTTCAGATCTTTACTAGCAAGCGTTGATCCTTGTTGACCATCTCCTGGCATGAAAGTGAGCAGCCACCTATAACTTATCACTCAAATACACCCCTTTCTCAAATTGATAACTCGTGTTTTAGCTCCCTTCACCAACGGTCTTTCAACTGATATGTGTAACTCCAAATCCACCATGAACACCTTGAAATCTTCACAGATTCTTCAATACAGCTCTTCAATTTCACTTCGGACTTCTTCAATTTCACTTCGGACTCCTTTGATTCACTAATAGTTTGACCTAATTTTCGAATCAAGTCAAATTGATGAACCAGACTCAATCGAATTTAATCAATTGATTTGTCTGGCTCTGATACCAATTGACAGGTCCTGAATTTCCTCTCCTATACACTCAGCGAATCAAAATTTAAACAGGTCATGATGCGGAATCTCATGACCTGAGTTGGAATCAAAAGGAGAAACATGAAATCGAAATTGAAACTGAAATTGAAGCTCATAAAACAAACGATATGCGTAACTGTTTAAGATTTCATTGATAGTGTGAACAGGTTTTGGATCGAGCTTGTTACAACTGACATTCAAGCTCAACGGAACTCATAACTTGAGTTCCGGGTTCAAAGACAACAAACTCTAACAACCTATCACACTATTTATACACAAAATCTAAAACACTACGAACTAATTATTACAACATGTCATCATCTTAATTTCATCTCGGGGAGTTCACTTCAATTCGGAATCAAAGTCTTCGGCCTCCGAGTTGATTTATTCAATTTTAACTAGTTGACTTAAGTTATTCTTCAGTTTATTTTCAGTTTGGAGGAGCTTCAGTCAGTTCGGAGTATCTGAACTGACATGTTCTCCGAACTGAAAACTTCACTTCAGATTATTCATGATGATCTTAGTTCGGACCCTCCACGAACTAAAATCATCTTTATTCAAAACACACAGAAGACTTCATAGCTTCATCCAGTCAATTTCTTGGCCCAACACTGTGGTACCATCAGTTATGCTCAAAAAGTACACTCCACAGTCTTCAATCTTCATAACTTACACTTCTCCATGATGAGCTTCATCCAGTTCATTTTTCTTGTGATTTTCATAAATTCAGAAGGAATAGCTGCAGAATCACCAGATTATCTTCGTGATTCTGTAGGTCCATATTTTCCATGGAGAGCACTTAAATCAGTGACTTACATCAACTTTCTTCCCATCTTAGGCCAACTTCAGATCTTTACTAGCAAGCGTTGATCCTTGTTGACCATCTCCTGGCATGAAAGTGAGCAGCCACCTATAACTTATCACTCAAATACACCCCTTTCTCAAATTGATAACTCGTGTTTTAGCTCCCTTCACCAACGGTCTTTGAACTGATATGTGTAACTCCAAATCCACCATGAACACCTTGAAATCTTCACAAATTCTTCAATACAGCTCTTCAATTTCACTTCGGACTTCTTCAATTTCACTTCGGACTCCTTTGATTCACTAATATTTTGACCTAATTTTCGAATCAAGTCAAATTGATGAACCAGACTCAATCGAATTTAATCAATTGATTTGTCTGGCTCTGATACCAATTGACAGGTCCTGAATTTCCTCTCCTATACACTCAGCGAATCAAAATTTAAACAGGTCATGATGCGGAATCTCATGACCTGAGTTGGAATCAAAAGGAGAAACATGAAATCGAAATTGAAACTGAAATTGAAGCTCATAAAACAAACGATATGCGTAACTGTTTAAGATTTCATTGATAGTGTGAACAGGTTTTGGATCGAGCTTGTTACAACTGACATTCAAGCTCAACGGAACTCATAACTTGAGTTCCGGGTTCAAAGACAACAAACTCTAACAACCTATCACACTATTTATACACAAAATCTAAAACACTACGAACTAATTATTACAACATGTCATCATCTTAATTTCATCTCGGGGAGTTCACTTCAATTCGGAATCAAAGTCTTCGGCCTCCGAGTTGATTTATTCAATTTTAACTAGTTGACTTAAGTTATTCTTCAGTTTATTTTCAGTTTGGAGGAGCTTCAGTCAGTTCGGAGTATCTGAACTGACATGTTCTCCGAACTGAAAACTTCACTTCAGATTATTCATGATGATCTTAGTTCGGACCCTCCACGAACTAAAATCATCTTTATTCAAAACACACAGAAGACTTCATAGCTTCATCCAGTCAATTTCTTGGCCCAACACTGTGGTACCATCAGTTCTGCTCAAAAAGTACACTCCACAGTCTTCAATCTTCATAACTTACACTTCTCCATGATGAGCTTCATCCAGTTCATTTTTCTTGTGACTTTCATAAATTCAGAAGGAATAGCTGCAGAATCACCAGATTATCTTCTTGATTCTGTAGGTCCATATTTTCCATGGAGAGCACTTAAGTCAGTGACTTACATCAACTTTCTTCCCATCTTAGGCCAACTTCAGATCTTTACTAGCAAGCGTTGATCCTTGTTGACCATCTCCTGGCATGAAAGTGAGCAGCCACCTATAACTTATCCCTCAAATACACCCCTTTCTCAAATTGATAACTCGTGTTTTAGCTCCCTTCACCAACGGTCTTTGAACTGATATGTGTAACTCCAAATCCACCATGAACACCTTGAAATCTTCACAGATTCTTCAATACAGCTCTTCAATTTCACTTCGTACTTCTTCAATTTCACTTCGGACTCCTTTGATTCACTAATAGTTTGACCTAATTTTCGAATCAAGTCAAATTGATGATCCAGACTCAATCGAATTTAATCAATTGATTTGTCTGGCTCTGATACCAATTGACAGGTCCTGAATTTCCTCTCCTATACACTCAGCGAATCAAAATTTAAACAGGTCATGATGCGGAATCTCATGACCTGAGTTGGAATCAAAAGGAGAAACATGAAATCAAAATTGAAACTGAAATTGAAGCTCATAAAACAAACGATATGCGTAACTGTTTAAGATTTCATTGATAGTGTGAACAGGTTTTGGATCGTGCTTGTTACAACTGACATTCAAGCTCAACGGAACTCATAACTTGAGTTCCGGGTTCAAAGACAACAAACTCTAACAACCTATCACACTATTTATACACAAAATCTAAAACACTACGAACTAATTATTACAACATGTCATCATCTTAATTTCATCTCGGGGAGTTCACTTCAATTCGGAATCAAAGTCTTCGGCCTCCGAGTTGATTTATTCAATGTTAACTAGTTGACTTAAGTTATTCTTCAGTTTATTTTCAGTTTGGAGGAGCTTCAGTCAGTTCGGAGTATCTGAACTGACATGTTCTCCGAACTGAAAACTTCACTTCAGATTATTCATGATGATCTTAGTTCGGACCCTCCACGAACTAAAATCATCTTTATTCAAAACACACAGAAGACTTCATAGCTTCATCCAGTCAATTTCTTGGCCCAACATTGTGGTACCATCAGTTCTGCTCAAAAAGTACACTCCACAGTCTTCAATCTTCATAACTTACACTTCTCCATGATGAGCTTCATCCAGTTCATTTTTCTTGTGACTTTCATAAATTCAGAAGGAATAGCTGCAGAATCACCAGATTATCTTCTTGATTCTGTAGGTCCATATTTTCCATGGAGAGCACTTAAATCAGTGACTTACATCAACTTTCTTCCCATCTTAGGCCAACTTCAGATCTTTACTAGCAAGCGTTGATCCTTGTTGACCATCTTCTGGCATGAAAGTGAGCAGCCACCTATAACTTATCCCTCAAATACACCCCTTTCTCAAATTGATAACTCGTGTTTTAGCTCCCTTCACCAACGGTATTTGAACTGATATGTGTAACTCCAAATCCACCATGAACACCTTGAAATCTTCACAGATTCTTCAATACAGCTCTTCAATTTCACTTCGTACTTCTTCAATTTCACTTCGGACTCCTTTGATTCACTAATAGTTTGACCTAATTTTCGAATCAAGTCAAATTGATGAACCAGACTCAATCGAATTTAATCAATTGATTTGTCTGGCTCTGATACCAATTGACAGGTCCTGAATTTCCTCTCCTATACACTCAGCGAATCAAAATTTAAACAGGTCATGATGCGGAATCTCATGACCTGAGTTGGAATCAAAAGGAGAAACATGAAATCAAAATTGAAACTGAAATTGAAGCTCATAAAACAAGTGATATGCGTAACTGTTTAAGATTTCATTGATAGTGTGAACAGGTTTTGGATCGAGCTTGTTACAACTGACATTCAAGCTCAACGGTACTCATAACTTGAGTTTCGGGTTCAAAGACAACAAACTCTAACAACCTATCACACTATTTATAGACAAAATCTAAAACACTACGAACTAATTATTACAACATGTCATCATCTTAATTTCATCTCGGGGAGTTCACTTCAATTCGGAATCAAAGTCTTCGGCCTCCGAGTTGATTTATTCAATGTTAACTAGTTGACTTAAGTTATTCTTCAGTTTATTTTCAGTTTGGAGGAGCTTCAGTCAGTTCGGAGTATCTGAACTGACATGTTCTCCGAACTGAAAACTTCACTTCAGATTATTCATGATGATCTTAGTTCGGACCCTCCACGAACTAAAATCATCTTTATTCAAAACACACAGAAGACTTCATAGCTTCATCCAGTCAATTTCTTGGCCCAACACTGTGGAACCATCAGTTCTCCTCAAAAAGTACACTCCACAGCTTTCATAATGGATCCATTCCAAAACAGGAGTAAATATAACAATCTTCTCAGGTACATTCTCTGGCTCAAACATGATCTCTAATAACCCAAACAATAAGTCATTAAAGTCTGGAAAATTACCTTGCCCTTGAGAATATTTTTGCTTTCCAGTTAAGAACATATCCACCAAGTCTCTTCTGCTTATATCTCTGAAGATCTCCAAAGAACTATTATACAACTTGAAACTCTTGGAACTCTGACAATATTATACGCATTCTGACCATTGATCACAACTGCATACCAATCAATGATAGGCAATTCAGTGAATGTTGAGGCACACTTGATGTCTTTAGAATGAATTATCAAGTCTTTCATATGATCAAAGATTCAGTCAGCAGCTTCATTAACTTGTTCATCAGAGATTTCAGGTACACATCCAAATTCATATTCCCGAGAGAAATCTTCCTTTTTCACCTTCATGACTTGTGGTTTCTGTTATTCTTTCTCTTGTTCCTGAGCTTTCTCTTTAGTAGATTCAGATTTTTTTAGTTCCTAATTTCATCTTCTTAGCACCAAAAACCTGCTCACTAGTACTTGCCTTCCTCTTACCAATAGTAACTGTTTCTACTGTTGATCTTGTTCTTTTAGCAGTAGGAACATTACTAGCCTGGTTTTTTTTTTCTTTTCAAATATTCAGGCTTAGATTTATCAGCAATTTTCTTCTTTCCTTGCTCCATTTTGGTTTGTTCATCTCCAAAATGAATAACCTTATATCCTCTGTCCAATGCAGCCTTCCAAGCTCTCTCATTTTCAAATTGAGCTTTGTCTGCTTCTTCTTTCTACAATTTCTTCTCCTTAACATACAGATACAATAATGTATCCAATTTCATAGGCCCTAGTTGTTTTTCACTGTACTTTCCAGTAGATTTTAGAAAGTCAATGTACTTCTTCTTATCCTCAGCTCTTGTAACATTTCTTTTTATTGTTCTTTTGCTCCTTGACTCTTCCTCCTTCTTCTTTCTCTGCATAGCTTCATCTTTCTCTGACATTTTTGAGGTAGCAAGAAATCCTCTTGTTCTTGAGACTTTCTTTTCAGCTCTTCCTCTATTTGCTCTTGTGTCATTCTCTTGGCAGCCAACACATCCTCTTCCTCCTGTTTTATTAATCTTTCCTTTTCTCTCAACTCAACATCCTCTTTCCTCCTCCTTTCATTCATTTCTTCATTCTCCTTCCTTCTTTGTTCAACTTGCTCCTGATTCATTTCCACCTTACTCTTCACTTTTTCTTTACCCTTGCTTTTAAAGTTTGGGTCTTCTTCTTGAGATACTTTCTTGATCTCTTTCTTTCCCATATAAAAACCCATTGTTCTTCTTTCTATTCTAGGAGGAATAATAGGCTATGTTGTCTCAGTTGTAGGACCAACATATTCACTAGTATTAAGTGTAACTGGCTTCTCCTTTGGTCTACTTGCAGCAGCCTTTCTATGTCTCTCTACAGCAGCAACTATTTATATCTTCCTGGTTGCTTCTTGTTTTAACCTTTCTTGTTTCAAACTTTCCAACTCAGCAGCTATAGTAATGTCTTATTCAGTTAATGGTGCTACTGGTGGATCAGCAGTAGGAACTGCTCTTTCATTTGAACCACTCTCACCAGTAGTATCCTACTCTGTTTCTTTCTCTTTCTCTTCACTTCTTAACAGAATCTCATCTACCTTTTCTCTTGATTTCTGTCTCTCTTCTTCTCCTTCACCCATGTTCAGTATCACATCCCTGATTTCCCTATCCTTTGCAGTCCATTCAGAAGTTTTAGCATGTTCAGAAGAATAAGGTGCTTCAGTCACAGGTAGATCAGTAGTATCTTTTGGACCAGTATTAACATTTGGATTCTCCTGTTTTTTAGTATTATCCTTCAATTCCTCTTCAGTAGTAGAAACCTTGGACTGCTTAACCTCCTTTTCAACCATCTACTCAACCTCCTTTTCAACAGTCTGCGCATCCTCCTTTTCACCAGTCTGCTCAACCTCCTTTTCAACATTCTGCTCTATTTTCTCCCCCTTTTTGGTAGCATTCTGCTCAGACCTGCCAGAAGAGCTAGAGTTGGAGGTAGATGGAGTTGGCAACTTGGAATCTCTGTTCCTGTAACCACCCCTCTTGGCCACTTTCACATGCATCTTCATTTGGAATCTGTAGTGTTTAACTTCTTTCATCATTTTAAACACCATCTGCTTGAGTTGCTTGATCTCCTCTGCTTGTGTAAGCCCCTTGTTAGTATATTTGAGGCACAATTCCGTCAGTTCAAGATTTGAGTAAGTATATCTATCCTCCCCACTTTTCTGTTGAGTACCAACAGTTGGCGGTTCATGGGATGTAGTTTTAGAAGGTACAACAGTAGTATGAGCCCTTCCAACATGGCCTCCCCCCTCCTTATGGACCACCTTCTTTGGGAGCTTGGGTGAGGCTCAGTTGTACCCGTTTTCATTGTATCAGTAGGAACTGATTTGAACGTTTTATTGTAAGTTTTGGTTTTTGTGCTCTAAGTTGTTCTTTGGGTCCAAGAGGTGAAGGAAACCTCTTAGACTTTCTAACATACTCTTTCAATGGAGCTTGTTTGGTTGAAGCTGAAGGTACATGAGAAGCATTGGTTGGTTGTTCAGTAACAGGAACTGAAGATGAAACATAAGGTGTGTATTGGGACTCAAGTGGAGTACTTGATCCTTCACCTTGAGGAAACTGTGACACCCACCATTGTAGAGAACAATGGGGTCACCTTGCCAGAAAAAGTATTTACTTGTTTCCTTATGTTTGAAAAAGTTTTCTTTGAATGAGAATCCATGAGATTTAACTTGTTGTTTAAATTTAGCAATTATTTTAGACAATTCCTTTCTTCTTTCCTCTAACTTATATAAAGATTCACACACAAGTTTATTATGTTCTCTATAATCCTAACTTGTTTAATACATGCAGGAGAGCAAAGTTCAGATAATACCTCAGTTGGGATGTCATCTTCTTGAACATCAGCCATTAGAGCTTGATTGGTTATTTATTTATTAGCTTGAAAGTTCCAGTAAAACCCTAGTCCATCCTGAGTAATTAAAGCAGTAGAGTTGGATGACCTTCCTTGATAGTAGTTGCTTGATCCTGCTGGATTGTTGTGATTTAATTGCTTTTGATTGTCATATTTGTTAGTATTTGGGCATTCCCTGGCAAAATGTCCAAGTTTCTTGCATTCAAAACACCTCACTTTGCTTTTGTCAAACCCAGTATTATCACTTCTACAAACAGAAAAGTTGTTTCTATTAGTCCTTTGGATAAACCTTCTGGTTCTCACACTTAACATTGCAAACTGCCACTTCAAGTCCATCTCTTCCAGATCATCAGCATTAACTTGCTCCAAGTCTTCAATTACTAGTCCATAATTTTCATGACTAGCAAAGAAAGCTTACCTCACACATTCATCTGAGTTTCCAGTTTGCTTCCCTTTTGTTTCTTTAGAGACAAACCCCGTTTCTGATGATGATCCACCTCCCATAGTGGTAACAAATACAACATTTTGAGTTGAGTATTTTGATGGTCTTTTAGCATTTACTTCAGGTTCAAAGACACGCAACTCATTGTATAGTTCATTAATCTCCATGGTGTCAAGAGTATTTCCTTGTCTATAGCTTACAGTATACATAGTCCACTCTTCTCCTTGAGATCTGAGAAACTTCCTGTTGATATCATCTTGAGCAGTATTCACTCCCATACTGGATAGCTCTCCAATCAGCTTGTTGAATCTGTCAAACGTTTGAGACAGTGTGTCTCCTTTTACAGGCATAAAGTTTTCAAATTGTTGCTTTAGAAAGTCTTTCTGATTTCTCCTTGTACTATTTGTTCCACCAAATCGTTTCTCCAAAGCTTCCCATAGCAGCTTAGCATCAGTAAAATTTCTAAACTGATGTTGATATTCATTAGGTATAGCTATAAGTAATGTGCTTAACGCTTAACATTCATTATGAATATCCCTTCTTTCTTGATCAGTGGCTGGTGGTTCAGATGAACCTGCTGCTTTAAATTTGACGTCTGGTCCAGGAAGTGCAACAGATTTAGCACCATTCTTAACTACTTGCCACATAGATTAATTGCTTTGATGCATGTATTCATACATACGACTTTTCCACATACCATAGTTTGATGATGTGGGGACTAGAACCCTATTTGCTTGAGCGCCTTCATTGAGATCAGACATCTTAGATCTGTTTGTGAAAACTTGTTAAACGCCTTGTAGATCTTAGATCTAGAGCAACCTTTTGCTCTGATACCACTTGTCAGGATCGAACAAGATTAGATTTGTATAAAACAAACAATTAGATCTAAATCTATCAAAGAAGTTGCAGCGGATCAACACTTTGATATTAAAAGATAGAAATTAACATGTTATGAATAAACGATTAAGAACACAAGATTTCCACCAACAGCCTCTATCTATTAGAATTAGGGTTTCGTAATAGACGTATATTTACAACGATATAAGGATCTATATTTATAGACCTTGAGGCTAACTAACCATAGACATAATCAGGTTATAATATCTAATCGAATTCACTTTGTAATTATCTTAAATTTGTTACACATATATCTGCTAATAAATTGTAACTAACATTATCAGCTCAGCAGTAGTAACCTCCAGTAGAAACTTCCATGCAATCCATGCTGCAGTAGTAATAGTGATGACCAGTAGTAACTTGACCAGTGACCGGTAGTAACCATCTTCACTAGTAGTAATAGTTACCAGTAGTAACTTGACCAGTGACCAGTTGTAACCATCTTCACCAGTAGTAATACACTATAACCCAACACTCTATATTTAGAGGACCTGTTGGAGCATAATTTTTCTCCTCTATCTCTATATTTAGAGATAAAGGAGAGGTTTAGAGCTCCCATTGGAGATGACCTAATAAAAGAGGTTTAAGCATATATAGTGAGATAGTAAATAGAGTTTGAGAGAGAAAGAATACTTACAAATGATGTTGGATGAAGTCCATATATATATAGACATATATTTGGGTAATATAGTGCACCTTCAGATCATCCTGAAATACCAGTGGGTAATCCGGTGATACCTATAATACATGTTGGGTAATCGGGTGCATGATCCTTCATTAGGCTGAACGTCGTCTTTCACTGGGTTGAACGTCGTCTTTCATCGGGATGAACGTCGTCTTTCAATCATCTGAACGTCGACTTTCATCAGGCCGAACGATATCGTTCACTAGGTTGCACGTTCGTCCTTCATCAAGACGAACGTCATCTTTCATCAATATGAACGTTGTCTTTCACTACTAGGCTTAACGTTCATCCTTCAGCAAGACGAAAGTAATCTTTTATCAATCTGAATGTCGACCTTCATCACGACGAACGTTGTCTTTCACTAGCCTATTTTGATAATTTGTTTTGATGAGAGTTAGGGGCACTCAAGCAATTCAAAAGTCTTAAGCGAATTTTTTTAGCATAAGGCTTTTTTAATTACAAAAATTATGTATTATATTTTTCGTCTTTGCTATATCATACTTTATTTTATTTTGGAGTTGCAAACATAAGACGATACTAAACTAAATGTTTGACATTAAAAACAATTTAGATAAAACAAATATAAATAACACTTAGCCTTATCATAAGTAATCTAGTAATATCGAGTATAAAAAATATTAAAATATTCAATTTCTTGAAAATGAATAGCAGGGATATTAAGCCCATCGAAAAAAATGTGAAAAAGACAATTGGAGACTTTGGAGAGTTTTCAAAATAGCCTCACCAAAATTTTTGATCAAAAACTAAAATTGTTTAAAGATAAGTCAATAGAAGATGCTAAAATGGGTTTAATATTTCTTGTAAAAACTGAAAACAAAGAAGATAGCGTAAAAATGGCCTAACTGAAAACTTATTTTATTCTTCTAAGTAAAATAAGTTTAGTTGCTTACGAATTTGGATAAATGAAAAACAGTTTAATATAATATTAAATAGTTAAGTCATCATAAAAATTTACATCACATATAAGTTGAGGATTTTGATAATAAGGGTAGTCTCTTTTTTTTGAAAAGCCGAAATATATATTGCCAAAGGCTAAAAAGCCCCAAAATGTACGGAGACAGATCACCAAAATACACGAAAAAATAAGAAAGAACGAAGAAAAGCAAAAAACACGAAGAAGGAAAACTAAGAGATATTGCTACACGGGTTCATAGTCCAAGTCTTCCAGTCCACGCTATTGCATTTACTTCTGTTCTGAAGCCAGAGAAGAGCCTTCCTTTGAATGAAGGGGAAAAGATCTTCTTTTTTTATCTTCTCCAACTCAGAGTGATCCAACGTCGAGTTTATCCTATTTCGCCAATTCCATATAGCCCAAATCGCCACAAAGCAAACTCCTCGGAAGCATTTGGCAGAAAATTTAGATTGAGTCTGCAACGGGATACCGGTGATTAACTCACAAACTGAAGTGGGGTACATAGGGGAAGCTTTCCACCATCTGAAAATGCTTAACCAAATACCACGAACCCGAGAGCAATTTAGGAGACAATGATCCAGAATGTCCAAGTCTGCGTCGCATAAGACACATCTTATCGACTCTATAGGTATCCCTTTGTGTAACAGATTGATTCTAGTTGGAAGCCGATTGAGGAAAGCACGCCAGACACAGAAATTAACCTTAAGAGGGATCCAATTGTTCCATATAAAGATGTCATTATCGGTATTTTCCGTCAAGAGCTTTTGTTAGACTATCTGTGTAAGCTTCGCAACAGAGAAAGATTTGGAAGGGTCAAGAGACCAGGCCCAACCATCCCTTTGCCCTATAGAGAGGATTAGATTGCTCATAATTTGCTCGAGTTAATTGAGCTCGTCCAATGAACGCCCACGAGGAGGGCGTGTCCATCTCCACTGATTAACCCATATATCATTATTAAGCAATCGACGGTCCTTGATGAGGCAATCTTTATCTGATTCAAGACAAAATAACCGCGGGAATATCTCCTTCAAACTTTTGCCAGATGGCAACCATTTGTCGGACCACAAGCGCGTATCGGAGCCACTATTAACCTTTTATTTTATGGAAGAAAGATGAGGGATACCGAGGTTATTGATATATCTAGAACTTGATATAATGTTTCCCCATGTAGAAGATGATAGCCCCTGATTAGAGTCAGAATATAGACCACCATTCGGCCCATAAATAGCCACAATGACTTTTCTCTCATGTTCTGAATGAAACCGCCAGACCCATTTGCCTAGCAGACCAAGGTTTTTAGCTTTCAAAGATCCTATACCCAACCCCCCATAAGCCTTACTAGACAAGAGCTTATCCCATTTAATCCAAGCTACACCGTTATTATCATTTGATATATTCCAAAAGAATCGCATTCGGATCCGTTCGAGCTTTTTGATAATTGAAACATGTGCTTTAAAGATCGGGAAAAAATATAGTGGAAGAGAGCCCAGGACAGATTTAGAGAGGGTGATTCTACCGCCAATAGAAAGTTGTTTTGCTTTCCACGAGTTTAATCTACTAGAGAATCGATTAATAACCTCCAACCAACCATCGGCTTGATTCATATTCTTTCCCACGGGAAGGCCAAGATAAGAGAAAGGAAGCGAGTCGTGACAACAACCAATAACTCTAGCCATGCTGGAGACTTCATTAATGGGGACCCCAATGCCAAATAATCGACTCTTATGCAGGTTTACTTTGAGACCAGATGCCTCAAAGAAAAGATCAAGAATACATATCAATCTTTTTAGGTTCGACTTTGACCATTCACCGAAAAAAAACGCATCATCTGCGTATTGAAGAAGATATAGGTTTGATCCGTCACCAGCAACGTACAAACCTTTATAAAGATTTTTTTGACAAGCATCCAAAATGAGAACTTGTAGGGCTTCCACAACTAACAAAAAGAGAAAGGGCGAGAGGGGATCGCCTTGTCTGAGCCCCTTTTCCATTCGAAATTCTTGAGTCGGGGAGCCATTAACAATCACGGAAACAATAGCCGAGTTGAGACACCCATGAATCCAAGAAATCCATCTCGAACCAAAACCCATTTGACCCATGACATGCATAAGGAATCCCCAATTCACGCAATCGAAAGCCTTTTCAAAATCTACTTTGAAAAGAAGGAGCTTCAATTGATTCTTAGAAGCAAATTTGACTATCTCATTAGCAATAAGATTACCATCCAAGATTTGTCTTCCCGAGAGAAATGCCGTCTGGTTCGGACCAATTAGATTATTCATAACCCTTGACATTCGAGTGGCCAATAATTTAGCAAGAACTTTATAGCAACACCCGATCAGACTAATTGGACGAAAGTCTCCTAAATCCAGAGGATCCGGCTTCTTTGGTATAAGAGAGATGAATGAAGCATTTCCCCCTCGAGCTATCTGACATGTGGATTCAAAATGCGTGAGAAAATTAAAAAAGTCAGTTTCAATTTCAGTCCAATACTTCTTTAAAAAGTGGAACGAAAGACCATCTGGACCGGGAGATTTCGAGCTCGCGCATTCCCAAACCGCTAACTTAACCTCCTCACGAGTAAATGGGGCTTCGAGATTGGCCGCCTCTTCTCCAGACAGCCGTCGGAAATTATTGCTGTGAAAAAAAGGCCGAGACGAGGAGCCCTCCTTGAATCGGTTCTGGAAATGATGGAAAACATAATCCTTTATTACAGTCGGGTCCTCCACCCATAAGCCATTATGAACGATACCATTTATGTTTTGTTTTCGATGTTTCTTCCTAACACATGCGTGAAAAAAACTGGTGTTTTCGTCTCCTTCGACTGCCCATTTAATTCTCGACTTTTGCTTGAGGACATTCTTTTCCTCTTGGTCCATCATATCCAACTCGCGTAAAGCCTCTTCTCTTTTATTAATATCATCTGAGTTAAGATCTCCATTTTCCGCCTTCGCATCCCATTGGATAAGAAAATTTTCCAGCTCGATTTTCTTTCTGTTCTTTTCAGCCATCTCTGACTTCGCCCAGATTTTGATAGCATCTGATAGCAATAGTGGATTGATACAGGAGTCCAAGATGGAAGATAGAGCCCAAGTTGTCGAAGAGGAGGGTAGCCCAAACGAAACCGCTTAAGTCCAGTCCGGTACCGTAAATAAGTTGACCCGAAATCAAGATAGTGGGTCTTGAAAGAAAGGTCAAGTAACCGTTGCTAGTAGTTGAAAGAGTAGTGTTTAAGTTCCTTATTTTCAGTTGAGTCAAATGCATGTTCTCCACAATGCATGCATATTTAGTGGTAGAGGTAGTTACGTATGTTTTCTATTCCTATTTAAGTTGTACTTTGATTTTTAATGAAATATATGAGAAAATTGCTCCTGTGCTTGCCTCTTTCCTTGTCACCATTCTTGGAGTTTAGCCTACTCAAACAAGGCTGTATCAATTGGTGCTTTCATTTACCATGCCTCCCAAACGTGAAACCCCCACACTTGACGAATCCATGGCGTCCTTAGCTGACAACATGGCAAAACTGCTCGTTGCTTCCACTTCCACCGCAACTCAGCTTGAGACCATCTCGACACAACTCGCTACTCAAACAAACACTACCGCGAATCTGGTCACCGCCCTCACTCGACTCGAAACGGCGGAGATCATTCCCCAACCAGCTCCACACGCCCAACAACCACTCCACCCTCCAGCCGCCAACATGGCTCATAAGTCCCCGAAAATCCAGCTTCCCACGTTTGACGGTACGGCTCCCTTGGATTGGCTCTTCCAAGCGGACCAATACTTCTCGTTTTACGACATACCACCGGACCAACGTGTACCTCTTGCGGCTTTTCACTTTCAAGGTGAAGCATTGAGTTGGTATAAATACTTGCACAATAACCGCCTCCTTGGCACCTGGCCAAATTTCACACGTTCCTTGGAATTACGGTTTGGACCCTCTTCATTCGAAAATCACCAGGCAGCTCTTTTCAAACTCAAACAACATGGCTCCGTATCCGCATACCAAACGGAGTTTGAACGCCTCAGCAATTGCGTAGTCGGGTTGCCCCAAATCGCCCTTCTCAACTGCTTTATTTCGGGCCTTCGTGCCGACATTCAACGGGAGTTAACCATCCATCACCCAACCACACTTCACGAAACTTATGGCCTCGCGAAACTTATCGAGGACAAATTAGCAACAGGAAGAATTCCGTTGTCAAGCACCTCCTCCCCACCCCCGTTCCATGGCAGCAACACCCAACATGCTCACTCGACCACCACCTCAAGCACACTACCTGCTATACTTCCAACACCAACACTTCCTAAAAACTCCATAGGGTTGCCATTACAACGTCTATCCCCCAGCGAAGTCCAAGAGCGACGTAGTAAAGGGTTGTGCTTTCGTTGCCCCGAGAAGTTTCACCCCGACCATCGTTGTAACCCGCCCCAGTTCCTCCTGCTTGCAACAAACGAACTCTTACCACCCCATCTTTCCATCGAAGACCACTTTGTTCCCACTGATGCAACAACTGACGACTATCCAACTACCGAACCACCCCCTCAGTTTTTAGCATTATCAACCACTGCGTTACATGGCACCACCTCACCTCATTCTCTTCGCGTTACTGGTCACATTCGCGGCCAACCCGTCACCGTCTTGGTCGACTCTGGCAGTACCCACAATATCATCAAACCTGGTGTCGCTTCATTACTTCAATTACCCACAGTCACCCAACCTTCATTTCCGGTTATGGTCGGGACTGGCACCATCATCTATTGTACAGCGAAGTGTTCTAACATTGCCCTTCGTCTTGCAAACACTACATTTACGATCTCGACTTTTCTCCTACCCATCGAAGGGGCAGACATCGTTTTGGGTATGTCATGGCTTAGCTCTATCGGCCCTCTCCTTGCTGACTTTTCCATACCACAACTCACTTTCCAACACCTCAACAAACCAGTTACCTTACGTGGTGAACATACTAACGTTCAAGATTCTTTTTCTGACCTTGAGGACAAGGTCGTAGTTCAACCGGGGGGTATTGATAGCAATAGTGGATTGATACAGGAGTCCAAGATGGAAGATAGAGCCCAAGTTGTCGAAGAGGAGGGTAGCCCAAACGAAACCGCTTAAGTCCAGTCCGGTACCGTAAATAAGTTGACCCGAAATCAAGATAGTGGGTCTTGAAAGAAAGGTCAAGTAACCGTTGCTAGTAGTTGAAATAGTAGTGTTTAAGTTCCTTATTTTCAGTTGAGTCAAATGCATGTTCTCCACAATGCATGCATATTTAGTGGTAGAGGTAGTTACGTATGTTTTCTATTCCTATTTAAGTTGTACTTTGATTTTTAATGAAATATATGAGAAAATTGCTCCTGTGCTTGCCTCTTTCCTTGTCACCATTCTTGGAGTTTAGCCTACTCAAACAAGGCTGTATCAGCATCCTTTAAGAATTTGATTTTGTTTTTAAGGTGGACATCAGGAGGGTAACAAAATCTATCTATAAATTGGTTGCACAATAATTAATGAATTGATTATCTCGAAAATATAGGAGACCGATTTCATTAAGATACAAGATGATAAAATATTATAATAACTTTTTATAAGCCACATTTAGGGTGGTCAATATCAAAATTCATATGTTAATAATAGTATTGTTTCTAACTTTTAATTTAGGATTATGGAAAGTTTGAACTACTGATTTTTGTTGTAATTGCATAAGCTCTAATTCATATTGGGATTGTGGGAATAAAACCATAACTACTTAACTCAAACTTAAACAAATCAAAATTGAATTTCGTTTTTAACATAAACCGAGCCATACCAAACTCTGGAGCGACTCAAGACTTCGAATGGCCTAATACAATTTTAAATTAGGACCGTGAAAAAAGAAATGTTATAAATTTTATTTTAGACTTTTTGGTACATAAGATTTGCTTTTCTACCACTACTTCAAATATTATTTGTTATTGTTTCTATTCACTTTCATATACATAAAAGTATAATATTAAATATGTCAATCAAAGTATCGACAAACATTTATAAAAACATATTTGTTTAACATTTGGGCCTAATTCAATTGTTTTATTGATCTTTATGCTCACTCATATGTTTGGTTAACAAGATGTTTTGGTCTCTTGGATTGCTTAAAAATATATTAGGAAGTTTATACGATAACTGTTAACACTTTTCATGTTTTTAGTCAAATGCGCGCTAGCTCGCTACAACCAGCAATTATTTTATAAAATTATCATGAAAATGATTTTTGCTAGTCTCTCATTCATATATTGATACATAATTGAGTAAAATACTTTATGGCTCGACATTTTGTGTTACAAAAAGGATCTGATAGAAATGATTTCGAGTTGGCCTTTCGATTATAGAAAAAAGTGACAAAACATTGCTTAAATCTTTTTAACAAATAATTTTATTTTCCTTTTTACATGTATTTCGTATCACATTGCTTTAATGAAAGAGAAGAAACCGACCATAATAATGATATACTCCCTTCGTTCAAAAAAAATTGTTCATCTTTTTATTTACGTTTGTCCCAAAATTATTGTCATGTTTTTAAATATGGATAACTAAAATATAGTAACTTCACACTTTGTCCTTAAAAAGATAACTTTTTAAACTCAAAAAGTAATCGATATCATTATTGTAGGGGTAAAATGGATAATCTAAAAAAAACAAATCACTTCATTTACTGAATCTATTTTATTACGACCGTTTTTTGTTCGCAAACATTTTTTTGGGACTGAAGGATTTTTTTGGGACTAAAAGAATAATTAATTTCATCTAACCGTAATACTTGAACGATTAGTGAGGTAATTTAATTTTAAAAATAGCTGTTAAATTGAGTTTTGCTTTAAGTTTGACTTAATTGATTGTAAAATAACATATTGTACTTATAGCTGCATTTTAAAAAGGTATGATTAAACTTTTAAACGGAAGAATAACCTGAAAGCTTTTGTAACTTTATTTTGGGATCTATTAAAATTATGTATTTTGATTTAATTTTATTTGATTAATGATTTTCTGTTTTCTATTAAGTCATAATAATAATAATATAAATCTTCATTTAGAGATCATAAATTTAACTAGGAATAAATAATAATATAAATAAATACTATATAATTTAATATAATACGTCTTTAGGGGTGTACAAAATTTCTAAAATCGATATCAATCGATACTTACTAGATACAAACAACATGGTACTTAGTATCTTGTTTTTTAAATTTGCGGTACTTAATACGAGCGGTACTAGTATTATACCGGTTTACTCCATTACCATACTAATTCGATACTAAAAAACAATTAAAAAAAATGGATATTAACTTTGGTTGCATCCTTTCTATCTAATAAATGGGGGTTTTAGCCTATGTCATAAGGCTGACGTGGCGACTGCTAAGGCTGTCCATGTAAGATTGTATATAAGTTTGATGATGTCATAATTATTTATCAATTTACTACAATTTTATTAATATAGTTTTTAACAATTGGTTTTTGAAAAAAGGAAACGTGTATTGAGTAACCTGATTAATTTCTCAAATTCCCAAAAGTCTTTCACCGCCGTTTCAATTTCTCTAACGCTATTTCAAAATTTGAAATTTCAAATCTCATTCAAAAACCCTAAACATCATTAGATCTTCATCAATTTGTCAAATACATCAATTTTTGATACACTAATCTTGATACACTTTTGGATTACCATATTCATACGATTCGCGATATTGATCCAACTCTGAATGTTGATAATAGTAAAATTTCGAATCTTCAGGTTTTTCAACATCACCATCACCATGAATTTGGTCGCCATATTTTAAGTGTTTTTTTCTCCTTATTTTTTCATTGATATTTTTATATCATTTGAAATTCATGTTGGTATTAGTTTGATGATTTTCGAATTTGGTTTAGGATTATGGTTAGTTCTTTGAATCTGCAGTATTTACTTAAAGGGTTTTGTAATCCAATTGCTTAGTATCATTTCAAAGTCGAATAATGTTGAAGTAATTAGTTTTTAATGTTTTTAATGTTTGGAAAGAATTAACAGGTTGGATTCCTAAATGCAGTTAGTGATGAGCTACCAATACGAAAGTTGCAGGTTTTCCTATATTTGCTTTAACAGTTGTTTTTTACTTTATTTGCTTTTGTACAGGGTTGAAATTAGGGTTTTCATTGCAAATTTCCTTAATCAATTCGGATTTTATCCACCGGTACACCCGTCTTATTATTGTTTCTTTTTCTTTGATTTAAAAGGAGTTTATATGATTAATTTCTGCATGTTTGAATAGGATTCCATATTACTTATTTTCTTAACGGATTCATTTTTTCCGGCTCAGGTAATGCGACTTCTTTTATTTCCCAATAAATTAGTTGAGGATTTGAGTTTATATTTTTATTATTTGTGCTATTTTGGTGGTTTGGAGATATGTTAAATTTGTTGTTTTGTTTAGATGGTATGCTTTACCTTTTGTTTTTTTCTCATTTCGTGACAATACCTATTTATTTTTGCTTAACTTTTGATATGATTTTACTTTGATCTCTAAATGTAGTTTTTGTATATTTTAGATTAAATGAAACCACAGTTTCTAATGTTGCTTCATTGGGGTTTTTTTTCATTAAAGCTTTGTTTAGATTGAGGCATACAACTTATGCTTATTAGCTTAATAACTAGCTGTTTTTGAAGATAACAAAGAGCTGCTTAAAAAGAGACCTCTAAGGCTTATTGATTCTTGCTTTTGGTTCCAACAAAACCAAAAGGTTTGATCTATTCCAATAAATGTCAATTTCAACTTGTTTGTTTATATCGCTTTCTTAACTGATGCAATTTTTTTGACCCGTTACTCAACCCACTCATTTTGTCATACCTGCAAACAATCATAACTTTAATAATTATTATTGGTACAGATAATGCAGTACTAAATGGAGACTTTGAAGAGGGTCCATGGATGTTTAGAAATGCTTCCCTAGGAGTCCTCCTCCCAACTAACCTCGACGAAGAAACTTCGTCATTACCTGGATGGATAGTTGAATCAAACAAGGCAGTTCGTTACATTGACTCCTACCATTTCTCAGTTCCAGGAGGAAAACGAGCCCTAGAATTACTTTCGGGTAAAGAAGGCATAATCTCACAAATGGTTGCAACCATTCCAAACAAGCCTTATAAAATGTCATTCTCACTAGGCCATGCTAACGATAAATGCAAGCAACCCCTAGCGGTTATGGCATTTGCAGGGGACCAAGCTGAAAACGTACATTATACACCAAACGGAAATTCCACTTTCCAAACTGTAAATGTGAACTTTACAGCCAAGGCTGAGAGGACCTGGGTCGCATTCTATAGTGTTTATTACAACACAAGGAGTGATGATATGAGCTCTTTATGTGGGCCTGTTGTGGACGACATAACAGCTGCTGTTTCACGTGGTGTTTGAGGTTTAAGTTTGTCGGTTTTAAGATATGGGTTTGTGGTTTTGGCTGTATTGTTTATGGTTTAGTAGAAGTAGGTTGTTATTTCTAAGTAGTAACTTATTATGGTTCTATGTCGAGTTCTATGCCATGATGTAGTAATCAATGTTTTTGGTAATTTCCACTTGGCCGGTAACTTGTTATCTTTGTCAAGTTACGAAATTATGTACTGTAACCATGTAGGAATGAAACGAATGTTCTTAGCGTACTTATTGTGATTCATGACAACGGAGTTGATGGTTCTAAAACCAGTTTTGATAAAAAAAATATATGTATTGCTTTATATCCTACGTTTCTACTCTGTAAGTAACTATCGACCAGTTATGGAAGGATTCAACTAGGCTCACCTAAGAACTTGATTACTTTATTTTTTTGTGGCAAATGATTTGTTCAAAAAACATGTTTACTTTTAGTAATTTTACTATTGCTGTAGCATAAACTAAAATAACTTCCTCTTTCAATATGTTTACTTTAAATTGGATTCAACTAGGCTCACCTGTTTTTGTGTATTTAGTTATTAAACACTTAAAATTAAGTTATAAAATCTATAATTCCATGATTTTACGTAATTATTTTAAACAATCTCGTGTGTAACACGGGCACTAAGCTAGTTTATGTAAAAAAGTAAGAGTTAATTACATGGATAGTCCCTATGGTTTGCAGAAATTTCACCAGTTATTCCTATTAGTTTTTTATTACACCGGCAATCCTTAAGGTTTGAATTTTGTTGCGTAGATGATCCCTAATATGGATAGACCGTTAAGTTTCCGTTAGTGTTTCTTATTTTATTACATAAATCGTCCTTAATTGTTAAACTTAACAATTTTCATGTTAAAAATCATCATCATCTTCTTCAACTCATCATCATCCCCCTAAAAAAACGAAGAAAAAGAACCCTAAAATCTCTAATCTACTAATCCAAATCAACTGTCACATCTCCGCCCACCATCCCACCACCACTCCACACAACTCTCAAGATCCCTAATCCAAAAATCAAAATCTACCATCACCTCCCTAACCACCCCCACCAACAAATAATAACACAATGAAAGATGTAATATACATAAAATGGGGATCGTTGAAAAATGTTTAAAAATTTAAAGTCATATGTAAAGAAGAAGAAAAAAAGTGAATCATTCCAATCATACAACACCTCTGCCTCTATTGTCTAACCAAAGTTAGAAATCCTAAATTTCAATGCTTCTTTATTTCTCCTCTAAATAATCGAAATAAGGAATAAATGGAGGTAGGAAGACGGAGAATGAAAGCTCATGAACTCTCAAATCCAATTTTTTTCTTTACGATGATGGTGATGGCGAAGGAAGTGAAAGGGTGAGGTAGCTGAATGGAGTCCAGCTGTCAGGCAAAAACGTATTTAATTTTGATCACATTATGTACTATTCATGTAGCAAAATCTTTTTATCTAATAAATGGGGGTATAAGCCCATGTCATTTAGCTGACGTGTCTCTCTCTTAAGCTGTCCACCTAGGACAATATCTTATATGATGATGTCACAAGATTATATGTAGTTTTCTTAGGTCAGGTATTTTTCTAAGGCTGAACGGAGTAAGGCCATACTCACCATGAGGTGGCGGTGAGTGGGACAAAGTCACGCGTGACTCTTATTCCCCATCAAAAATGGTGACAAAGTCACCATGAGGTGGCGGTGACTTTGTGTGAGAAAGAGAGGTTGAAGGGTGAGAGACTCACCTATGGTGAGTCGTGAAGTGGGTGGGCCCCCCCAAAATCAGCCGTTGGAATTGTTTTTTAAAAAAAAAAAAAAAATTTAAACCCAATTTTTTTACCTATATATACCCACTAACTCAACCATTTTTAAACACATATCTTCTAAATTCATAACCATTCTTACTTTCTTCAACCAAATTACTTTCTTCTTCATACAAAATGTCTAACCAAAACACTCCACGACCCAAGAAAGGTCAACCAAAAACCCTCAACCGAAGCAATCCACCGACACCCGACGGCACTTTTCATCTAGGAAACCCCTCACCGACCTTATTTCGACCTTACCCAAACCAACCTTACCCAAACCAACCTTACCAAAACCAACCTTACCGAAACCCGGTGCCATCGGAACAACGTGGCTTTCAATCTTTTGGGATGCAAACAAACACGTTTAGTGATTATGCGTCCCAATCTCCCTCGTGGCCATTTGGTCACCCCGACTATCACTCTCAACCTCAAATGGGTGGTTCGTCAGCATATCCACAAAATGATCCACCTAGGTCTCCAATTCATTCATTCAATCTCGGAGATTGCTATTACCCTCAGTTTTCCGATTCTCATGAAGAAACTGTTCAAGAAACTCAACAAGAGGACGTTGCCACCTCACCACCAAAGCCGAAGAAGAGAGCATCTCGCGCCCGCCAAACTAAGGTGGACAAACAAACTACGTCCCGACAAACCATGTGGACAGAAGAGGAAGAACGCGCGCTATGTAATGGTTGGCGGTCCGTTTCCGAAGACAGCGTTGCAGGAAATACCAAGAGGACTGAAGGCATGTGGGTAGAGATATTAAACTACATAGAGAGCAAAACGGGACAGGAAGGTCGTCGGACCTACGATATGGTCTTCGGAAAATGGAAACACGTTCGACCTGCCGTGTCGCGTTTTGCAGGAATTTACAGTAACGTGATACGTACGACGGAAAGTGGAAAGGCTGACGAAGACTACGTGCAAAAAGCGATGGCGATATATCATAATGAAGTTGGCATTCCGTTTAGATATCGTCATTGTTGGGACATCTTGAAATACAATCCAAAATTTCAAGATGTCGAGCCTCTAGATTTCAGCCAACCCTCTCAAGGAAGCAACAAGAAGCAGAAGTCATCTGGTTCTAGTTCGTTCAACACAGATTCTGTAGACGTCAGTTTTAATCTAAATACTAGTGTTGACGACGATGATGAGGTGGCCGAAGTTCCACCACCACGGACAGGGAGGGACAAAGCAAGAGCTGCCTTGAAAAAGAAAGGGAAAGGGTCTCAAGCTTCAGCATCGTCAACTATGAATGACGAAGCACTTGCTAGGCTGATGGTAAATGAGATGACAGCTGCTGAGATTGCACAACGGGGTGAGTATATGCAAATCAAAAAAAGTGAGGTTGCTGCTTTGAATTATAGAGCCGAACAAGAAGACCTGAAGCTATATTTCCAAAACTACGATCACATGACCGGGTCCGGGCGAGCGGCATGGGAATTATTTCGGGCAAACCTCAAAGCGAAGTATAACTGGGAGTTTTAGCTTATCTATGTATCGTCTAAGTTTTTAATTTATCTATGTATCGTTTTTAACGTTTTTAATTTATCTATATATCGTTTTTAACGTTTTAATAAAAGTTTTAAATTTCGTTTACGTTTACGTTTACGTTTACGTTTACTTAATAATTAATTTTTTTAGTTTATAAATAATAGTATTTAAATTAAAATGGTATGGTGAGTTTGGTAAGGTGAGTTGGCGGTGAGTGCGTGGTGAGTGTTATTTCCTGAGTAAGGTGAGTTTGTTTTCTGGAGAGAGAAAGCTGACGTGGCAGTGTGAGTTGGTGGTGAGTTTGTTGCATTACTCCCTCTAGCCTAATATAATTTGAATTTGCATTTTTAGAGAATCGAGGATTGTATTGGAAAACGGAATCATATTGAAGACCAATCTTGAAATTCTCAAGCTTCTCTCTCCTGTTCTCTATTCTCTATGCCTAAACAAATTTGAATTTCAAAATTTAGATACTTTTCTCCATCTCGATTAGTATATATCTCTTCCTTCGGATCTATTATCAACAAAATTTATGATCTTCTCCGTCTTCTCCGAGGTAATGAAATCATGAACAGGTATGTCTTTAATTCACTCATTCGTACTATTATTATCATTTGGCATTCACTTACAATAATGTTTAAGTCTACTAATTTAAACCCTTAAAACATGATTAATTTCGTTTGTAGATATCTATTAAGCCATCAAATTTCAATAGAAGATGTTTTTAACCAGGTAAGCAAAATTCAGTTCATTTCTATTTTTTCTTTTTCTTTTTGTATTTAGATATGAAACAACTATGTAAATGAGGCATTTTAAGTGTTTGATGAAATGAGTGTTGGATTATTGAGCTAAAGTTATATATTGGTGAACATTAAGTGTTTCTAGATATGTTTATGTTGGGGTTACGCATCAAATTTTTTAAATGTTGATTTTGAATATTCTTTTGGTACAATCTCGATATAGGTTTATATTGCAACACTGAAATTACTGCCAACTAATGATGCCACATTGCCCTGTTTCATGTGCTTGCTGTTTAATGACTACAATATTAAATTGATGCTATACATTCACGTAGAAGTGGTCGGATGGTAAGAATATGAGGTCATTTGCTACTAAACTATATTTATTTTTTCTGATGTGGGTATAACATAATTGCTTTTAGTCTTGATTTACAAGTCCAAACTTGATTATGTAATTTGTAGGACTTCTATTTATGAAAAAAAGTTTATAATGTTTTATATGTTTGTATTGTCAATTATTGTTTTCTGATTTAATTTATTGTCTAATGTATGTTTTTATGTATGAACTTGCAGAGCTCTTAGTCCATTGGGTAACATAAACCAATTTGATAAGTTATTAGAGATAAGGAAATTTTGGAAACTTTATAATTTGAAGGCAAGTTGGGCACACGCTTTAGTTGGGTGAGTGTCTTGGCACACCCTTAATGACCTATTTAGGACGGGATGCAACAAAATTTGATGTCTAAAAGTAAGTTCTCATTGTTTGTCAATTCGTCCAATAATAATAAGATCATGTGATTATCTACTTTGTCTCATAGCTACAGTGAGGATCTGATTATAACTTTTGATAAGAAGATAAGCCCATCCCTACTTTTTAATTGTGACTAATAGTCAAATACTTATTTTTGCTAAAAGTTGTGAAGGGACTTGGAGAGACTTTGGTTGGAGCTTGTCCTGGTCGGGATCTGAGTTTCATTTCCAAGAAATACAAACTTGATTCTCCTAAGGCACGCACTATACTTGGGTTAGGTTGATCCACAAACATTTTTTTTTGTCCCTTTCTTTCTTTTAATAACTAAACTAATGTAACTTACTGAACATCTAACAAAATTTATGTTGCTATATTTGTTCCTTAACAGAAAAGAGTTATTGAACTTCTTATAGTTGAAAAGGACAAATGTGTCCCAAAGTCGCCAAGGGAAAAGAAGATTTAGGAGATGTCCTGTGTTTTCCGCAAGACGAGGTAGCTTTATATAATGATGTCTTGCTAGAGATATTGAGATGAAAAAGTGTTTAATATAATGTTTGGTTTAAACTTATAGCAACACCTTCATATATGTTATTATTATGATGGTCTAAGTATATGATTATTTATTATTTAAAAGAAATGATATTTATATCTTAGTTATATTTTTTATATCTATCTTGGGTTAGAGAACGAGTCAAAACATATTCAGGTTAAACCATCAAACTCCTTTTAGTTTATTTTTTATTTTAAATTTTAGAAAGTTTTTATTTAAAGACTGATTTTGGAGGTTTTATGCATTTGAGTATTCTTTAGATGACTATCGACCCGTTTAATTTTCATATAATCCTTTAATCAAGATATTTAGTTCTTTGAAACTGAGGTAATAACATTGTGAGAAATGGATACTCATAAACACCTACAAAAATTTATTATGTGCTACTTCATTTCAACTATTTACCCTTTTCTAAAAATGGCCATTTATTAGGCAATGCTTGATTGTCGTTATCTGCTGGTCATTGGATTGTAAGTTTGGTTTTTTTTGGTGTTTGGATTAGCTTATTATGTTTTCAGAACCCTTAAAAAATGACTGTTTGGATTATGTCATAGGTCTTCAACTTATTCAAGCGTTTTTCTAACTTTTTGGTTTGGTTTTATTTGGCTTATTTGCCTAATTTACAGTTCTATATATCCTTTTCTTTGCTAGAAAAGTTGTGGGATAGATATCTTATTTGCTTTATTTATTTTATTATTATAAGCTAATAAGCTCTCATGTAAAGGAAACCCACTTTCTAAGCTCTTTTGTTTAAGGTATGACGAGTTCCCATGAGTGGTTGTATTCTTTTTGCACCCGCTTATGATAAGTCATCCGCCTCAATAGAGGTTATAGCGAGAACTGAAGAAAGCATGTTTGTTTTTAGGGATAAACTTAGAAACTTTATGATTAATAACAAATAATATAACTATGTCAGTGACTTTTTGTTCAATATATAAAGCTGAAAGTTGACGACTTTGAGTATGTGTAATTTTTCGTTGAGTGCATTTGGTGACTCTGTACGATATATATAAAGTTATAAACAATTGTGTTTGGGATAGAATATTGGATTTTATTTTGTTTTGGTTGTTTTAAACTAATTGTGGTTTTTATGAATCCATTCAAATTCTTAAATGAAGATTTAGTAAAGATTCTAGATAAGTTATTAGTTGTCATAATGTGTCGGTCGGTGTATTGGTAGGATGTATCGAACAATAGTAAACTATTGAAGTAGGTTAATTTTAAAATGTGTTTGGGAGCTTGCTCTCTAGAATGAGAAAGGCTCCCATCTAGCTTGATTTTTTATTTGTAAAATAAGAAAATCCCAACAAAAAAGGATTATCAGTTATATAATATAATTTCTTTTTCAATTCTAACATAGTTTTTCTTAATAAACCCCGTGTTATACACGGGTAATAAGCTAGTAATTATATAATATCTAACTTTTAGGAAGCATGAGTTTGGTGATAAAAATAAAAAATAAAAATAAAAGAAAGAAAATAGCCATTAAAAGTGTTCCCTACCCACAAGATACTCTATTTGCAAAAGGCCCTGACCCAATTCGGTCATAACCCAACCTACTTTTCTATTTGGACCAAATTTAACCTTTATTATAAGGGTTAATTGTTTTGAAATACATTAAACTTTATATCAAAAACTATTGTATACATCCAATTTCTAAATCATCTATTGTATTTAACAAACTCTTAAAAAACTCTATTATATGTATTAGTTTACCTCCTATTTAAGTAACCGGTAACCTTTTAATTTTAATTTTACTTTTATTGACATGTCAACAAAGTCAATGATCATGTTATTATAGTCAAAGGCCATGTCATCCACTTATGCCATATCATTTTATCAACATTTTAGAAATTAATCAACAGTGATGAGACTGATGACAAATAAAAACTATCACCACATAAACTATCACCGGAAATTAATCAACAGTTATGCCATATCATTTTATCAACATCAAAGTTCACCACATAAACTATCACCGGAAATTTTCAACAAATATTAGGCATTATATATTGGGTTATTACTAGGTATTATAGGGGGGGGGGGGGGGAAATTAAAAGAAACAGCAGTGATGACAATTTCAAAATTCTAACAAGATTGTGAAGAAGTTGCAGGTCGTCGGAAAAAATGGCGGAGATGTTGAATCTCACCGGAAAAAATGGTTGCAAGTTGCAGATCAACGGATTTACCGCACATCACCGGAATATAAATTAAAACCTTCAGATTTGGATGGAAATGTTGTTCATTTGACCTCCTTACATCACCTGCTTTGATTTCTTCATCTCCTCAGCCCGAGCCTCTGCTTCCTTCCTCAACTGCCTAAACGTCTCATCAAAATCATCATACACCATCCGTTTAGACGCAGCACCGGATCGTTCCTCCAAAAGGCACGAGCGGATCAAAGTATCGATTGGTGATCCCCGAAGAGCGTTTCCGAGCTCTTTGCATGTCCAAAGGATTAATCCTCCTCTAGTGAAAATCAGTAACTGCTCTAACATTTCTTAACCCTACCTGTTCACCGAAATCGGGGTTTGAAGGAGGTAATAAAAAAAAGAGCGGCGGTGGGGAAGCGGGTAAAGACGGTGCTGATGATGATGATAATGTAAAAACTGAAAATGGTTACGCCCTTATAATTCTTATATATTAATATTAATTATTAGTGTAATTGTAAAAGAAATTCTAGATGACGTGGAGGCCTATGTGGACTAATAAAAATCATGACTTGTTACAAGTCAACATATAGCCGGTTAAGGGTAAAACTATGCTGACATTAGGCAAATTAGGAAAATAAATGAATACAATAGATGGTTTAGAAGATGGATGCGTACAATAGTTTTGGGTGTAAATTTAACCTTTATTATAACAAGTCAAGTTCGACAAACAATAACACAAGTACTTACCTTTCATCAGTCTTTATTATACAAGCAAACGAGGCCTTCGGAAACTAGTTACTGTCTATATTGTTGAACATGCCTCCAAAACTCAGGGTGGGTGGGTGGGTGGGTGGGGTGGGGTGGGACAATGGTGGGGTGGGTGATGATGGGTTGAAGAAGATGATTTAACATGAAAATTGTTAAGTTTAACAATTAAGAACGATTTATGTAATAAAATAAGAAACACTAACGGAAACTGAACTGTCCATCCATGTTATGGATCATCCACGCAATAAAATTTATTAAGGATTGACTGTGTAATAAAAAACTAATAATGAAAACATAGAAACCTATCCATGTAATTAAGTCAAAAATAATTAATAACAATAACAAGGGCCGCCGTTTGAGTTAAAACAGGAATCGGCAGGGAAATGGATTTTGCTTTATTTTCCCCATCTTGTCTTTTTCACAATGACGATGACACATCTACCGGTAAACACACACACACACAACTGGAATGATTGATTGATTCTTACTGTTTGTTTGTTTGTTTTTTTTAGATGAGGAAGACTCTACTCAGACCACCTATGTTGAGAGACGTCATCAGTTTCCTGGAATGGTCAGTCTATTTTCTTTGTTAGGAGGTTTTATTCGTTCAAATGTGTCAAATCATTTTACCCTTTGGTGGATACCCGTGAACTGCCGGTATCTAATCTGAGCCTGTTACTATATAGTGAAGTTCACCAATAAAATAATAAAATCCTGTTTGATTTCTCTTATTAGTTTGATAATTATTGCTCACAGGAATTGGTCATTCGAGAATTTTCCTTTCACCAAATGAATGCCAATCTTCTATGGCCAGGAACATTCTCATTCGTAGAATGGTTAGTTCAAGACAAGTCAAAAATACAAGGACTTCGCATCATTGAGTTGGGGAGGCAAGTTCAGCGGCTTATACCTCAAGTTTTATATTAGTCCTTCCACATGTTCTCGTTTTGAAATAGGAATTGTGTGTTTGATAAATGATGGCAGTGGGACAGGTGCGCTGGCCATCTTTTTGAACAAGTTATATCAGTTAGACATTACAACTTCAGACTATGATGATCAAGAAATCGAAGATAACATAGCTCATAATTGCAAGGTTAACGGAGTCACTCCTGCGCTTCCTCATATCAAGCGTTAGTCTTATTCCATTAATACCTTCTTATTCATTATTGTTTATGTGGTAAAAGCGAATCCTGGGTAGGTTGTTTTCACTTTCTTATTATTATTAAGGCATACACAAACAATTGATTAATCAATTATAAGTTAATCTTCACTTCTATGTCTATACTAGAAGTGGCAAATAGGTAAGGCGGTTTGTATTGCATAATAGGTTAATAAAAATGGTTATAGGTCAAATGGAAGCTCTTCAAAACTATCCGAAATGTATAGTGGGTAAACCAGCTGAGTTAACCTGTTTGATCCCAATGCGTAGTGTATTGTTTATTTCATGACCCATTTGTCCTATGGTAAATGCTACTTAAACCCATTGGGTTGAATGAGCCAATTTCAGTTTTTACCAATTCACTTATGAATAAGTCCGTTTGGGTTGTGTTCTATTACAAACAGATCAATGGGTTGAAACTTGAAAGTCTCCCGACGTCTAATTCTAATACATGAACCTCCGAAATGGTTTTATTCAAAGATTTCAGATTATTGTAAAATATTATTGTTGATATCATAATTAACTCATTAACTATATAGCTCTTATCTTAAAAAAAGGGACAGAATAGTGTTTGCGGGTTAAACCAACTTGACCCAGACTATACTAAAAGAATTACTAAATTTAACCCGAACCTGTTTAACATCTTTCCCAACTTGCCAGCTGTACCTCAAATATTGTTTTGATGCATGTATGTTTATGTGACGTTGTATCTTATTCCGTACCAGATTCGTGGGGTGATCCCTTCCCAAATCCTCATCCAGACTGGGACCTCATTATTGCTAGCGACATACTACTGTGTAAGCCCTGGCAATCCGTTTCTAATTCTGCATGTATAGACACTTGTAACTTAACCGCTATATACCTGAGAAGGAAGAAAATAGTTTTGTTGCAATAAAATTAAAACCACACCCTCTGTTTTTGGTTACATTTCTAACATATTTACTGATTGGTCTGCAATTCTTTATTGTTGTATTACAGACGTGAAACAATATCCAAACTTAATAAAGACTCTCTGCTTCCTCTTAAACTCTTACAATGCACGAGAAACAGTTGCAACACCTCAGGTTCAGGGTAAATATCTAAGTTGTTAGTCGTTACTTATTTTTGTTTTTATTTGTGAAAACCAACGTAAAAGTTTTGTTTCTGTTTTCAGATACTCATTCAGAACTTCCGCGGCCAGCTTTCTTGATGAGTTGGAGACGAAGGATCGGGAAAGAAGATGAGTCATTATTCTTCACTGGTTGTGAAACTTCTGGTCTTCAAGTAAAACATCTGGGGTCCCGGGTCTACTGTATCACACCTTGCAAACCGGCGATCGGTTCCTGAACCTAATTATGGTTGAAATTGATCCCTTAATGGAACCAGTTCCATAGGTGCTTGGCAATCTATGTGTACCAAAGGTGACCAGTTTACTTTAAGAGTGTTTAGCATTGTGTTTGAAAGAGATTATCTTGTGATTTTCAAGTTGCAGATAATATCTTTCTAGTATTAGGATACACTAACTTTCTTATTATCTTATTCTATGATTTCAACAAGTTTAGTGGTCACACCCAAATGAATAAAAAAAGGGGTCGGTGGGGGAATCATCTAATAAAACAAAACGGTAATGAATGTGAAAAATTACAAACCCTAGCGAAACAAAAGAAACTTCCATCTCCGAGTTTAACTAACAACTAGTTCCTTTTTTTAGTTTGTGTGTATTAAGTAGTTCTCGAACTAGTATTTCAGCATTTTAATTTATGTATAACACAAGTCTATGTTATATGTTAGTATTATATACACCGAGTATACTATGCGTAAATTAGAAATATGTATTAAATGTTTTAGTTTGAGAATTAGACTTATCAAGCAACAAGCCATCGGCACATTCAGAAACCAAAAATGACCAGTTACATTTCTAAACCGCAAAAAGTATCACACATACCAAAACCAAATGGAAAATCAGAGACCAAAAATAGCACGAGCAGTATCTGATCAAATATTTATATCAAAAGGATAACATAGCAAAATATAGTCTTGACTCTTTGTCAACCAAGTTTTAACATTGAAAAGTCAAATAAGCTTTGTACCCCAACAGAACGTCTCCGCTAATGGTAGTCTCAAGCAAGAGGTGTTTTTGCAGTCTGGTAATAAATAGTAAGAATGCAAATGACGTGCCCTTTTTTAAATCATGATACACGGCTTCACAAAGGCATATAAAAGAAACATATAACCGAAATCAAAAGACAAGATAAATATGAAAGGTCGGAAATTTAGCATGCACAAACATGAAAAATCTAAAAACTTAATCAGCAACCTTTATACATCGTTATTAACCACAAAAGCAGGCAGCATATGAACTTTCTAAATACATAAAAGTGAAACATGAGAATCTAAAACCTTTAGCAGGCAGGCATTACATATGCTTATTTACATCATTACTAACGATAAGAGCAAATGAGCAGTATATGATCTTTTAAATTCCATACTAGCTAGTGAAATATATGCTTATAGCTAAAATTCATGGGGAAATTTATGTAAGATCTGAGTCCCCTTTGCTGATATATGTAGTAGGAACCAAAAACGGAGTAGGCGTGGGAAATAGACTCCTTAGCTGAAAACGAGGATTGTAGATGTTGCCAAATCTTCTTCGTAGTAGGGTAGTTTGAGCGATATTCAACACTTGGGAGTGAATAGCATTCCAGAGAGTCATTCTAATCCCACTGTCATTCAATTTTCTTTCACGGGTCTTCGGATTTCTAATCAAACAATCGTCTTTGTCCAAACTTTCAAGTCTTGTCTGAACAAACATAATCCACTGAGCCCAATTTATGAAGTTTAGTTTGACTGGTATTCTTAAAATGGCAGAATAATTTATTATTCCTTGAACTGTAGTATTGCTTGTTTGCCTCCTTCGTCTCCTGCCAATGCCATATTAGATATGTGGAACAAAAATCTAAAATAACAGTAATAAAGGAAACATAGGGCCCCTTAGTGTGAAACGGTATATATGAAACATATGACCGCTTCTAGAACAACAAACGACCGAGAGTGGAGTAGAGTAGAAACACATCTGATCAGAATCTTGTTTAATAACCAGCACTGAAGATGACATCAGTTGGCGGTTGCAATATTTGGACCCAAACAAGAACAGGTTGTACCGGATATGGTGGAATGTGGCTGATGGTGGTAGAATAAGGGTTCCAGTGAAGTCAACTTGATTACTTATAACAGGAAACAAAAGTTGAATCAGAGTAATTCTAGTGACAAAGATGGATTAGCAAGGTCCATACGGTAGACGGTGGTGGTGGGTTTATTTTCCGGCAAGGTTCAGGCCATTCGGCTACCATGTGAAACCAGAAAAGGGTTTAATATTTCACTTGTCTCTATTGATGAAACTTATACCCGGCAAAATCAACCCATTCCCTAAAATTTGGGTTAGTTGGGTCAATTTATTTAGTCTTGCGGGTCAAATTGGGTCATGTATTATTTGTCCATGGGTCAATATGGGTTTTAACATAAATATATTAAGGATGAAATGGGTCCAAATGGGTGTGAGAAAATTACAATATGGGTTGAATTTGTTCATCTATCCATTCATTCAAAAAACAAAAACGAATAAATTTGATTTCTTTATAAATTATATATTTTCTTTTAATAGTATTTAATTATATATTTTCTTTTAAATGCTAAAATGCATTTGACATCAACACCCAATTATTCAAAGCATTTTATTTATTTAAATACACGATCCATATAGATATATATTCGACATAAATTTAGAAATGACGTTCCATACACTTTAGAAATGATCTTTTTGACTCGTGAAGCAACTCGTTTTGTCAAGTCTATAAAACTTGAATGAAATAAAAACAATATAATAAAGAATCCATTTTGACCCGCACCCGTTTTGACCCGCACCCGTGTGATACATTTTTTAACCAACCCGTATTGACCCGCACCCGTTTTGACCCGCATCCGTTTTGATCCGTAACCCAACCCAACCCAACCCGTCCATTTTGCCAGGTCTAGATGAAAGTATACATGTATTTATACTCTACAATTTTGCTACAACTAATTGACAGGTAATACTAAGACCACTCCCATCCGAGCATCACCACGGAGTTTCCCCCCCCCCCCCCAACAACGCCGTTAACGGCTGGGGGGACGCCGTTCCGGCGGCGTTCCGGTGGTGATGTTGCTCGAGCAACGAGCGTTTTCCCTTTTTTTTTTTCTTTTTTTTTCTTTTCTTTCTTCCAATCTTACCTTATACATATATATAAATATATATATATATATATATATATATATATATATATATATATATATATATATATATATATATATATATCTATCTCAAAGAATTGAGGGGTGAAAAAAAAAAAATTCCGATGAAGATGAAGAAGAAAGAGGTGTTTGTGGAAGAAAGAGGAAAGGGGGAGAAAAAAAAAAAAAAAAAAAGGGTGTTTTAAAGAAATTAGGGTTTATAGAATTAGTCCTTGAAGTATTTTGATTTTACATACTAACCCCTCTTAAAAGTAAAGTTTGTTTTTTATTTATTTTTATGTATTTTTTTTTTATGTAATGGTTTTTTTTTAATTTATTTTTATGTATTGTTTTTTTTTTAATATTAATCTAAGTTTATTTTTATTAATAATGTTTTAAAAATAATATGAGAAAAAGAAAGAAAATGAAAAAAGAAAAGGTGGTGGGTCCCAGTTTTTGGTGTTATGAATGGGGGTGTTTAGTGGTGTTATGTTAAGTTGGTGTTATGGTGACGTGGCAACGAAAAATGGTGTTATTGGTGTTACGGATGGGAGTGGTCTAATTGACCACTAATAGACTACAATCTCTAACAGAAACAACTCAATATTTAACAATACATTTCATGTTGTTTTATATGATTAACTAGACGTATTTCCGCGCGTTGAGCGGTGACAATTTTGTAAAGAGATTTGTTACAAACAATGATCAGAATCGGGAGTTTTGTGTCTTTAACCGCCACCGACCTTTTACTTTCTAAAATTAAAACACATGGTTTGTGTCTATTTCCTGCTACTTTCTGTTTCCCTCGAATGTATAAAACTCAGCTTCCAAAAATCCCAAACACCAAATTAAATACAATATATAGGTTTTTTACAAATTTCAATAGAAATGTCCAATTAAATCGAATGGTTTCGAATAATTTCTACAACACCTTTGATCCAATTGAAGAATCGGATTCATTTCGCGTGTTTCATTTATGTTCCACAAAAAATAAAAAACTGGATGTAGGAAAGAAAACATAAACATTTAGAGAAAAGAAAAACCGGCACCGGTGAGGAGGGAATTGTTGTTGATTCTCTGTAGGTGAACTTCCGTTGGTGTGAAACTAAACACATTCAATGGAAACTCCTCATGGCCACCTTCAAGTTTACGAACCGATGTTGCAATGTTGAAACGGATGCGGTATTGATTCGGGACAGCTTTATATCCCATTTGACCTTCAATCACTCTGAACCTCGAGATTTGATATACCTGGCCCTCTTCGAGAAGAGCCTTAAACTTTCGTATATGATTTCTAGTGATGAAACCTTGTATCGAACCGCCCTTTTTGGTAAAAAAAAAAAACATGTAAGAAACTAATTTAACCCCCAACAGTTTCCATCGTTGATGGTAGAAATTATTGTATATTAACTGTTTTCGTGGCGTACCCTTTTTCCGGCTTTTAAAATTTTCAAACAAATTAGAAATTACTTCATCATCAGCCATAACCATCTCCAACCCAAGAAAGACATCACCGAGTTTTGTATTTATTGTCTCCCACATTCTACAAAGCCGTACATGAACAACCCAATCTTCTCTAGTTGGGTCAAAGGCGCCAACTAGACTTATTGTATGAAGCTTATTTCAAAATATAGTATAGTACCCGCACGGTGCAGCGGGGATAATAAACTATATTTGATATAATTATATTACGAATATTTAACTACGGAAATTAAATACGCAAAACGATAAAAACATAAAATGTATTTAAACTTCAATCATAATGTAAAATGTGAAGATACGTATAGATACGGACTTTTAAAAGATAGAAAATATAGTTTGTTGCAATTCTTGTTGTCCTTGTATTTGTTAAAACATTTGCCCATCAATAGTCGTTTTTTCTATTTCTTGATTGGTTCAAACTCACTTTACATTTTTTTTCTTGAATTGATTTCTCTAATAGTTTTATATCTCGTTATCGGTTCTTCTTGGTAAGCTTCTTGCAATTGTTGACCATCTAAAACATAACATTGTAATGACAAATAAACCTACCTATAAGTAAGAGCTTTTAAAAGATAAAGATAGTATAAAATGGTCTCATATTTTTTTAAAGAAAAGGAGTAAATACCTATTTGAGCATGTATATCCATAATGATGGTTTCTTCTTGAGAGGATACCCAACCTTTCTTAAGGTCTGATTTCAGATAGTTCAGTTATTTTTTTCAGCCATACACTTAAACATAAACAAAATAAACATTTTTAGCCATATGAAACCTCATCAAGTACAATTAGGACCAACATGTGTGACATAAGTGTGTATGTGTTGACCCGACTTCCCATTCTCCATCAAACAAATTACACAACAAACTTAGGAATCATTTATAAGATGAACCTCTTTCGACTTCCTATTCTCCATCAATTTTTGCATAGTTTGTAATCGAACTTTTTTATGAATTTGACCCATTTGTTAACAAATAAATACCGTTACTTACGGTATGGACTTACATGTCAGTTTTGGTTTCCAATCATAAATTCTTTAATCAATATAAACGAAATTGGTTATTGTTATTACGCTAAATAAACACTTCTAAGTCTACATGTTTAAAGTATCTTTTCGTTCATTTACTCTACAAGGCTTAAACTTTATTAACCAACATTATTTAATTATAAGTTATTTTGAATAATGATATGTGGTGAGAGATATAAAAACGGTAGTTAAGTAATTTCAATTACTAGGGTTTTAGAGAATTAAGACTATGTGAGAAATGTTTTATAATATAGTAGAAATAGATTATATTATAGTGTAGATTTAGTATACGTATTTTAGTAGAAAAAAATGCATAATATTTTAATTATTTTAAGTTTATGGGGTTATAAAATAAAATTTGTAATTTTTAAAGTTTTTAAATTAAATAGAAAGTATTTTAGTTTTTTTTTTAATTACATAGGAATTATAAGTTAGTTTGTTAATTACATAGGAATTATAAGTTAGGAATTATAAGTTAGTTTGTTAAACGGATTTATGGCTGAGAATTAATAATGTTAAAAATCCACCCTACTTTAGGGATTACAAACATAGAGTTTATAGTCACTATTTTCTAAATAATAGATCGAGGTGTTAATCAACATTTAAGGGACTTGTATTTTTGATAAACTCAAAACATAACTTTTTAATCGTTGTTTTGAAAAAGATGTTGCCTAAATTATTATATTGTAAATTCGTAATGTTTGTCCACATTGGTTGATTTTTACCATAATGTTGATGAAACAGAAACAATCAGATGTGAAAATATCTCTATTGCTATTAGCATTGCTGTGTAATATAATGCCCTTGCTGTATAAACACGCTGCGTCTGCTGATGTGATAAGCAGTGCAAAAGCAACACTAAACTTATCGAGAGCTAGTTGCATTGTCATGCTGCTTGCTTACTTTGCTTACCTTACCTTTCAATTATGGACTCACAGCCATATCTTTGAATCACAAGAGGTATGTCACCACTCCTGTGAATACATTTATCATTTCTACGTTACAACTAACTAATGGAACATACAGGAAGAAGTGGGGGATAGCTTGGATAGAAGTGAAGAAGACAATGTGGTGATAGGGCTTTGGAGTGCCATCATTTGGCTAACTGGAATGACAGCTGTCATTGCATTGTTGTCTGAATATTTAGTCGACACTATTGAGGTATTTGCTTTGTTTCTAATACTGTAGCTCCGAGATGTGTTAACAATTTCTAATTGAATTTATTAAATAGGCAGTGTCAACTTCGTGGGGAATGTCATTGAGTTTCATTAGCCTCATCTTACTACCGATTGTAGGAAATGCAGCTGAGCATGCTGGAGCCGTCATCTTTGCTTTTAAGAACAAGCTGGTGTGTATTTTTGTAGTAGAACATACATTGAGAGAAAAAGTTGCTGCCTAAATGCTGGAAATGTGTGCTGTAAAATATGGTTCGTCTACATGGTCCAGTTAAATCATATAGAATCTGGATACATGTACAATGGCTGATATGTACTACTACTGATATAGTTTTTTTCAAATTTAAATTGAAAACTGATGCTGTATTATACAACACTCTAAAAAGTCAAATGTGACCAAGTTTTTTAACATGTAAAATTTACATCTCTGTGCGGAGTAATTATATGATGAATTTCATCATACTTTCTTTTTGGTCGAAAACGGTATAAAGAAGTTTGAAATATGAATTTTGTGAGTGCAGGATATAACATTGGGCGTGGCACTTGGTTCTGCAACTCAAATTGCTGTTTTTGTGGTGAGTTTTGTTGTTCGTTTCTATCATATATTTTGTATTTTAACTAACTTATAAAATCCATAAGTAACACCGCCTATGTGAGGCTAGCCAAGGCTCAAGCTAGCTAACAGAGCCGTTTTTATCTGTTTGTAGTAGTCCCATATAATCCCATACAGGCATTAAAAAAAATGTAGGTCTACATAATACATCAGCTGTTTATAAATGTGCCGGCAGGTTTATCCAACCCAACCTAACTGGTCTAGTTTTAACTTTTGACACGGCCCAAGTATTTAACTGTTTTTATTTGTTACCCAACCCACATATTTTGCCACCGATACTCGAACTTGAGTACAGTAACTGTAATATTTTGAGAAAACGACCAAAAAAGTTCGGGTAAACCTAACCCTACAGTCCTACACGAGTTTGACCCATTTTGTTAACTCTGGTCTAATGTTTCCTCATATGTTTATGTTGTCTATATATAATTATTTTCTAGAAAAGTGAATCAATTATAATATGTTCGTGATTTAGGTCCCATTGAGTGTAATCATTGCCTGGATAATCGGTGTCGACATGAATCTTGATTTCAGTCTTCTTGAAACTGGATCACTCTCTCTTTCAATTTTGGTTACAGCCTTCACTTTGCAGGTAAATCGTCCGTACTCGTTTAGGTTTATGCATTTTTTTTGTAAAAGGTAATATACTACTATCAAAATAACGAAGAAGAAAATAACTTGTTTCTCATGCACAAACTCAAATAATCCTATGAGGTCGCTATATTCTTTCTTGATACAAACTGCAAGTCTGAAAGTATCATTTTGGTAACAACGCATTAATTTGTCTTGCACGCCTAACCTATATAAACAACACTAAAGCCTAAATATATCCCAAAATCTCAAAATTTTAGGACGGAACTTCTCACTATCTTAAAGGTGTGATTCTTCTGCTATGCTACATTGTCATCGCGGCAAGTTTTTTCATTAACCCTATGCCGATTGGTAAGTTCTTACAGCACGTTTTTTTCTTTTTTTATATTTTTCTTAAAATTTCTAAACTCACTCCTTGATTTTTTTTTGCCAGACCACGAGAATAATAATACGGGTGTGCTACTTCAATCATCAAACTGAAAAAGCTCTAGAGTCACGAGAGGTGAGTTATGTTTGTTGATGTGGAATAGAGGTGGTAATTTCTACCCATTTGCTTATAAATGGGTTATGTTTGTATCTCAAATGGGTTAAACTAAAATGATTTAACTATAACGGATACGAGTCAAATGGGTTAAAAGTCATTTGAAGTGAATTTATAAATTGATTATTATTGTAATAATAAATATATTATAATCATATCTAACGCGTTAATTATTTATAAATTTTGATGAATGTTGATAAAATTTGAAACGGACTATAGTGAGATATGATCAAACTCTAAAAGGAAACAGAAACCTGTTATATCAATCATTTGCGTTAATGGGGATGTTATTTGTGCAGGGTGGGTATGAGAGATCAATTTAAATGAATGAAGATGAGGATGCATCTGTTGCTCTTTGAATGTGGTAAATAAAAATCTCATTTGATTTTCCGTTTAAATGATGCGGTTCAGATAGTCGTCTTCATAGCCATTGTCCTATCAAATAATGACCTGTTTTGAAAAATCCAATGATCATTCAAGCTTGAAAAACATGAAGATTCTGTAGTAATCTGATTTGAGGTTTCAAAAAATTGTTGAATTATCAAAAGTTGCGCAAAATCTTGCTGTTTTACAAGTGCAAGGATTTGTTAGGGAATTTTAGAATAAGATATCAAGTAAAATGGTTAGGAAACTGATTCAATTTATATTCTGTATTTTAGAAATGTAAAAATAATGGTAATGCGTATGCAAGAACATAATTAATGTATTGATGTATGATAAATAAAGGTGACGTTACTTCATTTTCATATACTTGATTCATGTTTCTACATATGAATTGAGCGCTTTCTTCAAAAAGTGCACATATTCTTGAAATTGTAGTTTGGGTATGTTTGACGAAAACTTTTATGGAGTTTAAGTTTGAGTTTTTCGTTTTAAAAAGACAAGTTTTTGAATAAAAAAAACTTTTTGAATAATAGAGCTTTAGTTTTTATTTTTGAAAAAAAAAAAAAAACATTAAAAAAACTACTAAATTAGCTTTTTGAATAATAGAGCTTTAGTTTTTATGTTTGATATTTTTGTTTTATTAGAGCTGCAAAAGATGAGCTTAAGAACCATGTGGCGCAAGCCACAGCTAGAGGAGTAACAGAGCCAGGGAAAATATATATTTAGTCTACTGAACCCAACCGATCAAAGATCTGCTCATAAGATTTTACGCAAGAAATTCATTGCCGAAAAACTTGTCTCACGGTATCCAAATGACATCAAGAAGGAAGACCCCGTTGTTGGCTCACACAAAGAACAAGAGAATGTTTTTTCTTTCTTTTCTCTCTTGAGCTTGAATTCTAATAGTTATGTGCAAACATTCCTACTTTTGAACATGACTTGACATATCATCTGCTATCCTAAACCTGTTACGTATGAAATAGAACCAACGATAACACATGTTTTCTTATCCTTTATTGATGAATGACTATGGATATGCCATTTATGTCCTCTAGGAAATTTTAACAAATCCGATCCATTGCTTAGTAGTTTATTAAACTGATACACCAATATTAGCTTACTGAACTCGAATTCATTTTCCTTGTTTACCACCAGTTATTAGTTGGGTGCCTTAAATGTTTTGTAGGGAAATTTTTGTCTTTACGACTCTGCTGGTAAATTAAATGCTTATTCTTTTTGCTCACGTCTTTGAAGATACTAAGTGGTAAGTGAAATGAGATGAATGCGTTGTATTCAAAACTATGTGAACAAGTTATTCAGGATGAATTAGGTATTGGGTGTCAAGTGGGAAAAAAAGAGAAATGATACATATGCCTAAATTATGCCTAATCCATACATTTTCATCCACATGGATTCCATTAATTATCTCTCCTTATCTTAACCAATCATTTTTTTCAATAACCAATCAAATCTTTAGGCTTATCTTTAGGCTTATATATTTAGGCTTATATATCATTTTTCGGAAAAAAATGACAGTTTTTTTCTTGATACGTCATTCTTTAGAGCAAAAGGGTTATAAATATGGTGTTCATAGTTTTCATCTTACGTTTTTAGCCTACCCTTAACTCTTTTGGAAGAATAGGGATCTTATTTTTTCTGCGTCTACAACGTCCATATGGGTACTTATCCGTTAACTGTTTAATTTTGATATATACATTTCTCTAATGAGTCAAATGGGTAAAATAAGAAGTCAAAAATTAGAAAAGGTTCAAGTGGTTGAAGGGTTGAAAATCCCACCAAATGTATTAAAAATGCTTAAAACCTCCCTAGTGGTTGAATTAAAATCCACCCTAACACATTTTGGCTTTTGAGAGAAGATTTAGAGGGTTGGAGCTCTCTCATTTATAACACCATTTTGGGTGGTGTTATGGCCACGTCACCATAGCACCATCCATAACATAATACTAGAAAAACCCTTCAGTCATAACAACAAAATTTGGATCTACCAGTTTTATTATTTTTCATTTCTTTCATTTTTACTCATATTTTTTATAATACATTCAATAATAAAAAAAAAACTAATTGCATTAAAACAAAATATATTAATAAAGTTAACAAGATTACATTAAAATTTTAAAAACCGTAATTAAAACGTACATAATTAAATAGATAAATAGAAATCAACGTCTGAAACGATAGTCATCAGGAAGTCTAGCAATGTGTTCAACGAGATCGCTTCGAAAACAATGGTGTGTATCACGATCTCGTAACTCTCTCATTACTCAGATTTGATGTTGGCACCTTTCCTGTGAAGTTCGTTGTTCTTTTGGTATTGGAGTATAGTATTCCTCGCAGTCACTGATATTAAATGAATTGTTTTCGATAATCATATTATGCAATATGATGCAAGTATACATGACTCGCTTTAACTTGTTTATCTCGTAGTATCTTGCGGCAATTTTTAACACTCAAAATCACCCTTGTAGCACGCCAAATGCTCTTTCAACATCCTTTCTTGCAGATTCTTGAAATTTTTTAAACTTCTTTCGCTTTTCGTCTGGTGGATGAGAAAATGATTTGACAAACGTCGCCCACTCTGGATAGATTCCATCCGCGAGGTAATAGCCTTTTTCATAGGCAGTGTTGTTTACCACGAAATTAGAAGGTGGAGCGTTGTCGTGGAGGAGTTCCCTAAATAGAGGCGAGACATTCAAAACATTTATGTCGTTGTTAGAGCCCGCGATACCAAAATAAGAATGCCAAATCCACAAATCATACGAGACAATCGCTTCAAGCATTATGGTTGGGTATCCATGATCACCTCGTGTGTATCCCATGCCCAATGCATTCAATCAATACTCCCAAGCATCCCAGGGAACCCATGTAGTTCTTCATGTTTTGCATAAATACGTTGAATATCCTCTTGTGTTGGCTTTCTTAAGTAAACGTTTTTATATAAATCCATAACAAATTTACAAAAGTTATCTAAAGCCTCGTTTGATGTAGTTTCCACCATGTGTAGATATTCATCAAATGCATCGGAAGTGATTCCGTATGCTAAAATACGCATGACAGATAAACATTTTTGTATAGCGGTAAAACTAGGTTTGCCCGTAGCATCAAGCCGGGATGTAAAATAGTTAAAATGACTAGGAAGAGGTACTTGAGAATAGTAAAGAATATCGTCGACTATTCGAAGAAATAGCGGCTTGCTCATCCAGTATTTTCGTCTGAAATGCTCCGGTGTGAAAATACAACCTTCGTTGAAATAGTCTGACATAAGGCGTTCGCTTGACCCAACTCGATCTCTTTTTATAAATCTTCTTTTAGCCCGAGCGTTTGAGGTTTCGATAGCTTCGATAGCTTCCTCTTCATCGTAATAAGCATTTCCGACCATCGCCGCCATCATGAAAATTGTTTCATTGCCAGAAGAGTCGGAATCTGACAAATTCATTTTGAAAAACCATTTTTAAGATAAAAAATTGTTTCCCCAGCCATAACGGCGTTATGGGGGGGGAAACGCCGCTGAAAACGCGGCCATTGAGAGTGCTCTTATAAGCATTCCATTACCCTTTTGGTCGACTTTAGTTGTTCTTTTTTTTTTCTTATGTCTCTTACCATTTAAGAATAATATATAACTTAAATTGATCTATTTTAAGGCGAACGATTTAAAAAATGTAGAGCCTTTAAGTGTAATGAAAGAAAAACTTTGTTGCTTTTGCTGTCTTAGCATATGTATACTAATGTATATAGTATAGATCTCGTAAGTTTACACGTGTTTATCGAAACTTGAAATATGGCAAAAGAGCATCAAAGAAGGGCAAATAGAAAACAATGCTCCCTATCTTTTGAGATTCAAAATTAAGAAAGGTAGAAATTTCAATTTGTAAAATTGGTATGGATGGAATTTGGCTTATTACAAAATGACCATTGCACTAATTGTGACAATCAAAACCAAAATGACCTTTGCATATAAGTTTATATAAAGCAATACAAACAGTGACACCCGAAGGAAAGAAGGAACATAAGTTAACAAAATAGTGTTTTGTTGAATGATGGCCGAAGTGAAATCTGTATTTATATATCCAATAAAATCCTGCAGAGGTATCTCTGTTTCAGAAGCACCTATCTCTTCCACTGGTAAGTAAATTTAAACTTAATATTAGGGTTTTGCTCCAGGAGACGAGTTTTCTTGAATTTATTATTCGCTTTCAGTTGTAATAAATGACTCATTTCTATAGGAAGCCCGGTTGATGGTGTTGGTCGTGTCTGCTCTAGATTTATTCGATCTTTGATAAATGACTCATTTTGAACTGCAGGGTTTAGATGGGATAGACAGTGGGTTGTTGTGAATTCCAAAGGCAGAGCTTCTACTCAAAGACTCCATCCAAACTTAGCTCTAGTTCAAGTAGACCTACCTAACGATGCACTATCGCTCGCTTGGAAACCTAACCACACTTCTTACCTAGGTAAATAAATACATTTTCATCATACCGTTGTGGCCCCTCAAATGCTCATTGTTGTTCATAGGCTCATACCTATCAATCCGTATCTCATTTGCTAGTTGTTGTGGAGTCTCTCCGTTTTTCTTCTTTACATATGTAATGCATAAGTATGCTACGGTTTTCAGTGGTCTTTTGTTCTAATATGACTACTCAATCCTACAAAAGTTATACTATTCTTTCTCAGTGTTATTGATTTTATGTACTATTTTAAACTTAGTTATAAAAGCACCCGGGATGGATGAGCTGAAAGTGTCCTTGTGTAGACCGTCGCAAATATGTGATGGTGTCTCTGTTTGGGAATGGTCAGGATCTGCTTTGGATGAGGGGGATGAAGCTGCCAATTGGTTCACCAATTATCTTGGCAAACCCACTCGACTAGTAAGATTCAATGAAGGTAATTTCACCACTTTACTTATCAATAGCTCAATCCGGATTTATCTCTAACACGTTAAGCATGTAAAATAACAAATAAAATTACTTAAAAAGAAGTGGACAATGGATTGAACAAGTCAAACAGATTGAGTAGTATTTTTATTGCATAAAACCTCCTCATATATCAATTTTTAAAAATGATTATTGTTGAATTTATATTACTTCTATCGTCATCTTTGACACATTAATTTAAGGTTAACAGCTGTTTGGTTTTATCCAACATTCACTCTAAAAAAGTTACTAATTTTTACTCGTGATTGAACATGCTTAAGGGACTGACCCGCCACTGATTTTGACACTTGTATGACATGGTAAAGTAAATTTTATGTTCATACAGAGTCGGAGACTAGACCTGTGGACCCCAATTATGCATCTGGATTCAGAGTTATGTTCTCCGATGGATATCCATTTCTATTAGCGTCCCAGGTTGGTTTTATGTGTTCCTGAATTAAAAGTATTCATAATGTTTCAATTTTTGTAATTTTTCTTTTACTTTTACAGGGATCTCTAGATTCATTGAATGAGCTTCTCGAAGAACCTGTACCAATAAACCGATTTAGACCAAAGTATGAATTGACAATTTTAGTGCATTAAAAGCTTGCTTGTAATTAGCTTAAATTTTTTTAACTTGTTCTTCTCTGTGCCATTTGCTGTAGTTAGAGGTAACATCTTTCACCCATTTACTTAAAAGGGGTCGATTGAGATGTATTCACCTCGAACGTCTCAAATGGGTAAAACTTACTCAGTATTAGTTAAGCTTTTGTGGTCATAATTTGAACGTTAATTATTTATAACATGAAAAAATGGATTTGTTGGTGAGGGTCATCCTAAACTGTCCGTTCTGGCATGTATAAAAAGCTACCCGTCCATTTTTCCATCTGTAACACAAATAATGAATATATCTTCCCGTAGTCCTTTACTGATATATTCCGTCACATTTTTATGTTTCTGTCATTGCTTGACTGGTCATACCCTTAAATTTACATGTTTCAGCATTCTGGTTGATGGTTGTGAACCATTTTCTGAGGACCTGTGGAGCGAGATTAAAATAGAAAACTTAACATTTCATGGCGTCAAGCTTTGTGGTCGCTGCAAGGTAAATGGGTATACATGTCTTTTGCATTGTTAACTATCATTATAAAAGCAATAGTTGCATGTTAGTATAATGGACTAACTGCAAAAAAGAAAAGTAACGATGTTGATCAAAGTTGCATTTAAGGTTACCAAATTCTTTTAGGCCAAATAAAACCAGGTGGACTCTTTCAGACATGACACCTAAAACTTGTTAACTTGGAAGATTATTATAAACCGAAAAGTTTAAACGTTAATGGTTTTTTATAGGCCAACACATGGTTACCTGAAATAGGAATGTGGCCGAAGTTGGCTACCTCTTTATGCAATCTGTGTTTAGTTTATTACTCCGTATTAAATATTTTTTTTTCAGATACCAACAATTAATCAGGACACCGCAGTTTCAGCTTCTGAGCCAACAGAAACTCTTTTAAAGTTTCGGTCTGGAAAAGTCTTGTGTCCAGGCCGAAAGGGGCAAGGGCAGGTCTACTTTGGACAAAATATGGTATGCCAGGAAGGAAATGAAAAGATGATTAAAGTCGGTGATCCTGTGTATGTTATTAAGAGGTTCTCGTCATATGATGGCACCTCAACTTAACTCATAATATACAGGGTGATAAGCACCTTTATACCCGGTTGAGTTAAACTAGACCAATATTAGTGGTGTAAGGTGTACCTTTATATATGATCAACTTATGTTTATGATCCACAATGTATTGATGTCGAACTTTTTTGATGTTTAATAATCCATTATCGATATTTATACAAATGTTTATAAATGCTACTTTTCCAGAATAATGTTTACATATGAATTTTACTTTTGGTGTTTTATTAAAGGTATATTTTTATAAATGATCGTGACTTAAGTGACATGCAAGTAAGTGACTAACACTGAAAAGGTCATAAATAATATATAATCATTATAACGGACTCAACATATCTTGTACGTCCCCTCCCATATATCAATCAACTTGATTCCCGTATGAATCATAATATGTTATTCGCGTACAAGAAAAATAAGTTTCCAACAAGTTAGATTCCAAAATTAAAAGGACATTTGTGATTGTTTAACCGGTTTTGAAATGCATCACTTATATTCGTAATGTATTTCAAAACAGTGACGAAACTTGAACAAAGTTGTTGTTGTTGTTGGTGGGGAAAGTAGATGAACATAAAAATATAGTTCATTATTCGAAGATATGTCTTCAAACTAAGTTTTTTCAATAACATTATTAAATAAGTATTTTTGATTATATAAACATAATCAAATAACATATTGAAAGAATATAAAATAAAAAAGAAATTAAAAAAGATAATGGACATGGAATTACAAATTACATGAAATTTATCGTGCTCATCAAATCAAATTAAATATTTTAATAAAATGCAAAGTTTATCTAAATCTATAATATAAGTTACAAACAGATTTATGTAGTAAAGGATGTTAAATCATTAATTAGGCTAAACGGAATAGAGGCAAACTCACCATGGTGAGTTTTGAACTCACGCGGGGGTCTTATCCCGCCGCTCAAATGGTGAGTTTCTGTGACAACCGTCTAAACTAAGGTCGAGAACGCTAACTTATAACTTCTAAGTGTTTATTTGATGCCCGATATAACTAATTCTATGTGCTATGTGGTTACGTAGACATAACTCTTAAGCTAAGCTCGTTGTAACTCACGCAAAACTCTTAAACGAAAGTTACTCTATTTTAAGCCTTTAAGCGCGGATCGGGATCGGAATCATAAAACAACTTCGGAATCAAATTATATAAGTCCTAATACCAAGAAAACACCTAATGAACTTTCCTAAGTTCACAACGTATCATAACTAAGAACTTTCGGTTAACAAAAAGGTCCAACGAAGCAAAAACGCAAAAACAAAAATCAGATAAAATCTGATAAAATGCACGGTGCGCAGCACCTCTTGCCAGATTTCAAAATTTTTACATTTTTAGTCCTTATCTCGTTTTTGTAATCCAACACCCAATCAAAACCGACCCTTGGCACTCATTTACTGCAACTTTGGCAGACTCTAACACCCCTTTTATCATTTCTATCCCTTTCTTTTCCTTTTCTTTTTCATTTTATAAAATCACAAACACACACTCAAAACACACACATAAGAAACTCTCTCAAAAACCTCCCTTCACACCTCCATTTACAGCCACCAAAAGTCATCTTTTACACCATCAAAATCATTCAAACAAGCAAAGGAAACAAGAGGGACAAAGCTATTCCGATTACAAAACGTTTTCTACACTTTTGGAGCTCTAAATCCGCCTAGACCATCATCTAAACACTTTCATTCGGTAGAAACTCTTCCTTTTTACTTATATTACTATTATAACCAATTGCATGTTTGATCTAAGCTATAAAAACAAGTTTTGATGAAGTTTTATGACCATTTTTATACAAAAACGGGATTTTAATAAATGGTGGTTAAATCTTTGTTTTTGTGGTTAAAAATTACTTATAAACCGATATAATGATGAATAATAAGGTTTATACCGATTGCATGTCAAGATCTATCAATTACATAAACGATTTTGCAAGAAAAACTCGAAAAGTGGAAGAACAGCAGGGCAGGTGCGCAGCACCTATGCCTAGGTGCGCAGCACCGGCCTGCTGTCCTTCCCGAAAATCGTCGTTTTGGCCGTTTGAAGCTTGGTTACACAATCTGACTTATAAGACTTAATATATATAACTGAGTTTGGATAAAACAATAACATTGGTGACTTGTAATGGACTTGATATGATAAAAAGAACATGTTTAAATACGATTATGTGATATATGTGATTTGTGAGCGGGAAAGTGACTTTGGAATTTTTGGAAGTGAAATTTGGGCGCGGAAGCGCTGCCCAAATTTCATTAGAAATTCCAAACCACTTCAGCGACCTAATTATACATATCATATTAATAAAAACGCTAATTTTGGACTTTTGGACTAAAACAAAACGATAACCGCTACGGACGATTTTCGGACAAATTGGACTTTGACACTTAAAGTTTAACGAAAAACTATCTATTATATTATTACAATAACGTAATAACACTCGAACAAAACTTGGTATTATTAGGCTTTCAGTGATTCCCGACACGCGTTCCGACCGTTCCCGCTTACGATTATCTTCGCAAACAGTGAGTTACAAACCCCTACTCTTTAAACGCTTTTAATACTTTTTGGGGTGAAATGCGAGTCTTAGGCTTAGACACTATATCTGAGCTGAAGCAAACTATGAAACGCTTTATTACTTGAATGCTAAACGAAAACGATTTGATATGCAATGCTATTACGAAAACATTTGTATACTTTGAAAGCTATTATGAAATACTTTGATATTTTGAATACTAAAACGGATAACTATTTCGCCGGCATTGTTGAGGGTATTGCCAACAATGTCGAGGACACGAAAAACTATATTTGCCAATGACTAAAACAATCGATCGTCATGTTGCGGACTTTGTACAACATGGACGTGAGAAACCATTGAAAACTCCCGAAAACTACCAAGGACATTAGTTGCTATTAATCCCTTTGGAAAGGACCGTTAGTAGATATGGATAGCGCTATTAGGGTAGATTGACCCTCACCACAACGACCTATAACGATGGTGCATAATACTAAATGGGTAGGCTTTAGGCTTAGCAACGATCATTGGGCAATACTAGGATTGTCACATAGTCGCGCTATGTGGTCAATGCCTACGAACACGAAAACTAAACTACGCATTGCTATGCGTCAATCTTTTGAAAGCTATACTTTACGCATGGTTATGCGACTACTTTTTGAATACTATACTTTACGCATGGTTATGCGGCTACTTTTGAATACTATACTTTTCGCATGCTTATGCGACAACTACATGAATGCTATATTTTACGCATTGCTATGCGTCGAAACTTGATTTACTTATACTTTACGCATTGCTATGCGTCAACGCTTTGATTACTTAAAACTTTGTAGCTCACTAACTACGTCTCCCGTAGTTAACACTTGACTCGTATTTTCAGGTTACGATTAAGCTTGCTGATGACTTTATGCTTTGGGCTGATGACTTCAAGAATGGGAAAGGGTTCGGGTGGCTTGGCTATGAACACTTAACTTGTATTTCGGATATGCAAACGATGCTTTAAACATTTGTAAACCTTTGAAGCTATGTTGCTTTTAATATAATTTGGTGTGGAATTATAAACTTGTGTATCGAATGCTATTGCTCTTCACATTCCGTGTTTCCGCTTTGGCGGGGTGTGACAGACTTGGTATCAGAGCGCAAGGTTATAGTGAATACCGATTTTTCAAAAATCAAACTATAACCAGTTTCTAAAACGAAAGATTTTATTTAACCAAAACGTGAAGGCATTGTTTAACTTGAATTATTCGTAGCCTGATCACCTATGAATAATTTGGACTAAATCATGCCAGAACGGGATTGGTAAACATTAAACGAACCTCCCCGGGAATTCTTGAAGTCAGACCCACACAGACCTAGATGCTATACTTAAGATACTCTATGTACTCAGCTTATTACTAACACTAACATGAGCCGTATCTTCGATTAACTCGTTTCCGGTCTAGGCTTCGCCGAGAGGGAAAGAGATAGCTACGTTCGACACGAAACGCTATATGCTTTAGACTGATACTAAGATAACACTGAGACTTAGTGGGAATTTGATCCCATGCACCTTTCTATGATGCGATGAAGGGAACGATTAGAACCGTGTTAGACAACGAAGTAGATACCCGACACATACTCTTGAAAACTCACATTTCCCTACGAACCTGATATAAGATAGTGATACGTTATCAAGGTATAGGAGCGTTGAATTAACATTAACGAAAGCCATTCATACAATCGTAAACTATTGCGTTACCGTATAACTAATCGGATCGGGACTGGTTTATACTGTCCCATGCCGACTATTTTCTCCCGTTCTTTAGGCGGAGACAACACATTCTCGACTATCAACACCGTATACGCCTTATCCCACTAATCCTTACGCGAAACCCTTTTATGACAACTGGGAAGTATTCCCACATCACACATGAGTGTAGTGCAACTCGACAAACTAAGTGATGCACCCAAGATATCCGATAGCTAAGGACTGACACTGGAAGACATGATGGATTCATGCGACAAGTTTACGGATCTCCAGAAATGATCCAGAAGCCGATGTATCATGACACTCGTATTCGCAAACTATCACTTCACATACTTCATACCATATAAACGATACATAGGGCAGACCAGAAAACTCGATGCTAGTGGTGGAATTGCTACACGTAAGGGTTTTGAAAATCACTGTTATCGCTCGCTCGCCTTAGTACACCCAATATAGTAATCTTCGGTTGACACGAATTCTTAATCTAAATCGCAATACCTTACTCTCATTTAGTGACATGATAATCATGCGAAATAATGTACAATAATTGATGGTACTCGATTAAAAGACTAGCATTTATGAAATCGCAAGGATATCGCAAACTTATTTAGGGAATCGTTGGTCGGTGTGGATTCCTAGACCCGAATACAAATCTAAGGTGACTTCAAAACAAGGTAGGTTTTGGAAGCATACCCTAAAACGAAGGATCATCACGAAGGTATGATCACATTCTTATGATTACGATAAACCACGGAATAGCTATTTGTCAAACATGTTGAAGTCATGTCTCTACAAGGAAATTATCTAAACATATGCTCTACAATAAGACCTTATTCACGCAAGGCGACATGGAAAGGACAAGGTTAAACCTTATACCCGAAAAACACTTACGACCGAGGTTATGGCTCGTTGCTATTTAACCAAGAAGGTGCCCAAGGAAACCGATTAGTAGTAAGGGAGTACCGGAGGTATTTCCTGGTGACTTGCCCGAACCATTACTAGCCCATTAAGAGAATTTAAACATTAACTCAAAACTTGGCACAATCCTTGCCTCCCGAGCATCATACAATTTAGAGCCTTCGTGATAGGAACTGAGGAAGCGAGATACGACCCCCGAGTAGTTGCAGCTCTGACACAGTAACAGAAACGGATTGGTTGACCATTCAAGATGCGAAAATCTTTTGCTTAGATAAGACGATTAGGATGCCGTTAGAAGATGGGAAGTAATTAATAGTACAAGGAGATAGGCCGGGCCAAACTTCGAAGCTTATATCAATGATGAAAACGCGCAAATACTTGAATAAGGGCTGCTTTACATTGTTAGTAAACGCAAAGGACAAACAAACACAAGCAACAGACCTTAAGGACATGCCGATAGTTAGAGACTATCCGGAGGCATTTCCCGAAGAACTATTAGAACTACCACCACTGAGGCAAGTAGAGCTTAGAATCGAAGAAATTCCAGGAGCGACACGAGTGGCAAGGACGCCATCCCAACTAACTCCGACTGAGATGCAGGGACTATGCAACCAAGTTCATGAGTCATTGGATAAGGATTTATCCGACCAAGCTTATCACCATGGGGAAAGCCGATCCTATTTGTTGAAAAGAAATATGGATCGTTCCGCATGGGTAACGACTACCGAGTATTGGATAAACTAACCGTCAAGAATCGATACCCTCCTCCACGAATCGACGATATTTTAATCTACTCGCGCACCAAAGGAAAATCGCGCAGAGCACTTAAAACTATTATTGGAATTACTCAAGGAACAACAAATTTACGCAAAGCTTGCAAAGTGTGAATTCTGGCTGCGTGAAGTCAAATTTCTCGGACACGTAGTTAATGGATCCGGAATTCACATTGATCCATCAAAAATCGAAACTATACGGAATTGGGAAACTCTCAAAAGTCCGACAGAAATCCGCGAATTTTTAGGACTAACTGGTTATTACCGACGACTCAGTCAAGACTTCTCTAAAGAAAGCTAAACCCCTAACAAAGTTAACTCAAAAGAACGAGAAGTTCAACTGGGGAGATGCACAAGAACAAGCCTTCAATATCCTAAAAACGAAACTGTGCAATGCTCCGATTCTAACTCTTCCTGAGGAAAACGAAGACTTTGTAGCATATTGTGACGCATCTAACCTAGGAGTAGGTTGTGTATTGATGCAACGAAACAAAATTCTAGCATATGCATATCGACAACTCAAGAACCACTAAGTAAATTACGCTACGCACGACCTAGAATCGGGAGCGACAGTTTTTGCCCTTAAAAATCTGGAGACAGTATCTCTACGGAACCAAATGCACGATATTCACGGACCATAGGAGCCTACAACAATACATTACATCTGCTTCGCATAACTCATTCTCTACAACATATACTAGATTAGAAACTACTCAACTCGAGGAAAAGGAGATGGTTGGAACTCCTTAGCAACTACGACCGTGATATTAAGTATCACCCTGGCAAAGCAAACGTCGTAGCAGATGCCCTGAGTAGGAAGGAGAGGCAACAGACGACTCGAGTATGTGCATTAGGAATCTACCTTAGACCCGATTTGAGAACGCGTATAGCAAATGCCCAGCACGAGGCTTTGAAGGCAGATAACATAAAGGTCGAAACCTTGCACAAGCACGACAAGGATTTTGTAAGGAAGAGCGACGATGTCTATTACTTTAAGGACCAAGCCTGGTTTCCTACGACTAACGATTTGAGGAAGGCAATTATGGATGAAGCACACCGAACACGATATTCCATTCATCCAGGGTCGAGCAAGATGTACAAAGATCTCAAGGAACATTACTGGTGGCCCGGTATGAAAAGAGATATCGCTTTGTACGTAGAGAAATGCCTCACTTGTGCGAAAGTGAAGGCCGAATATCAAAAGCCATCCGGATTACTGTAGCAACCCGAAATTCCCGAGTGGAAATGGGAACAAATCACAATGGACTGTCACAAAGTCACCTCGAACATCAAAGGGTAACGACATGATCTAGGTTGTAGTAGATCGACTAACGAAGTTAGCATACTTTATTCCCATCAAGGAAAGTTTTAACGTGGAAAAACTTGTCCAAATATACATCAACGAGGTAGTGACTCGTCACGGAATACCCACGTCAATTATCTCGGACGGAGATACTCGCTTCACTCCCAGATTTTGGAAGGCACTCCAAGAATCTTCTGGCACACGATTATATTTAAACACGGCTTACTATCCACGGACCGATGGTCAAGGCGAACTTACAATACAAATCTTAGATGATATGCTAAAAGCATGTCTTATTGACTTCGGAGGAAGTCAGGATAATCATATACCACTAACAGGATTCTCCTATAGCAATAGTATCGCGCTAGTATCAAGTGTGCGCCTTTTGAAGCTCTATACGGAAGGATATACCGATCTCCACTATGTTGGTTGGAACCAGGAGATCGACAACTAATTAGCATGGATATAGTACAAGAAACGATTGATAGATCACAACGATAAAGGAACGACTAAAACTACTAGAAGTCGTCAAACGATTTGCACTGATGTGCGTAGAAAAGACTTAGAATTTCAAGTCGGCAACAAAGTACTACTTAAGGTGTCACCTTGGAAAGGTGAAATACTCCGCGGAAAACACTAGAAAACTTAGCCCCAGATACGTAGGACCATTTGAGGTACTCGAAAGAGTAGGTCCAGTTGCGTGTCATTGGGAACTACCACAAGAGCACGATAACACGCATAACACTTTTCATGTGTCGATACTGAAAAAGTACTCCTCGAACGAAACACTTATCACACCTTTGGAAGAAGTACAACTAGATGAGAAGCTCCAATTTGTCGAGGAACCGATTGAAATCATAGATCGCGAAACTAAGAAGCTAAGACACAGTAAAATCCTGATAGTGAGGGTACGATGGAACGCAAAGCGAGGCCCCGAATATACCTGGGAACGAGAGGATCAGATGATGCTTAAGTATCCTCATCTCTTCACTTCTCCCACGACGAATACCACAAGTTGAAATTTCGGGACGAAATTCTTTCAACGTGGGGAGAATGTGACAACCGTCTAAACTAAGGTCGAGAACGCTAACTTATAACTTCTAAGTGTTTATTTGATGCCCGATATAACTAATTCTATGTGCTATGTGGTTACGTAGACATAACTCTTAAGCTAAGCTCGTTGTAACTCACGCAAAACTCTTAAACGAAAGTTACTCTATTTTAAGCCTTTAAGCGCGGATCGGGATCGGAATCATAAAACAACTTCGGAATCAAATTATATAAGTCCTAATACCAAGAAAACACCTAATGAACTTTCCTAAGTTCACAACGTATCATAACTAAGAACTTTCGGTTAACAAAAAGGTCCAACGAAGCAAAAACGCAAAAACAAAAATCAGATAAAATCTGATAAAATGCACGGTGCGCAGCACCTAGTGCACGGTGCGCAGCACCTCTTGCCAGATTTCAAAATTTTTACATTTTTAGTCCTTATCTCGTTTTTGTAATCCAACACCCAATCAAAACCGACCCTTGGCACTCATTTACTGCAACTTTGGCAGACTCTAACACCCCTTTTATCATTTCTATCCCTTTCTTTTCCTTTTCTTTTTCATTTTATAAAATCACAAACACACACTCAAAACACACACATAAGAAACTCTCTCAAAAACCTCCCTTCACACCTCCATTTACAGCCACCAAAAGTCATCTTTTACACCATCAAAATCATTCAAACAAGCAAAGGAAACAAGAGGGACAAAGCTATTCCGATTACAAAACGTTTTCTACACTTTTGGAGCTCTAAATCCGCCTAGACCATCATCTAAACACTTTCATTCGGTAGAAACTCTTCCTTTTTACTTATATTACTATTATAACCAATTGCATGTTTGATCTAAGCTATAAAAACAAGTTTTGATGAAGTTTTATGACCATTTTTATACAAAAACGGGATTTTAATAAATGGTGGTTAAATCTTTGTTTTTGTGGTTAAAAATTACTTATAAACCGATATAATGATGAATAATAAGGTTTATACCGATTGCATGTCAAGATCTATCAATTACATAAACGATTTTGCAAGAAAAACTCGAAAAGTGGAAGAACAGCAGGGCAGGTGCGCAGCACCTATGCCTAGGTGCGCAGCACCGGCCTGCTGTCCTTCCCGAAAATCGTCGTTTTGGCCGTTTGAAGCTTGGTTACACAATCTGACTTATAAGACTTAATATATATAACTGAGTTTGGATAAAACAATAACATTGGTGACTTGTAATGGACTTGATATGATAAAAAGAACATGTTTAAATACGATTATGTGATATATGTGATTTGTGAGCGGGAAAGTGACTTTGGAATTTTTGGAAGTGAAATTTGGGCGCGGAAGCGCTGCCCAAATTTCATTAGAAATTCCAAACCACTTCAGCGACCTAATTATACATATCATATTAATAAAAACGCTAATTTTGGACTTTTGGACTAAAACAAAACGATAACCGCTACGGACGATTTTCGGACAAATTGGACTTTGACACTTAAAGTTTAACGAAAAACTATCTATTATATTATTACAATAACGTAATAACACTCGAACAAAACTTGGTATTATTAGGCTTTCAGTGATTCCCGACACGCGTTCCGACCGTTCCCGCTTACGATTATCTTCGCAAACAGTGAGTTACAAACCCCTACTCTTTAAACGCTTTTAATACTTTTTGGGGTGAAATGCGAGTCTTAGGCTTAGACACTATATCTGAGCTGAAGCAAACTATGAAACGCTTTATTACTTGAATGCTAAACGAAAACGATTTGATATGCAATGCTATTACGAAAACATTTGTATACTTTGAAAGCTATTATGAAATACTTTGATATTTTGAATACTAAAACGGATAACTATTTCGCCGGCATTGTTGAGGGTATTGCCAACAATGTCGAGGACACGAAAAACTATATTTGCCAATGACTAAAACAATCGATCGTCATGTTGCGGACTTTGTACAACATGGACGTGAGAAACCATTGAAAACTCCCGAAAACTACCAAGGACATTAGTTGCTATTAATCCCTTTGGAAAGGACCGTTAGTAGATATGGATAGCGCTATTAGGGTAGATTGACCCTCACCACAACGACCTATAACGATGGTGCATAATACTAAATGGGTAGGCTTTAGGCTTAGCAACGATCATTGGGCAATACTAGGATTGTCACATAGTCGCGCTATGTGGTCAATGCCTACGAACACGAAAACTAAACTACGCATTGCTATGCGTCAATCTTTTGAAAGCTATACTTTACGCATGGTTATGCGACTACTTTTTGAATACTATACTTTACGCATGGTTATGCGGCTACTTTTGAATACTATACTTTTCGCATGCTTATGCGACAACTACATGAATGCTATATTTTACGCATTGCTATGCGTCGAAACTTGATTTACTTATACTTTACGCATTGCTATGCGTCAACGCTTTGATTACTTAAAACTTTGTAGCTCACTAACTACGTCTCCCGTAGTTAACACTTGACTCGTATTTTCAGGTTACGATTAAGCTTGCTGATGACTTTATGCTTTGGGCTGATGACTTCAAGAATGGGAAAGGGTTCGGGTGGCTTGGCTATGAACACTTAACTTGTATTTCGGATATGCAAACGATGCTTTAAACATTTGTAAACCTTTGAAGCTATGTTGCTTTTAATATAATTTGGTGTGGAATTATAAACTTGTGTATCGAATGCTATTGCTCTTCACATTCCGTGTTTCCGCTTTGGCGGGGTGTGACAGTTTCTCACCATGACGTGGAGGTGACTTTGGCCATTTTTGTCACCGAAAAAGGTGACTTACTCACCATGGGTGAGTCTTGGTAGTGGTGGGACACCGTCCTTTCAACCGTTGATGAGATTTAAAAAAAAAAAAAAACTTTTTTAAACCCCACTTTTTTACCTATAAATACTCACTAACTCAACAACTTTTAAACACAACATTCTCATTTTATACCAAACTCTCTCAATATATCACTTCACACATTCACTATTTTTTAGAAAATGAATTCGGCTACGATTATGGGCCTTGATTTTGATGGAGAAGCAGAAGTTACTAGCCGCCGTCGTAAGATAACTATGATTAAACGAGCGATTTCGTTTATTAAAAGAAGACGAATAGCAAACCGACCAACAAGAAATGTTATAAATCGAGATCGTACTGGTTCTCATCAGCGTTTAGTTAACGCTTTTTTTTAGCGATAAACCGATGTATGATCTTGAGAAATTTAAGAAGACGTTCCGAATGGGTCGCCCTCTATACAACGACATAGTTGATGCTGTAATTGATCACGATCCATACTTTCGTGACAGTATGGATTGTTCCGGAAGAATGGGCGTTTCTGGGTTGTTAAAGTGTACATCTGCAATTCGTCAATTGGCATACGGCGTCAATGCTGATTTTCTAGATGAATATATGCAAATGAGCGAGAGAACTGCGCGTGAATCTCGTGATCATTTTTGTGAAGCTATTATAAAAATTTATGGACCCGAGTATTTGTGGAAACCCACAGTTACTGATGTCGAAAAACTATATCGGCATCACGAACAAAAGCACGGGTTCCCAGGGATGTTAGGAAGCCTTGATTGTACAGACTGGGAGTGGTTCGGTTGTCAGTACAAGTTTAAAGCACAATACGTTAGACGTGATCATGGTTCGAATCCGTTCATTTTGCTCGAAGCTGTTGCGTCGCAAGACTTATGGATATGGCATGCTTTCTTCGGTGTGGCTGGGTCGAACAACGAAATCAACGTTTTACATCAGTCGCCATTATTTAATGATCTCAAAACTGGACGGGCACCAGAGATTCCATTCGAGGCTAATGGCGTAACTTACCCAAGTGGATACTATTTTGTTGATGGGATATACCCAGAATTGGCCCCGTTCGTTAAGACGATTCCTGAACCAGCTAGTAATGACCACAAGAGAATTTTGTATAAAAAAAGGCAGGAATCAGCAAGAAAATATGTCGAACGAGCGTTTGGTGTTCTGAAAAAGAAGTGGGCGATACTCGCCAATCCTACACGAACTCAGCATAAAAAAACAAGATTACTAATATGATGTACACATGCATCATATTATATAACATGATTCGAAAATTCAAAGGATATGCGATATCTCCCAGATGGTTCCCGGAAGAAGCACATCAACCGGAAGACCCGTTGCGAAATGAGGAACAAGTGCGAGCTGTTACGCGTTGGATCACCTCATCAGAAGTACACTCAAACCTTCGACACGATTTGATCGAACACTTGTCTCTTAATGCTTAGTTTAATCTTTATTTGTAATGTCTTTTTAATATTCGTGTACCGTTTTTAACGTTTGAATAAAAGTTTTAAATTTCGTTTACGGTAACGTTTACGTTTACGTAAATATTAATTTTTTTAGTTTATAAATAATAGTATTTAAATGAAAATGGTAAGGTGAGTTTGGTAAGGTGAGTTGGCGGTGGGTGCGTGGTGAGTGTTATTTCCTGAGTAAGGTGAGTTTGTTTTCTAGAGAGAGAAAGATGACGTGGCAGAGTGAGTTGGGGGTGAGTTTTGTTGCTTATTCCCGTTAGCCTTACTTTATAAATGTCACACCCCGCTCAGGCGGAAACCCGAGGTGTACAGTAATGTAGGTATCAGAAAGACAAAGATTACATCGAATAAAAACTACAACATTCAAGTTTACATTAAATAAAGTTAGGAGCTATGCAGTTAATCTCGGCGAGATCTCGGGGTAAAAAAAAATCTCGATCCAAAATCTCGGATCAAAATCTCGGAAACGAGATTCTCGGCGATATTTAGCGAGAAATCGGCGAGATTTTGATAGTGAAAATCTCGTTTTTTGACTTTTTTTGTTCTGCTAGCCCAATAACTTTTCCAGCCCACTTTTATTACTCACAATCCAACTGTGATTTAAACCTACTTTATCTTTATCTTTTCCAACCCACTTTTATTACTCACAATCCAACTGTGTTTTATGTTTAATCTTTTGCGATTTCAATATATTATTTATATATATAATATTCTAAATAATATAAAAAACCGAGATCTAACCGAGATCTCACCGAGATAATCGAAATCTCGGATCTCGGACCTCGAACGAGATTCGAAATCTGACCGAGATAACTGCATAGGTTAGGAGTACAATAAATTCATCATAAATACAAATTGTTGACTTAGATAGAAACTAAACTACGTCTAGCTGAGTCTCTACGAAGTCCACATAAATAATAAAGAACTCGAACTACGTCTAGTCAAGTATCTTCGAAATCCTCAAAATCCATAACAAATAACGTACTCCATAATCGATGTAAAATCTCAATCTCCTGAAAAGCGTTAAAATACGACGTCAACATAAAGTTGGTGAATTATTCGCATTTTTATAAAACAATGAGTGTAAAAGTTTCGATAAGTTTTGACCCAAATTTTAGAAAAGGTTTAGTAAATCATTAGCAATGAGCATATATCTTGATTTAATACAAATAGAAATATGAATAATCCTTAGCATAGTAATAAAAACCTGAACCTAAACATTAAAAGGCAACAACCCCCTTAGTGAGTTAAACTAAGTTTAGTCATGAAATAGTAAACGGTAATAACATCAAACCGCAAGGACCGCACACCGACAAAATCCCAATAGGGCGATGAGGGTTTGTTAGACCCAAATAGATCTATATATATATAACCGTTGGCTCAATAAGAGTTGACAAGTATGTAAACGGGGCCTTATACTACCACCAAGGCCGTATAAGTAAGGTAAAACGCTAAAACTAAGGCATCATAATCTAAATTGCATAAACAAGATATATAAAATTTAGTTAACGCTAATCATGCCCGAAGTAAAAATATAAAATGGAAAAAGGGCATCGAATAACTCACTGATCAGCAATTACTATGTCGGGTAGACACAAATAGGAGAATATGCTCGACCGCCTAAGTGTCCTAGTATAAGACATCAAATAAGTCTAAGTATCTCGATAAGTCTAGTTGGGTTTAGTCTTTTATGATTAACGTTATGTTGTATAATTTATATATAAAGTGTTCGAAAGATTAATATATTTTCGAGTTAAAGATGCCGAATGTAAGATAATAATACCTCGATTCATCGTGACGAATATGAGTCAACGACATTCTGAGTCGAGGGCGACTAATAGAAGATATAAATAAGTGACAACAATACAGCCATGTAAGAGATGACGATACTTCAATTCGATAGTGATTAATGGAAGATATCCTTTAATTCATGTCAATAATGACGATTAAAGGGGAATGATGTTACGAGCCGGGATTGACTAACATAAATATCGATCGAAGGATGAACATCGACTAATAAGGGTTAGTCACGTTCATCGAGTTTATAATTTAAGGAAGGTTGACTTTAGTCAAAGTCAAATATGTACGATAAGGAGTCAAAGTCAACTATGCACAATAAAGAGTCAACGTCAACTAAAAAGTCTTGACGAATTTAAATAACCTTTAAATAAAATAATTTGAAATACTAAGTTATAAACATGTTTTAAATCAAAAGATAAGTTATTTAGTTATTATGTTTAGGATTACGGTCGGATATTGGAGAATAAGTGTATTTTATCGAAAATAAGCCTTTATAAAACCGTGTTAATAATGTCATATTCGAGATTATAATTATATTTCGAGTCCAAAATGTAAGCTTGATAAAGTATAATAATTTAAATATAGAATATAGTATGTATAATGTCACACCCCGCTAAAGCGGAAACACGGAATGTGAAGAGCTGGAAGATCATTACACAGGTCATATAAAACATAACGGCAATCAAGTCATTAATTAAAATAAAAGTGTTTACAAATCCATAATGTGACAACCGTCAAAATTCAGGTACTTGTTCAATTATTAAATCGGTTCGAAACGTTAGTTACTCTTTTATCGCGTTCGCTTTATCCTAGTTCGTAACTTTTGAGTCTATACTTTGTCGGAACTAATGTCGGAATAACTTCCGGAATCAATTATATAAGTCCTAATACCAAGAAAACACCTATTGAACTTTCCTAATTTCATAACAAATCATACTTAAGAACTTTTAATTAACAAAAAGGTCCAACGAAGCAAAAACGTAAAAACGAAAAATTTGAAAAAGGCTGAAAAATGCCCCGGTGCGCAGCACCTAGTGTTGAGGTGCGCAGCACCTCGCGCCAGAATTCAAAATAATTACAATCTTAGTCCCTGCATCGTTTTTACACAACCACCACCCAAACCAACCAATTAAAAACGACCCTTTACTGCAAATTAACAGTCCCAAGAGCACATTATCATCACCTATTCTTTTCCATTTCATTTTCATTTTACAAAATAGAAAAACACACACACACACTTATTCTCTCTCAACTTTCTCTCAAGAAAACCACTTGTTCCAGTGATTTCCAGTGACTTAAACACCTTTTCAATCCATACAAATCGTTCCCTACATCTAGAGGAGCAAGGGGGTGTCGTTTTTATTCAAAAAGGACTAGTTGTGTAAAGGTTTTTGGAGCGTAATCCGACCAAAAACTCATCACCCGAGCTTTTCCTTCGGTAGATTTCCTTATTTTTACTATTCTTATACAAATATTCGATTGCATGTAAGATCTAACGGTTGAAAATGTATTTTTACATAAATCTATGACTTTTTATGGTCAAAAACGTTTTTAACATAAATAACCTTTAGATCCACGGATTTGTAACCAAATATGCTTTATAAACTGATTAAAAAGACGTTTTAATAAGTTTTAACCGGTTGCATGTCTAAATCCTTGAGTCACGAAACGTTTTTAGCAAGAAAAACACAAAACGGGAAAAAGACAGCAGCTAGGTGCGCAGCACCTGTGCCCAGGTGCGCAGCACCGAGCTGCTGTTCTCCCAAAAATCGTCGTTTTGTCCGCTTAAAACTTATATACACGTTCTGGACTTTTACTGATATTATTGTGGGACTGAGACAAATAAAAATAAGTATAATGGTGACTTATATTGGACTATTTGAACAATAATGAGCTATAATATAAATGATATTGTGTTTTAGGTGATTTGTGAGCGGAAGTGATGGTACAATTTTTGGGCATGAAATTGTAAATCACTTCAGCGAGCAAAAGCACTTAAGATATAATAATCAAAAACGTTAAATCGGACTTTTGGACAAAAACGTGACAATTACCTTTCCGGACTATTTTTAACTATACTTAACCTTGACACTTAAAGTTTAATAAAGTTTTATCTATGTTATTATATAAGAACATAATAATATAACAACTAATTAAACTATCTTGGTATTAATAGGCAATCCGTGATTCCCGGCTTACATATTCCGACCGAGTTTTCGAGTTCTCGTTCTCTTCGCAATCCGTGAGTTACAACCCCTTGTTATATATATTTTACATAAATTTTGGGGGAAACATAAGATTAATTGCATTTTAAAAGCTTTATGAAACAAATTGCAATGTATCGAACTTTGACTTTTGACTTATTAAACTTTGACTTTCGAACTTATAAACTATTTGACTTTTGGAACGTACATAGACTTATTTTGACTTATTTTGGACGTACTTGGACTTATTTGAACTCTTATGCGTAAATTATTTGACTTTACTTAGACTTATTGGTCGCTCTCTTTTGACTAAACTAATTATTGATGCTTGTATGCGTACCAACCCTTGATGGAACTATAACACGATCTTAAGTGATGGACGTACGACTCTCTCTATTTTTCAAACAAAAATTTACTTAGTGCCCGACTAGTTTAGACTTAGACTTTCACACTATTAACTACTTAGCCGTATAGTAATTATGGGTATCGATACTTAGGAAAGAACCGTTCCTTGCTTAGATGGCAGTCTAAGTACATATTACTAAGTTCTGAATAACTTTCCGTTTGAGAGGCGGGAAGTTGGGGCCGTTCACGGTTGGATAATCGGATTAGTGTGAACACTTAAGTTATAGATGCCAAGAGGTTGATACAAGAAAATCTAATTAGTTACTTACGCATAAACTTATAACTTTTTAGCGATTGATATTCGCTTCTACTGTTTGACTAAATTTGACTATATTTGGTCTTTACAAAGTTAGGGCACCAGTCCGCCCATTACTTGGACTTTAAAGTATATAAACTTTAAGCGACTTTTCTACGCTAATCTCCTTCTTGGAAACTTCTACTTTTATATACTTTACTTACATTTTTGGTCGACTATTTAAACTGTAACTCACTCACTACTTTCGTAGTTGACACTTTATCTTATGTTTCAGGAAATTAGTGTAAGCATGATGTGCATGGCATGGACGGGTCGAGGCGGTCGTGTGAGAACCTCTTTGGGAAAAGACTTGGCCATTTGTTTTGGGAATTTTTAATGAAACTTTCTTTTTATTATGTATCAATGTACTAAACTATCGTGTCTTGGTCGTTCGAATGGATTTGTAAACACTTTTACTTTTAATTAATGACTTGATTACCGTTTTGTTTCATATGACCTGTGTAAAGATTTTCCAGCTCTTCACATTCCGTGTTTCCGCTTTAGCGGGGTGTGACAGACTTGGTATCAGAGCACAGGTTATAGAGAAAAACGGTTTTAAAATTTTTTTTTCAAAAAGTTTTCGAAACCAAACTATAACCAAGGCTTTTCGGAAAATCACTTATGGGTCTAAACTTTAGAGAATTAATTTCGCGATTGCATATTTCTTTTCAACTACGCATGGCCTGATCACCCATGCCTAGTTCAAAAGAGATTATGTAAGGACGGAACGTAATTACTAATGTTAACGGTTTTATTACACATTTCCTTTATCATTTCCTTGTGTCTTCTAGTACTCACGAAACTCATTGTTCATGGATTCGTCATGTCTCACTCTTCGCGATCGCTTTCACCGTCGCACTCCCAGTCTCGCTCCTTGCCTAGAGCAGCGTCGCCTTCCGAGGGCCATACCGCTTCAGAGAGCCAACGACACCAGACCACTGATCCTACGGAGGACACCTCCATGGCTATTTCGAGCAGCATCGGGTCCAGCCCGAGGGTTGTGCTACCGCCCCCTCCTCCGGTACCCGTTGCCGCCACCCTTCACTACCGAGGCCCGCGCACCAGAATGACCGCGCGAAAGCAGGTCATCCTCCCGGGCCGTCTGCCAGACAGGATGGCTGCCCGTCAGGAGGGACCGTCCCAGCCTGCCCCGTCACACCTACCCTTTGGTCACCCTCCAGAGGTCCCACGGAACCCTACCATGGACCACTACTCATGGGAAAGACAGTTCGAGCGCGAAGAGATGCAGCGCGCCAGAGACGCTGAGGCCGCGAGGCAGAGGATGCCTCCTACCCTTCAACCTCCCCCACCGGCCGCATTCCTTCACTTGCATCGCGAAGTGCGGGGATTGGCTCAGGAGACCCAGAACCAGGGACACCTCATCAGTGAGGTTACCGACTCCGCAGAACGGTTGTCGGAGCAGGCGTTGCGATTCATCGCATCGACCCGAGCTACGGCCCGCACTGTGCAGCGCCTCATTGGTATGTGCCTGGTGATGGGCACGTTGATCGTGGTTATGGCAGCGAAGATGTTTCTGGATAGGCGCCATTAGTTGTTTCTTCATTGTATAGTACTTAGTCTAGTCGTAATTTTCTCTCTGTACACGACATAGACCTTATTATTTTCTTTTATGTATTGCGACAATGTTCCTCAGTTCAGTACTTGTACCAACTTTATTATTAATTATGAAATTCCTGTCTTTTATCTTTGTGCCTGTCGTATCTTGTGAATCTTGTGCTTGTTACGATCGTTATAATTCTATCTCTTGAATTCTAATCTTGCGTGTACTACTTGATCGGTCGTTTTAATCTCGTACTATAACTATCTATGGTCACTTAAGTTATATTCTTATCACATTCCATTCGTGCGTTCTAAACTAAATCTGTTCTTCTGATTGTAGAATCATGGCTCCTCGCACTAATGCTAGCATCATTGTCGAACAAGTTGCTGAACAGTTGAACGCGGCTATGCCCAACATGATCGCTCAGATCACCGCCGGAATCAACGCCAACGTCAACAATCACCATCAGCAGCAGCAACAGCAGCAGCAGCAACAGCAACAGCAACAGCAGAACAATCAAAACCAGAACCAGAACCAGCACCAACACCCGAACCCTCCTCCATGCAACTATAAGAGCTTTATGGCATGCAAGCCTAAAGAATTCCACGGCACGACTGGTGCTGTAGGTTTGGTCCAGTGGTTCGAGAGCATCGAATCGGTCTTACACATCAGTCGATGTGCTGAGGCGAACAAAGTGGAGTACGCATCCTGCGTATTCCATGGTCGAGCTCTGTCATGGTGGAACACTATAGTCCAAACCCGAGGACGTGACAATGCCTATGCCCTTCCCTGGAACACCTTCAAGAACTTGCTCATCGAAGAATACTGCCCAAGAGAGAAGCTCGAGGCTGAGCTGTGGGACCACAAGATGGTCGGGAATGATATTGAGAAATACACTACCCGGTTCCACGAACTCGCCCGACTGGTTCCAAGGCTGGTAACCCCTGAGGAGAACCGGATCGACCTGTACATCTCTGGTCTAGTTCCGGAAATCCGAGGTATGGTCATGGCAGCCGAGCCTCAGACCCTCCAGAGTGCAATCATCCTGGCCCACCGTCTTACCAGCAACCTCCTCACCGCTCCTGGATCCTCCAAAATGGAGTCAGGTGAGAAGAGAAAGGCTGAGTCCACCCCGAGAAGAAGTGACCGCAACAAGAAGAAGACCCGAAACTATGCCCTGACTGCTTCACCTGCACCTGCACCGGCACCTACACCGCCAGCTAAATCTGGGTCTTACACCGGGCCACACCCAAAGTGCAACAAGTGTAACCTCCATCATCTCGGGAACTGCCCACTATGCCTCAAGTGCCAAAAGACGGGACACTTTGCCAAGTACTGCCCTGACAAGACAACTGCTCCAGCCCCAAAACGGTCCTGCTATGAGTGTGGAAGCGACCAGCATATCCGCAATACCTGCCCTAAGCTCAATCGGACTCCACAGAATCAAAGAGGGCAAGGTAGGGGTCGCGCTTTCGGACTAACGGCTGAGGAAGCACGTCAGGACCCCAACGCAGTTACTGGTACGTTTTCCCTCAACAATCATTTTGCTTCCGTACTATTCGACTCAGGAGCCGAAAGAAGTTTCATTTCCTTAGAATTTAGACCCCTTATAGAATTAGAATCTAAGGTTCTTAAGGATAGTTTCACCGTTGAATACGCTAACGGCCAAGAATTCGAAGCTAAGGACATAATCCTAGGGTGTTCACTATGCCTATCTGACAAAACCTTCCCCATTGATCTAATTCCTATCGAGCTTTCAAGTTTTGACATTATTGTTGGGATGGACTGGCTATCTCGCTTTCGAGCGGAAATCATTTGTTTCGATAAGCTTATTCGTATCCCTCTTTCGGAAAAAGAGACTCTCGTCGTTCAGGGAGACAAGCCTGGATGACAACTCCGCATCGTATCTTCCATCAAAATGCGCAGGTACCTCCAGAGGGACTTTGACGCATTCCTTGCCCATGTCGTCGAGCGAAAACCTTCTGAGATTCGACTCCAAGATATTCCCGTGGTCAAGGATCATCCCGAAGTCTTTCCCGAGGATTTGCCAGGGCTGCCACCTAATCGACAAGTGGAATTCCGAATAGACCTCATTCCTGGCGCAGCACCGGTTGCCAAGACACCGTACCGTCTGGCACCACCCGAAATGCTAGAACTGTCGAAACAGTTACATGAACTCCTAGACCATGGTCTTATTCGTCCAAGTTCGTCCCCCTGGGGAGCCCCAATCCTCTTCGTCAAAAAGAAAGACGGATCCTTCCGTATGTGCATTGACTACCGAGAGCTGAACAAGCTGACCGTCAAGAACCGATACCCTCTTCCGAGGATAGATGACCTCTTTGACCAGTTGCAGGGTGCAACTTACTTCTCCAAGATCGACCTCCGTTCAGGTTATCACCAGGTTCGTGTCAGTGACTCCGACATCCCGAAAACCGCTTTTCGCACCCGATACGGCCATTACGAATTCCTTGTCATGCCTTTTGGTCTGACCAACGCACCGGCAGTGTTCATGGACTTGATGAACAGAGTGTGTAGGCCATACCTAGACAAGTTCGTGATCGTATTCATAGACGACATTCTCATCTACTCGAGGAACAAGGAAGATCACGCGAAGCACCTTAAGCTCATTTTGGAACTCCTCCGAGAACAGAAGTTGTACGCCAAATTCTCGAAGTGTGAATTCTGGCTCCGAGAGGTACATTTCCTTGGTCATGTGGTAAACCAAGAAGGGATTCATGTAGATCCAGCCAAAATTGAAGCGATTGAGAAATGGCAAGCTCCGACAACCCCGACGGAAATCCGTCAGTTTCCTAGGATTGGCAGGTTATTACCGAAGATTCATTGAGAATTTCTAAAAATCGCAAAACCCTTCACCGAGCTCACCCAGAAAGATAAGGACTTTAT
>CAJVGC010000508.1:21727695-21848354 GCA_910822075.1 Senecio squalidus
TGAAAAATAATTTACGCCACGGAAACTACAATTGGGCTCTTCACACGGTGCCTGCCATCAGACCACATCAACTCCCCGAAAACAAAATCTTTAGTTGCATTCGAGTCATAAGCTCTCATTGTCATCTCAAACATCTTCACGTCACCCTTCTTTCCAAATGCAAGAATCTTGGGTTGCACATCAACATATATCCCAGCAGGGTTCCTAACATGAACTGCATAGATTCCAGGTGGGCCTACGTTAGTTAATTTTCTTGTGACAGTGACTGTACCCGCGAGTTTATGGACAGTTATGGAAGGATAGTTGAAGTTGAAGATGCTGTTATTTGAGGGACATTTGTAAGGCACGTCAGAAAACTTTTGAATTATGGTTTCGTTGTATCCTCTAGTACAAAGGAAGTCAAGATAGTCGTTTGCACTTAGATCATAAACCAAGCCGGGATTCATTGCATGATTTGGATAAATATCTCCAGCTCCACGACTGAATGGAGTTGCAGCCGCTTTAGATTCATCCATCATCGGGAAGCCTGTGTTGTCTCTTACTTTTGCTGTAAAAAAAAATCTCAAAATCATTATATAATAAACTAATAATCGGTTAGCTGAGTGTCTGGATAGATTATCCTAATCTGTCGAATTAACGTTAACATACCAGCAGAATAGTAACTCTGAAAAATGGAATATAAATTACCGGTAGTCATGATGGCAGATTTGATGGCAGCAGGACTCCAGTTAGGGTGAAGGCTCTTGAGGAGACCGACAACTCCAGAAACATGTGGGCAAGACATGGAAGTACCAGATTCTATGTTATAAGGAAATACAGGTTTTGAATCTTCAGTAAATGCCGCAATTATATTCACTCCAGGTGCGGTAATATCAGGCTGTAGATAAGGAAACAAAAGAGATTATTAGTTAACTCCGTCACCTAGCCAATTAAAATACCATTTGGTACCTTAAGAATCTCTGGTCTGATCTTGCTGGGACCTCTAGAAGAAAATCCTGCCATGAATGGAGCTGGTTTTATGTCTACGGCAGGTTCAGAAGGCGTGATGTATCCTGATGGTTCACTGCATCAAAATATACATATAATGTCACTAACATAAACCATATGTATCGATAAATAGGTGGTTGAAAGTGTAGCATATTATTAGAATTTAGAAGTTAGTTACTTGGTAGAATTGAGGTAGGCATAGAGTCGAAGCCCGTCACTATATGTAATGTGTGTTGCTGGAAGGACATGAGGATCGGCTATTATTTCATCAGCACTAGCCTCATCATTGCAAAGAATCATACCCGCAGCACCCGCACGAGCTGCTTGCATGCCCTTATCAACTCTACCGTTGTCTCCCCTTAAACACACCAAAATCTTTCCGTCAACCTTCTTTGGGTCAAGTGCACCTGCCTGGCAAAGCGTACTGCATATACATCCATACATGTACAATCAACCCAAGAAATATACTGAAAAGCAAAGGAAAAAGAAAACAAAGTGTTCACGTACGCATTCAATACTGATGCATTTGCAGCTTTAGCATTTGCCGCATTGATTAGGGGATAAGACCCATTTGGCAAAGCTTTGGACAGGCTTAATCCCTGTTATATTATAAGGCACAACATAAATATTTATGATTTTGTAGCTTAATTTGAAAACAAGGTAATAGACATGTTTGTACCTTTAGGTGGAGTCCAGTACTAACAACTTCAACAAAAGATTGAAACTCGCGATCTACTGTGCTAGCACCAACGGTTATAACCCAAGGAGCAATATTGGTAACGGATCCAGGTACAGGTCCATCATTTCCTGCAGAAAACACGACGTGGATACCTTTCTTGACAGCATGGAATGAAGCAATGGCTAGAGCATCATCCATATAATCAACTGAAGGGCCACCAAGAGATACTGAAATCACATCAACACCATCATGGATGGCGGCTTCAAACCCTTTAATGATATCATCTTCACTGCATTGACCTCCTAAAAAGGTAGGAGGCCAGCACACCTTATAAGCAGCCACTCGGGCTCTAGGTGAACCACCTTTAGCCGTCCCATTGCCCACCCCGTTGACACTAACTCCGGCAACGAAGTTACCACCAGCCGTTGATAATGTATGGCTACCGTGTCCTTCTTCATCACGTGCATTGTTGAATGAAGGATCCATGGTTCCATACAAGGCGTTGTAACCTTTATTAAAGTACTTGGCTCCAATAAGTTTACTGCAATAATTATCGGTATAAACATAAATAATCAACATCTGACCGACGAAATAATCAAGTCAAAAGATAGTCTACATTATATAAAAAGATATACTTGTTGCACGGTACTAAGGTTTTGTTCTCACATCCACCTTTCCACTTTGATGGAATAGGTCCATAACCATGACCATCGAAGCTTTTAGATTCGGGCCAAACACCTGTGATTAGGAAAAAAGTAATTAATAAATTGAAAATGATTAGTAAAGCACAACAGATCTGGTTGAAGTTAATTACCGGTATCAAGATTAGCAATAATAATGTTTTCACCGAATCTTGCTTTCCTCCACAAAGATGAAGAAGCAACGAAACCATTGTTTTCAAGCTTTAAGAATTCCCAAGAATGGGTTGTGTGTAATTTTAGACCTCTATTCGGCAATACTGAGACAACCTCAGGATGTGCTGAAATTTGAGCAGCCTGATCATCATCAAGAATAGCCGAAAAGCCATTAAAATGTTTATTATACGAGTAAATCATGGCCTCATCAACCTTGTCTTTGCTGTAAAAAATAAATCCACATTAGATTCATTAGATAATAATGTCACTTTCGTATAAAATATCGAAAGTAATTACTTACTTCCCTAAAAACGAACCGAGAAACTCAAAGTGAGAATCTCTAATCTGAGATGGATTAGATTCATCAGCAACTCCACCCAAGTAGACTATATAAGACTGCATACATAAAAACTAATCTTGAGAAAAACAGTACGTGATGAAAATCATGCATGCAAAAGAAAACGTAAGTATGTATATACCTGTTTTTTGGCTAAAGAAGGGCATTGTAACACACAGAAAGTTATGAAGAGAGCAAGAACAAACTTCATAATTTCTGCAAACTTTTTAGTTATTAGTTAATGACGATGATTTGTGAATATATATTTATAGCATTTGAGAGACGTACGTAGACTAGTTAATTAGTAGAGATAAACACAATCTCGTTGATTATTGATATTGATTATGATTATGATTCTTAGGCTTGTTTGTTGCTGTTTATGTTTAAAAAATCAACATGATATATACAATCAATATTTAAATTTGAAACCATCCTAATTATCGGGAGGGAGTTATTATTATGCACAATAAAAAGTAGATATTCGTGTAACATACTTATTCAATTAAAAGGTTAATTTCGGGAGTGTAACATACGTACCTGTTCATATATATTGAGATTATAGTGTTTATTTTATGTAATCTTTTTAATTAATGTCTTAAAAATCTTTAAAAATTGTATTTTAACTTTCTTATATATGGTCACACTTATCGACCCAAATAAAATCTCAAGATTAAAGTGTTTTTATTTAATATCTATGTAATCTTTTTTAATTAATGTCTTAAAAATCTTTAAAAATTGAATTTTAAACTTCTTATTCATGGCCACTTATCAACATATAAATAGGCAAAGTATAAGGGTTATGAGTCATGTTTTTATACTACCGATCATGATTTTTAAAATTGATTACTATGGTTTGAATTGGGATTTTGTTATTTGAAATTACTGTAAAATTTTAATAATATGTAAATATGTAATCTGAAATGGGATAATTTTTATGTTTTTAATACTACCTTTCTCTTCCTATTACAGTAAAATTTACACCCAATACACAAGGGCGGAGTCAGGATTCGATGTTAAGGTGGGCCAACTTTGTTGCCAAAATGTTACGGTATTAAAGGGTTCAAACAAAAATTGTACTTCACTATAACATCAATTTGCTCCATCATTTACTAATCTACTAGTAATAACACATATCATATTGTAAACATAATTTCTTTTCTACAAAAGTAAACATAAATAAAATGTAAACATCATAAAAGTTGTTTTAACTGAATATAAAGTCTTTACCTGCTTAACGTAATAAATTTTAGAGTTAATTACATTGATAGTCCCTGTAGTTTCATGAAATTTCACCATTCATCCCTATTACTTTTTTATTACACTGGTAATCTCTATGTTTGAAATTTGTTACACGTATGATCCCTATGTTTGAAATTTCTTTATGGTGATGACGATGATAATTGATTATGATTTTTTTGATCGAAGTTGATTATAATAAAGAGAGATAAATTAGGAAAATCAAAGTTAAATATGTTTAAAAGAAAAAATTTAACTAAAAAGTATCCTCCTTAGAGAAGTTTATAATAGGGATAAAATAATAAATTCTTTCACAAAAAAGATCCTTACTAAATGAAAGTTAACTGTCCATCCATAATAAGGATTAGCCATGTAACAAATTTTAAATATAGGGATCATTGGTGTAATAAAAAAGGTAATAGAGATGAATGATGAAATTTTATAAAACCACAGGGACTATTCATCTAATTAACTCTAAATTTTAAAGTTAATATTTAAAAACTAAAACGTTATCTATCCATTAATTCTCTTAATTAAGAGCATCTTTAATACAAAAGGTCTAATAGATTGTCACATCACCATTGAACTCTTTATACAAAAACTACCACAATGCATTACACCATTCACGTTTATTTATGTCTCCACGTCATCGTACTATGAACGTATTACAAATTGTTTACTTATATAGTTTGAAAATATGTATGGTGTGAGTTTTTCATTTTAATGTAAGAGCACACGGTATGGTAATCACGATTCTGGTGATTCTCGAATTACTTTTGCTGACGTGGCATTGAGAATCATGATTCTGAGTTTTTTGGTGGTGTGATAATTAGGGTTGTGGGTGATTGTAGGAGATGTGGGACCCCCTGTTTTTTTTTAAACATTTAAATAAGATAAATATAAGATTTTATTAAAATAAAAAATAAAACTACAAAAATTAAAATAAAAATACAAAAACATACAATAAAAAAAATAAAATACAATAATTAAAAAAGTGACAAATACATAAAATAAAATATAGCTAACGTTGTCGATAGTTATCCGGAAGTGTCGAAATGTAGGTCACGAGATCCTCGCGGGGTATGTTGTGTGTGTGGTATTGTCTCTAATCTCTCTATTAATCCGAATACGTTCAGTCACTCTCTCATTATAAGTTCTCGGAACACCTGTAACCGGAGGAGCATACCATTCTTGGGCATCACAAAACGACCGTCCGTTGTCTTCAACAATCATGTTGGGCAATATGATAGCCCCATACATAACTCTTCTTAACTTGTTCATCTTGTAAAATCTCGTTGCATGTTTTATAATCCCCCAACGACCTTGAAGAACACCGAATGCCCGTTCGATATCCTTTCTCGCACTCTCTTGTAAACGTTTGAATTTTTGATGCGGTTCTTCAAATGGGTACGAAAAAGCTTTAACAAATGTTGACCACTCCGGATATTTACCGTCTGCAAGGTAATATCCTTTATTGTACTCGTGGCCGTTGACGGTGAGTCTATAGTCCGGGGATGAGTCGTTGAGCATCTCATGAAACAACGACGATTGTTTAAGCAAGTTGATGTCGTTGTTCGACCTCGCGACACTGAAATAAGCATGCCATATCCAAAGATCGTACGACGCAACAACTTCCAGCATAACCGTTAGATAACCATGGTCACCTCGTGTGTATTGCCCTTTGTATGCATTTTGACATTGATCCCATTTCCAATGCATACAGTCGATGCTACCAGGCATACCCTTAAAACCATGAACCTCATAGTGTTTTGGATATAAACGATTAACATCACCTTGTGTTGGGGCTCTTAGATAAACGTTTGTATAAAGATGGATTACACATTTTAAAAAATTATCTAGGGATTAAGATGATGTTCTTTCTGACATTTGTAAATGTTCGTCAAAAACGTCCGGAGTAATCCCATACGTCATCATATGAATAGCGGACGTGCATTTATGTAAACAACTAAAGATGAATTACACATTTTAAAAAATTATCTAGGGATTAAGATAAACGTTTGGCAATTCCATTGATGACATGCATGACTAGGGCGAGTTCATCAATGGTTGTCAAGATTTTCCAATAGATCAAAGATAACCTTGAGTTTTTGACATTACGCAGAGACGGAGAGATCTCTAGTACGAATGTTGCGTAGATCTTCATGCAATTGAATGGATCTAGCGTCCTTGTTGCTTTGGAAAAGGTCTTCAAGAGCCTTCCATAATAGGCGTGCAGTTTCGTCTTTCTCCATTACCATTTGCAGGATATTTTTGTTGATTGTATTATAAATACACATCTTGATTAAGTTATCAAGTTTGAGCCAATTTTTTTCACCCCTTCCTTTGGAAAGTATGCTACCATCAAGAAAGCCATCAACGTCCCATGTGATGCAATGCATCTCAAACATCTTTCTCCGATGGGTGTAGTTGTGTTCCTCTAGATGAAGGGTGATGGGAATATAGGCTTTGATGTTAGTGATGGGTGAAAGCTTTTCAGAAGCACAATTAGATGCATCATCTCCAGACATGATATGATTTTGTATGGATATTATTGAGAATGAATTAGTGATTATCTCATTATCATAGTAACAATATATAAATACAAATACAAGACATGGGCTTAAATCCAATAATATCTAACAAGCCTAATACAAATGTATACAGTCTAATAAAGACTATCACGTTAAACTGATACTTGGCATTTCTTATGTCATTTGTACGTAATAAGTTGTAATAGCTTAAGTCTGCATAAGTGAAGGGTTATAACCACAAGGTTTAACTACAGGTAATTGGTCTAGCGTCGTGTTCATGTGTAATGGGTGTGTAGTTTTAGTCCGAGTCTATTCAGAGTTGGTTAGTTTTAGTATAAACAGAGGAGTCACATTTTCGGTACTTCAACCTGTAAGCTATACTTTATACATTTTGTACAAAACATTCACTGAATCAATCAATCATTGAATTAGAACCAAATCTAAATTGGTGTTTATCATAAACAAACAAATTAATAAGCAACTAAAACTAAAACCTAATCAAATTAACAAACAAGCTAACGAATGAAAAAGACAAACCGGAATAAAAGCAAACCAACCATTTTAACAAACACTAACTTAATGATATGATGTTGAAATTAAATATTACTATCGTTGGGCTACAAGTAATAATTGAATAATTAAAAATATGGTAAACGTCAGCACTAGATGCCTATATCGATCGGTCTCACAGCTAACATGAGAGAGGTAAATCACATATCTTATGACTGATGGATAAATGGCCTAAACGAATTAACAAATAAATGGTAACAAGATCCATGATCCAAAACTAGACAATGTTGTTTTTGTTATGCATGCATGTTGATTATAGAGTAAAATTCGGTTGATAGTATAACACATTCCTACAACTATTGTGTTTTGTCCAAGTGTTAGAATGATTATAATCATCTTCCTTAATTATATGATCATCAAATTAGGCTTCCCTTTTAATTAATTATAGGAAACACCTTACTAAACATGAAGAGCGTGAGTGATGATGTTAAAGATCAGCTTGAACGCCTAACAATCTCTCCGATCAATGTCACCTTGACACGCCTCCCCTGCCTCAGCGACTACCTTCCTGATCTCCAAACCTACACCAACCCGTTACAAAACAACAGTTTCTACCACCATTTGGACTCTGACCATGCCGGATTCTACATCTCCCACTCGGATATCATCCTCCGTCAAATTGTCTTTGATTTTTCTGGAAACTTCCCTTCATCAGCACCTCATTTGGCCTACCACCGAGCTGGGCCACGTAAGGAGATCTTCTTTGATCCCAAACAAGTACGTGCAGCTATTGTTACATGTGGTGGTCTCTGTCCTGGCCTTAATACCGTCATTAGGGAGCTGGTTGTCGGGTTATGGGAGTTGTATGGTGTAAGGGAGATATTTGGGATCAAGGCAGGTTATCGTGGGTTTTATTCCGGCGACCCCATTCGACTCGACCCCAAAGTTGTTCAAAATTGGCATAAGAGAGGGGGTACTGTACTTCAAACCTCCAGAGGTGGTTTTGATCTTCATAAAATCGTGGATGCAATTCAGACCCGTGGCTTTAATCAGGTCTCTCTTTTTTTAATTCGTTTCTTGAATCTTTCAGCTTTCAAATACTTTCGGTAAAATGTATTAATCTCGAGTTCTAGGAAGATCTTTAAGCAAAAAAGGTAATTTTAAAAGTTTTTGTTTAGGGGATCATGGAACATTACCGGTTCCATCAACGTTTGAATAAGTACTTTTTTAGACAACTCGGAAAAACCATATCAAGAGGTAAGTTGTGAACTAGTCTTGTGAAATTAAAGATCATCAGTTTGTAACATGAACAAGTTAACAGGTGTACGTCATTGGAGGAGACGGAACTCTACGAGGGGCGGTGCAGATTTTCAACGAAATTTACCGTCGAAAACTAAACGTTGCAGTTGCCGGGATTCCTAAAACAGTAGACAATGATGTGGGAATCATTGACAGGTCATTCGGGTTCCAAACAGCAGTGGAGATGGCCCAACAGGCCATAAGTGCAGCTCATGTAGAAGCCGAGAGTGCACCCAATGGTATAGGCCTGGTGAAGCTCATGGGTCGTAACACTGGTCACATCACCCTCGACGCAACCCTAAGCAGTTGTGATGTTGATTGTTGTTTGATACCTGAAAACGACTTCTACCTTGAAGGTAAAGGTGGTCTGTTTGAGTTTATTAGTCTACGTTTGAAAGAAAACGGGCACGCGGTTATCGTAGTGGCAGAAGGAGCCGGTCAGGATATCATACCCAGGACTGATTCCCAGAAACAAGACAAGGATGAATCTGGGAATCCAGTTTTTTTAGATGTCGGGGCTTGGTTGAATTCAGAGCTCAAGAAATGGTGGGAGAGAGATCACAAGGGTGAGTTGTTCACGATCAAGTATATAGATCCAACATACATGATACGTGCAGTTACGGCTAATGCTACTGATAACTTGTACTGCACACTTTTAGCTCATTCTGCTATCCATGGGATTATGGCTGGCTACACGGGGTTTGTGACAGGTCCCATAAATGGCAACTATGCTTATATTCCTATGGATGAGGTGGCCAACACCAAAAGTCCGGTAGGCACCAAAGACCACAAATGGGCATGGGTCAGATCGGTCACTGCTCAGCCTGATTTTCAAAGAACATGAACCCAACCATCAATTTCAACCCATTACTAATCAAATGGGTCGATTTCGGTTGTGTTCTATCTCAAACGGGTCTGTCATATTAAAAAAAAAGAATATACCCAACATGTTGAAAGTCACAAAGTTAATTCCTAGTGCACTCAACCTTGTAAATCGTTTTATTGAAAAATTCAGATTACTGTTTAAATAATCTTTGTTTTGTAATCAGAGTTAAAAGCAAAATTTATAAAGTCACACAAATGTAGTGTAGCAGTGTTGGCAGCTCAACTAAAACAAACCTGACCCGTTTTGATCTTTATTGAAAAATGAAAATCACCCATTTCAACCGAAGCCAGTTTCGACCGGCTACCGAACCCACCCGACCCACCAATCTTTACCACCTCTAAGAATTTCTAAAGAAAAAATAGTAGAGAGTGCAAGTTCTAATTGACGGAGGGAAAACAGACAATTACATGGTGAATTGTTATGTCAAAAGGAACAGCTAAGATAATATCAGGTTAGCGCAGTAAAATACACGTTACTTCAGTCAAGATCGATAGGCTTTTTGGTGACAAATTTCAGTTTCTCCAGCTCCGATAATGCACTTCTCAAGGGTTCCTTGACCTTGCTTTTCTTGGCCTGGAATTCAACAATTTATTTGGCTATATGTTAAAAAAAAAAAAAAAAATTACGTTAAACAGCAGTAAAAGCATTAACGGGATATGTATAGTACCTTCAATGATGGTATGAGACCCAAAGCTTCCTTGACGGTATCAACAGCCGTATTTGCAATGAGACACATCTGATGAAATAATTTGAATTTTTGTTTATGATACATAGTTGTATATTAGTAAAAACAAGTTATTGAGGATTAGATTAATACCTCGCCATCAGTGACACCTTCTTTCTTGAGTGATCTAAATTTGAGTTGGTTAAAGGATTAACGTCAATTACTAAATATGATTTTAATTGCACAAACGATTCATGAAAAAGAAAAAAAAAAAAACAAGCATCATAATAAACGTAAAAGAAAAAGGATACCCCAATACTTGTCTAACAGACTGAGGGTTTGTGTAGTGATTCCCTCTGCTGGAATACTGCAATGCCCTGTCAAATGAACTGCAAAAAAGATGTGAAATCAGCAATGTTTTGAGCTTCTGTTGCTTAGAATCCATATGCTCTCCTAATGAAGATACAAGTGGCAACTTCAACCCATTTACTTATAAATGGGTTTAATCTCCAACAGGTCAAATGGTTAAAATGAAAACAATGAACTACAAAAGTAACGAGTTGAAAATATGGAAAATAAAATAACCAAAGTCATATCTGACAAACTATCTGTTTACTAAAAGTAAACGTTTAGGGCCGACCCAACCTCCCATATTGGCATCTTTAAACGTAACTTATCATTTCTCACCTAGGGATTTTGATAGTCGGGTCCTTGGACAGTAGCACCATGTGATCTTGAATTCCTTGCAAGATTTGTGCAGCTTCACAGTCCATCAAACACTTTGCGTTTTCCGGAAGCTCTGCTCAATATATAATAAGATGTTTGTCAGAAGAACATAATGATGATATAAGTCTCCACCACATATAAACCAAAAAAAAATACGTATGCAGCTAAAGGAGAAGCAAGCAAGATATTTACCCTCTTCAACCTTGAGCAAAAGCGGAGGAGGTTCTTTCTTTCCAGAGCCGGCTCCCTTATCTCCTTTCCCATGGCCTCCTTTTCCTGAATTACGATAATAAATGAGAAATGGTAATCCATAACGAATCACCAACAAACTAATAAAAGGTAGCATTTCCAGTGTTTAAGAAAACGAGCAACGAAAGATAGAGTCATACCTTTCCCATTAGACTTTCCGTTTCCATTTGTTTCAAACTTTTCATCGAACATGTCTAGGTCATACATAAACATAGAAAATGTAATTTAAGAAATTAATTCAAGTAAACAGTCTATCAGAAATAAATGAGTAAAAAAAACCTTCGGCATCAAACTGAACTTTCCTTCCCTTCAACTTATCATCTTTTCCTATATAATCAAACACAAAACTTAGTATGAATTTAAGAAATTAATTCAGACAAAATATAAAAAATAAACCTGAAGATTTGAAAGCAGATTTGGCCCCTTTTCCTCCTTTATCGGACATTATTATTCTGCTACAAACAGAAAAATGTTGTAAAATAGAAAACAGAAATCAAAGAGTATGGACATGCAAAGATTGAATATCGAAGATGGACTGATTTTACCTTGGAATTTCAAGGAGAATCAGGTTTTCTTCTTTTTTTTCTCTTTCTCAAACTTGCTAAAATATTAAAACTAATGTGAAACTTACTTTTAATTTTATTATTTTTATATTTAATTTTATATAGAAATGAAACAAATGATAATAATTTTATGAAGAAAAAAAAAAAAAACCAATATTAGCCAATATGGAATTGTGCATTAAATAATATTAAAATGAAGTGTGCATTAAATAATATTAAAATGAAGGATAATATTATTATTATTATTATTATTAAATTTGGGTTGGTGTTGGGCTTATGTGTTGGACTTATTTGTGGAATTTGGGCTCTTAAGTTTTTTTTTTTATATTTTCTTATAAATTCCAAATGTATGTTAAAATCATCGTTAACTAATCACACATTTCGTTTCAATCTGAATATCAACTATAAATTTAGAACATAAATATTAATTTTCGTCTAATATCATTACACACAAACCTCCGAACTCGTGCAACGCACTTTTATATTAATTGTTAAGAGTTAAACTAAAGCTCATAGTTATTCTATTTTGAAAATTAAATTATCTTTTAAACTACTAATTGTTTAAACGAAATAATATATATTATTGTGATTGTCGTGTTTTTATTTCTATTTTGGTGGGCACTGAAATCACAACGAATTTTTGAAAGAGAATTACAGTCAAATGTATAAATTACCTAAATGTACATAAAATTGAATTTTGACGACTTTTATTTTTCATCTTTGTTTTTTCACATTAAATTTGATAGTACTAAAATTATATATGATTGTATTGTAAATCATATCGAATATATTATATATGTAAATGTAAAAATTTCGAAAACTCGTAAAATAATAACACCGATGATTTTAACTTAAAACGTGAATTTTAAAACCCAATAGTATTATATGATATATAATCTACATATATGCGGAAAAAGAAAAAAAAAATCAAATTTAGACTAGTTTTATTTTTTCGTTTTTGGAGAAAATATTGATATTCGGAAGGTCAACTCAAATGTGATTTAAAGACTAAATATAAATTTCAAAACTTGAATATATTATTAAACTAGAATTAAAAAAAAACATATCAAATTACTAAAACATTTGTATTTAATTGTTATTTAAATAATGTTTTTTCAAAATCCTTAAAACCACAAAAGAAAATTATAAAATTGGATCGAATGAGTGTTATATAAAAAATAAAATAATTTTCGTGGTATTGATATAATTTATTGCTTAATACATTAGTAGTTTTTAAAATAATTAAATTTTATAAAATAAATATTCGGGTGGACTTTTAAAATATAAGAATTTAGATTGGGTGTTTATATATCGATCGTTTCTTTAGGGGGTGTTTGGGATTGCATATTTGCAGCTTATGCGTATTGCATTTAAGCCAAAAGCAGCTTAAGAATTAAGCACCAAACTTCTTAAAAAGGGTGTGTTTTTAGTTATAAAAAAGCCAAAACGCAGCAAGTGGGTTTTTCATCCAAACACTAAAAAGTGCGTATTGTGTTCAAAAATATGCAAAACGCAGAAAGCACCTCAAAATATACAATCCCAAACACCCTCTTAATGGTATTTCATAATTTCAACTACATATCTCTATATTAACTAAAAGATGATTCTGAAGCTAACATGGACATGCCACGTGGCACCTATGTAGGTCCCAGTTATCCGATCAACAATGTTAAATCAATTGATTACGATGCGAAATATTGATAATCAATTGATACACAATAATACTATGAAGTGTAAATAACGAAGACAAAGCAATACCAATAAACTCTGAATATATGTATTAGAATGAATCGCTCAAGCAGTAATACAATCGATATTCACAGAGATTTCTCGTAATCTTCCGTAAAGTCTAACCCTAAATGTAATATCCCAAAATTTTAAATACATATTTTGAGAAATAAGTAATAAGATAAATCTGAGTCTAAATTTTTTTTATTTATAAGCTAAGTATTTTAGTAATAATTATATCCTAATAGTTACTAATGACTATTTTCTAAGAGTATTTACATTTTGTTAAACCTAAGTCGTTATAACTATAACGTAAGTTATTTTTTGTGACAACCGTCTAAATTTCAGGTGATTCTCAGTTACTTAATCGGTTCGATTCTCTAGTTACTCTTTTATCGTGTTCATATTTTTGAGTTCAAACTTTATTGTGTCTTTTATTGTCGGAACCAAAAGTCGGAATCAATTTATAAATCCTAACACCAAATAAACAATACAAGAACTTGACTAAGTTCATAACGGAAACTAAAAAGATTCTATTCCTTAACTAATTATAACGGAAAACTTAAAATGTCACAAAGCTGGAAATTTCAATCCAGCCGACGGCTGGATATGGCCAGCCGGCGGCTGAATCCCGCTGACTGTGCCTTGGTGAGTCATACTTGCATGTATGTCGATTGGGGCAGAGTTAGGCTCGGGGATTGGACCCCTCTCACCAGTTTTGTGAGTCCCTAGAGCTGGATACCTCCCCCATTTACACTTTACTTTCATTTTTCATTACATGTCAAACAAAACACACACACATAACTCTCTCTCAACAAACCCTCTCATTTTTCTCTCTAAAAACACTAAGAAATACAGAAACTTATCACCTAAAACAGTCCATTAAACACCATAAATCGACCATCCAAACCATCAAAATCGTTCCAAGAGTAAAGGGTACCAAAGGGAAAGGTTTAAATCGGGTTTTGAAGAAGTTTTTGAAGCCAAATCTCATCCAAACCGTCACCTTGCTTTCTCCTTCGGTAAAACCCTTTCTTTTTACTGTTTTTATCTAAATAATCGGTTGCATGTAAGATCCATAAACTGAAAATATGTTTTTATAAAGATCTAAAACGTTTTCTTGCTTAAAAACGAGTTTTTATAATAGATCTATATTTTTAACACATAAATCTAAAAGAAACAGTGGCAATACTCTAAAAACACATATATTTGATAAATAACAGTTTGCATGTCGAATCTAACCTTTAAACAAGCTAAAAATCGAAAAATAACGTAATCTTGAAACTGGCCGAAGGCTTTTGGCCGGCGGCTGAAGGTTCTCAGCCGACGGCTAAAGTCCAGCCGGCGGCTGAGTGTCTCCAGCCGCCGCCTGAATGCTGCTGTTCATCATATTTGTCGTTTTAAAAGCTTTAAATGTAAAAATAAGCTAAACTAAGTTATCACAGAATATATATTTTGGAAAACTCACTGTTTTTGATAAAGAAACTATTTGGAAAAGCTTTTGGAATTGAAACATTTGTATTATCGTTCTTATTGGATATATTGCGTGTTTTAAAGCGGGAAAGTGTTTTGAAAATGGACTTAAATTTTATAGCACGGAAGCGCTGCCCAAATTTCACCATAAAATATTCTTCAATTTCAGTATTTTCGGGACTTATACACTTTGACTTTGAACTTTGACACTTTTTGGACTTAATTGGACATATCGGACCCTAAACCGTACACGAACTCGTTTCATCGCATAACCTTCCGTAATAATCTTTTTGGGACAGAATCTAAAATATTAACACTTAAGGTTTAAAATGTTAAAATGGAACTTTAACATAACCTAATTCATACTAATAATATTTATACGTTATTCCGGTGTTCTAGGTCACTTTTGATTCCCGACGCTTTCCGCTTCGCTTGTGCTTTTAGTATTCTTACTTTACTTCGCAAACCGTGAGTTACAACCCCACTTTGTTTTACTTTTGTGCTTTTAAACATTATTTGGGGGAAACATAAGATTATATGCTTTGTAACTTTTGAAACTATTTGCGAATTGTTGAAACATTTGGAAACTTGGTACTTTTGAAACCTTATTGAAACATTTGGAAACTTGTGCGAAACTTGGAACTTATTGAAACTTTGGAAACTTGAAACATTTTAAAACTTATGAAACTCGTAAACTTTGGAAACTTGTACTAAACTTGAAACTCTTTGGAAACTTTGAAACTTTGAGAAACTTGGAAACTTGTGAAACTAATATGCGTATATGTGTTGTTACTCCTTAATTGGTTAACTAAATTAGGATACTTGTTAGAGAAACCAATCCTTGATGAGAATATAAACCCGTAAGTGCCTACTATTTTAGAAACAGAACTCAGTTGCCCCGTTTTGGACTCGGAAACTTTATACACTATTAGCAACAGCCGTTAGTATTATGAGTATCGATACTTAGGAGAGGTCACTCCTTACTCAGGGTTAGCGACCCAAGTACATATTACTAAGATTCAGGTGGAAACTCAATTAAACATTTTGGGGCTAGATCCTGACCAGACAATCGGTTTAGTGTAAACTTACAACCTATATTATACCAAGTGATTGATACGAGTTACTATTTAGTTAAGCACATATTACCTACGCATATACCTTTTTAGCGCCTGGATTCCGCTTCAACTTTATTTATACGAGTTTTATTTGTTTTACTTACGTGTGTACAAACTTTTACTATTTACACTTACGTGTTCTAACGTCGCTCCGTTCCTTTTTCTTATGACGTCACTATTTTTATGTACATTCTATTTTTGGAAACTTTCATCGAAACTCTAAACTGTAACTCACTCACTACTTTATGTAGTTGACACTTTATCTTATGTTTCAAGAAATTAGTGTAAGTGTCGGAATGCATGGCAAGGAAGGGTCACTATGGTTACGTGAGGCGCACTTGGGAAAGACCTTTCTATTTTTGGGAATTTGTTTTGGAAACTTTGTATTTGTACTTAATTTAAATTTGTGAACTGCTTGGTTGTTTAAAACTTGAACTATTTTATTTTCAAATGAAATGACTTGAATCGTTTAATTTGTTTATGACCGTGTAATGATATTCCAGCTCTCACATTCCGTGTTTCCGCTATAGCGGGGTGTGACAGACTTGGTATCAGAGCACAGGTTATAGTGAAAATGGTTTTAGAAATTTCCAAAAAGTTTTTGAAACCAAACTATAACCAAGGCTTTTCGGAAAATCATTATGGGTTCAAAACTTTAGAGAATTAATTTCGCAACTGCATGATTGTTTTTAACTACGCATGGCCTGATCACCCCTGCCTAGTTCAAAATGGCTTATGCAAGAACGGAACATAATTACTAATGTTAAACGGTTTTGAGTCGAAAAATTCCCGGTCTTACTATTCCCAACCTCACGTGATTGACCCTTACCTGCATTTCCTTACATATTTCCATTAACATTATCTTGTTCATGTACTTACGAAACTCTCTACGTCGCAGATCCGTCATGTCTCAATCGTCACGCTCGCGATCCCCCTCACGATCACAGTCCCGATCCCAGCGCAGAGCCGCATCGTCACACGAGCCATCCGAGGGCCATACCGCCTCGGAAAGTCTCCGTCATCAGACCACGGACCCCACGGAGGATACCTCCATGGCTGTATCCAGCAGCATCGGGTCAAGCCCGAGGTCGGTAATACCACCTCCACCGGCTCCCGTTGCCGCGCCACCACAGCGCCGTGGACCGCGTGTCGTTATGACGGCACGTAAGCAGGTAGTTCTCCCGGGCCGGCTACCCGATAGGATGGCGGCGCAGAAGGACGGCCCGTCCAGGCCTGCGCCACCCCATCTACCATTCGGACACTCACCTCCCGAGGTTCCGCGCACCTCGATGATTGACCATTACTCGTGGGAGCGACAGCTCGAGCGAGAAGAGATGCAGCGTGCCAGAGACGCTGAGGCAGCTAGGCAGAGGATGCCGCCTACCCCACAGCTTCCCCCTCCTGCCGCTTTCCTGCACCTTCATCGAGAGGTAAGGGGACTTTCGGAGGAAGCCCAGCAACAAGGGCTGCTCCTCTGCGAGGTCTCCGATGCCGCGCATCGGTTGTCGGAGCAGGCACTGCGACACCTTGCTGCAGTCCAGGCCACAACCCGGACAGTGCAACGCTTGGTCGGAGTTTGTCTGATCATGGGGACCCTGTTGGCGGTTGTCATCGCCAAGATGTTCTTCGAGAGGCGCCGTTAGTTCCTTTCTTTTATTATGTACTGTAGGCCGAGTTGTAATTTTCAATGTACACAGCTTCGAGCCATTTCCATTATTTCCATATTGTATTGTACTGTACTTCCTTTCTATTTTGAACCTTGTACTCAACTTATTAATGATTAATGAATGAAGTTCTATCTTTTATTATCTATTATTACCTTGACTTGTGAATCTTGTACTGTGGTTGAATCATTTCTTGCGTATGAATCCTTGTCATGTGAATCTCTTGAAACCATATCGTGCGTGTGCTATCTGTCCTATTACATTACTCTTGCGTGATTGTTAACTTGTTCATTGAATTATATTCTTATCGTACTCTAATCGTGCTTTCTAAACTGAATCTGTTGTCTGTTGTAGAATCATGGCACCCCGTACCAACGCTAGTATCATCGCTGAGCAGTTGAACGCAGCGATGCCCAACATGATCGCCCAGATCACTGCGGAAATCAATGCTAACGTCAACAACCACCACCAACAACAGCAACAGCAGCAGCAGCAACAGCAACACCAGCAGAACAACCACCAGAATCAGAACCAACACCCAAACCCACTAGCTTGCTCCTACAAGAGTTTCATGGCCTGCAAGCCCAAGGAATTCCATGGCACAACTGGTGCCGTAGGCCTGGTATCCTGGTTTGAGAGCCTCGAGTCGGTGCTGCACATCAGTGGATGTGCCGAAGCTATGAAAGTACAGTACGCCTCCTGCGTACTGCACGGTAAAGCACTGACTTGGTGGAACAATGTGGTCCGCAATAGAGGACGTGAGACCGCCTATGCTCTCACCTGGGAACAATTCAAGAACCTCTTGATAGAGGAGTACTGCCCCAAAGGGGAAATCAAAAAGCTCGAGGCTGAGCTCTGGGATCACGAGATGGTCGGGAACGACATCGAAGGGTACACTGCCTGATTCCATGAGTTGGCCCGACTGGTCCCAAGGCTAGTGACTCCCGAAGAGAACAAGATTGACCTGTACGTCTCCGGTCTTGTTTAATTCCAATCGAGCTGAAAAGCTTTGATGTTATCGTCGGAATGGACTGACTCTCTCGTTTCCGAGCCGAGATCGTCTGTTTTGACAAACTTATCCGCATACCTCTCTCTGACACCGAAACTTTAGTTGTTCAAGGAGACAAACCCGGACGATCACTCCGTATCGTGTCGTCCCTGAAAATGCGCAAGTACCTCGAGAAGGACTGTGACGCGTTTCTTGCTCACGTTGTCGAACGTAAACCCAAGGAGATCCGTATTCAAGACATTCCAGTAGTCAAGGATCACCCTGAAGTCTTTCCCGAAGATTTACCCGGGCTACCTCCGCATCGACAAGTGGAATTCCGGATAGACCTCATTCCTGGTGCAGCCCCGGTCGCTAGGACACCGTATCGTCTAGCCCCACCGGAAATGCAAGAGCTGTCTAAACAGCTTCAGGAACTCTTGGATCATGGTCTTATTCGTCCAAGCTCGTCCCCCTGGGGAGCCCCAATACTCTTCGTTAAAAAGAAAGACGGATCCTTTCGTATGTGCATCGACTACCGCGAACTGAACAAGCTGACCGTCAAGAATCGATACCCACTCCCGAGGATCGATGACCTTTTCGACCAGTTGCAGGGTGCAACTTATTTCTCGAAAATCGATCTCCGTTCGGGTTATCATCAGGTTCGTGTCAGCGAGACCGACATTCCAAAAACCGCTTTTCGCACTCGTTACGGTCATTACGAATTCCTTGTCATGCCATTCGGTTTAACCAACGCACCAGCAGTGTTCATGGACTTGATGAACAGGGTGTGTAGACCTTATTTAGACAAATTCGTGATCGTGTTCATTGACGACATTCTTATCTACTCGAGAAACAAGGAGGACCACGCGAAACACTTGAAACTCATTTTGGAACTCCTCCGAGATCAGAAACTGTACGCCAAATTCTCTAAGTGTGAATTTTGGCTCCGGGAAGTACATTTCCTTGGTCATGTAGTCAACCAGGAAGGGATCCATGTAGATCCGGCTAAGATAGAAGCGATCGAGAAATGGCAAGCCCCGACAACTCCTACGGAAATTCGCCAATTCCTAGGGTTGGCCGGCTATTATCGAAGGTTCATCGAGAATTTCTCGAAGATCGCTAAGCCACTCACCGAGCTCACTCAGAAGGACAAGGATTTTATTTGGGGTACGAAGCAGGAGGAATCCTTCCAGAAACTCAAGCACCAGCTTTGCCACGCACCGATTTTGTCTCTACCAGAGGGTACGGATAACTTCGTAGTATTCTGCGATGCATCCCATCAAGGACTTGGGTGTGTCCTTATGCAGAAAGACAAAGTCATCGCCTACGCTTCAAGACAACTCAAGGTTCACGAACAAAACTACACTACTCACGACCTAGAGCTGGGAGCCGTCGTTTTTGCATTAAAGATCTGGAGACACTACTTGTATGGGACTAAATGCACGGTTTTTACGAATCACAAGAGCCTTCAACACATCCTAGACCAGAAGATGCTCAACATGAGGCAGAGGAGATGGATTGAACTGCTGAGTGACTACGATTGCGAGATCAAGTACCACCCGGGTAAGGCAAACGTAGTAGCAGACGCCCTGAGTCGGAAGGAAAGGGTGAAGCCCTCTCGGGTTAGAGCGCTAGGTATCCAGATTCAGACAAACCTTCAAACGCAAATCGCCGAGGTTCAGCGAGAAGCGTTGAAGCCCGAGAACCTAAAGGGAGAAACTTTGCACAATCATGAGACGGAGTTCGAACGCAAATCCGACGGAATTCACTACTTCAAGGGCCGAGCATGGATTCCGAAGTCCGAGGATCTTCGAAAGCTAATCTTGGATGAGGGCCACCGTTCCCGATACTCCATTCACCCAGGATCCGACAAGTTATACAAGGACCTTAGGGAGTATTATTGGTGGCCGGGCATGAAGAAGGATATCGCCTTGTACGTGGCCAAGTGTCTTACTTGCTCCAAGGTCAAGGAGGAATATCAAAAGCCATCAGGACTACTGCAACAGCCGGAGATTCCTATGTGAAAGTGGGAACAAATCTCCATGGATTTCATTACCAAGTTACCCCGGACGGCAAAAGGTAACGACACAATTTGGGTAATTGTGGACCGTTTGACGAAGTCTGCTCATTTCTTGCCGGTACGAGAAACTCACTCGATGGAGAAATTCGCGCAAATCTACATCAACGCGATCATCTCTAGCCACGGAACACCTCTCTCCATCATCTCTGACAGGGATAGTCGGTTCACGTCCCGCTTTTGGAACGCGCTTCAGAAATCTCTCGGGACGCGACTAGATCTTAGCACAGCCTACCACCCTCAGACCGACGGTCAAAGCGAGAGGACGATCCAAACACTTGAAGATATGCTTAGAGCATGCGTAGTTGACTTTGGAGGAAGTTGGGATACTCACCTTCCATTGGTTGAGTTTTCATACAACAACAGCTACCACACTAGCATTAAGTGTGCCCCGTTCGAGGCCTTATATGGACGTAAGTGCCGATCGCCGCTTTGTTGGCTAGAAGCTGGTGATCGACAGCTCACAAGGCTCGACATTGTTCAAGAAACCATCGACAAGATCACCACCATCAGAGCACGACTGAAGTCGTCCCGTACTCGGCAGAAGAGCTACGCCGATAACCGAAGGAAACCCCTCGAGGTTCAGGTCGGCGATCGTGTGCTTCTTAAAGTATCGCCATGGAAAGGGGTGGTTCGCTTCGGGAAACGCGGTAAGCTAAGCCCAAGGTACACATGACCGTTTGAAGTCATCGAGCGTATTGTTCCAGTAGCATATCGACTCCAACTCCCGCAAGTTCTTTCCAATGTTCATAACGTGTTCCATGTCTCGCACTTGAAAAAGTGTTTATCTGATGAGACCATCGTCATCCCGCTCGACGAGGTCAAGATCGACAACAAGCTCAATTTCATCGAGGAACCGCTTGAAGTTGTAGACCGAGAGGTCAAACAACTCAGACAAAGCCGTGTTCCTATTGTCAAGGTTCGTTGGAACTCCCGACGTGGTCACAAATTCACATGGGAACGTGAAGACCAGATACGTCAAAAGTATCCTCATTTGTTCAAAGATACTTCTACCTGATTGGACGAGTCAAATTTCGGGACGAAATTCTTTTCAACTCGGGGATGATGTGACAACCGTCTAAATTTCAGGTGATTCTCAGTTACTTAATCGGTTCGATTCTCTAGTTACTCTTTTATCGTGTTCATATTTTCGAGTTCAAACTTTATTGTGTCTTTTATTGTCGGAACCAAAAGTCGGAATCAATTTATAAATCCTAACACCAAATAAACAATACAAGAACTTGACTAAGTTCATAACGGAAACTAAAAAGATTCTAGTCCTTAACTAATTATAACGGAAAACTTAAAACGTCACAAAGCTGGAAATTTCAATCCAGCCGACGGCTGGATATGGCCAGCCGGCGGCTGAATCCCGCTGACTGTGCCTTGGTGAGTCATAATTGCATGTATGTCGATTGGGGCAGAGTTAGGCTCGGGGATTGGACCCCCCTCACCAGTTTTGTGAGTCCCTAGAGCTGGATACCTCCCCCATTTACACTTTACTTTCATTTTTCATTACATGTCAAACAAAACACACACACATAACTCTCTCTCAACAAACCCTCTCATTTTTCTCTCTAAAAACACTAAGAAATACATAAACTTACCACCTAAAACAGTCCATTAAACACCATAAATCGACCATCCAAGCCATCAAAATCGTTCCAAGAGTAAAGGGTACCAAAGGGAAAGGTTTAAATCGGGTTTTGAAGAAGTTTTTGAAGCCAAATCTCATCCAAACCGTCACCTTGCTTTCTCCTTCGGTAAAACCCTTTCTTTTTACTGTTTTTATCTAAATAATCGGTTGCATGTAAGATCCATAAACTGAAAATATGTTTTTATAATGATCTAAAACGTTTTCTTGCTTAAAAACGAGTTTTTATAATAGATCTACATTTTTAACATATAAATCTAAAAGAAACAGTGATTTTACTCTAAAAACTCATATATTTGATAAATAACAGTTTGCATGTCGAATCTAACCTTTAAACAAACTAAAAATCGTAAAATAACGTAATCTTGAAACTGGCCGAAGGCTTTTGGCCGGCGGCTGAAGGTTCTCAGCCGACGGCTAAAGTCCAGCCGGCGGCTGAGTGTCTCCAGCCGCCGCCTGAATACTGCTGTTCAACATATTTGTCGTTTTAAAGGCTTTAAACGTAAAAATAAGCTAAAATAAGTTACCACAGATTATAAACTTTGAAAAGCTTACTGTTTTTGATAAATAAACTGTTTGGAAAAGCTTTTGGAGTTGAAACATTTGTATTATTGTTCTTATTGGTTATATTGCTTGTTTCAAAGCGGGAAAGTGTTTTGAAAATGGACTTAAATTTTATAGCGCGGAAGCGCTGCCCAAATTTCACCATAAAATATTCTTCAATTTCAGTAACTTAATATTTTCGGGACTTATACACTTTGACTTTGAACTTTGACACTTTTTGGACTTAATTGGACATATCGGACCCTAAACCGTACACGAACTCGTTTCATCGCATAACCTTCCGTAATAATCTTTTTGGGACAGAATCTAAAATATTAACACTTAAGGTTTAAAATGTTAAAATGGAACTTTAACATAACCTAATTCATACTAGTAATATTTATACGTTATTCCGGTGTTCTAGGTCACTTTTGATTCCCGACGCGTTCCGCTTCGCTTGTGCTTTTAGTATTCTTACTTTACTTCGCAAACCGTGAGTTACAACCTCACTTTTTTTTTACTTTTGTGCTTTTAAACATTATTTGGGGGAAACATAAGATTATATGCTTTGTAACTTTTGAAACTATTTGCGAATTGTTGAAACATTTGGAAACTTGGTACTTTTGAAACCTTATTGAAACATTTGGAAACTTGTGCGAAACTTGGAACTTATTGAAACTTTGGAAACTTGAAACATTTTAAAACTTATGAAACTCGTAAACTTTGGAAACTTGAAACTCTTTGGAAACTTTGAAACTTTGAGAAACTTGGAAACTTGTGAAACTAATATGCGTATATGTGTTGTTACTCCTTAATTGGTTAACTAAATTAGGATACTTGTTAGAGAAACCAATCCTTGATGAGAATATAAACCCGTAAGTGCCTACTATTTTAGAAACAGAACTCAGTTGCCCCGTTTTGGACTCGGAAACTTTATACACTATTAGCAACAGCCGTTAGTATTATGAGTATCGATACTTAGGAGAGGTCACTCCTTACTCAGGGTTAGCGACCCAAGTACATATTACTAAGATTCAGGTGGAAACTCAATTAAACATTTTGGGGCTAGATCCTGACCAGACAATCGGTTTAGTGTAAACTTACAACCTATATTATACCAAGTGATTGATACGAGTTACTATTTAGTTAAGCACATATTACCTACGCATATACCTTTTTAGCGCCTGGATTCCGCTTCAACTTTATTTATACGAGTTTTATTTGTTTTACTTACGTGTGTACAAACTTTTACTATTTACACTTACGTGTTCTAACGTCGCTCCGTTCCTTTTTCTTATGACGTCACTATTTTTATGTACATTCTATTTTTGGAAACTTTCATCGAAACTCTAAACTGTAACTCACTCACTACTTTATGTAGTTGACACTTTATCTTATGTTTCAGGAAATTAGTGTAAGTGTCGGAATGCATGGCAAGGAAGAGTCACTATGGTTACGTGAGGCGCACTTGGGAAAGACCTTTCTATTTTTGGGAATTTGTTTTGGAAACTTTGTATTTGTACTTAATTTAAATTTGTGAACTGCTTGGTTGTTTAAAACTTGAACTATTTTATTTTCAAATGAAATGACTTGAATCGTTTAATTTGTTTATGACCGTGTAATGATATTCCAGCTCTCACATTCCGTGTTTCAGCTATAGCGGGGTGTGACATTTTTGCTAAAGATAATAATCATGTATAAAAGTTAAGAAACTTTATATAGATTAAAGTAAACAAACAATTGACACGTTACTATCTATAAACATATGTTGTTTGTTAAATAAGTAAATATTAATCAATGATAATAAAATTCTATTAATTAAGTTTCTTTAAAAGAATTTATAAATGAAAGACTCTTTGCATACCAAATAAATGTATATATATATATATATATATATATATATATATATATATATATATATATATATATATATATATATATATATATATTAAATATTGGACTTTTGGTATGGAGTTCTTTAAGTGTCCATACACAATCGTTTGCACATTCAACACAAAATTCATACTTTGATCCAACAATTTGTATGCTTCAACATGGTGGTATTAAAAGAAAATGAGTTGTAATTTTACGAAGAAAGTTAGAGGTTTTCTTTAAGACGACAACTTTTATAAAATTGGTAAGTGTTTCTTTAAGTTGTTTTACTATATTTGATATGAAACTCTTGAAATCTTTTCACCTTTAGTTTTCCACAAGTGTAATACTTAGTAATCTTTTACCACGTTTAGAACATAATTATTAGTAACTAAAACTCTAGTATGAACATACAAATCATATATACTATACCCATTTAAATTATATAATAAGACTTGGATATTGATTATTTATTATGTATTAATACTTTATATTTTTTTTAAACTAAAAGTCCCGATTATAATTTTGAAAGGGTTTAGAATATAATTATTTCTACACATCATGAATAAATAAGAAAATAATCTTATATATAAGTTATACGAGGATATTACAAACTCCTATTTGATTGTGTCATAATACGTTTCATTTGTTAGATATCTTTTGGTGATCGCCCATTCGGTACAATCTATTCGAATCATGCGTTTTTGGAATTTGAGGTACAAATATTCCGAGTCTCTTTTAATTATGTTTCTCTTGTTCGTATTATTGTTGGTACGAATATTCTATACATTATATGTATATTTGGTGTCATCTTTCTATTGATTATTATTGTGAATATTTTTACGTATACTCGATACATTTATATGTATATTTGTTGTCTTCGTTCGATTGATTATTTTGATTGTTCCAACATTGTTAACTTTCTTTTTAGTATTCATTTTATTCGTATATTGTTCACTCGATATCTTATGTGCCTTATTTTGATTCATGGCTTCCTTATACGTATTTTCATAATTCTCTTGATATATATGTTTCTTTGATCATTTGTAAGTATATATTATCTTTCAATAAGTATTATGTTATTCGTAATATGTTTGTACATATGTCTTTCTTAAATGTTTGTTTTATTCGAAACTCACCTTATTGTTTTGCCTCTTCCTTCGATACATGTTTCTTGTGATTATTGATACAAATTCATCGTTCTTCTCGAATGTGTATCTTTTGACCGTTTGTACAAATTTCGTATAAGTCTCTTTGAAAATCTCGTTAAATGATTTGAAATATTATTGGTATGACATGTATGTTTGCATAAAAGTTTGTTTATGTTTTGTTTTGAAATAATATTACTTTATTATGATCATTTGGTGTAGTAACGAGAATTTGTGATCATGTGTAGATTTGAAAATGAGTAAACGAAAAGTACTTTATGTGTCAAAAACCGTGTCACTAAAACCCCTACCGAAACAGCCTCAAATCAGCCCCGAGACAGCCCCGAATCAGTTCCCAAACAGCCCAAAAATTGTCCCAAAACAGCCCCGAAAAAAGTCTCAAAGCAACTCGGTAAAGAACATGTGTGATTCTGGTAATTGGTACGGTGATTCGTATAAAGTGTCACTCATTCCATGTGGCTTTACATGTCCCGATAAGGACCCGTTAAATTATTATTTCGTAAATAGATTGATAATGTTGTTATGATGACTCGTGACAAGATTAGAACGAACGGTTGGGTAGACACGTGATTTTCAAAATAAATAAAATGTCACATTATATAATATTTTATGTTTATGGTTAAACTACTTTACTTACATTATACATAACTTTTTAAACATATTTTGGAGTCTATTAATCACTGTGAAAATTTGTAAAAGTATTTTGAAATTTGTAACATATAAGTCGTTTAAAACGGTTTCGTAAGATATGCCTAAGAGTAACCTATCCATGGAGGTCCCATGGGCGCGTTATTGTGACACCAATAATATGGCATCGACCGTAGCGGTGTATTTTGTTATATCTACGGTGTCTCTTTTTGTTTACCCGGATTGTGGTAATGTGCACTAAGTATATTTGTTATAAGAGGCGTATGGATCGATCCTAGGAACTTTGTGTGTTTGATGGTGGACGTTTATCGTAGTGTCATACGAAACGTTTGCACCTTTTGGAAAGACTAGTGGTATGTGTTACCATAGGATTTCATTTGATATTTGTTACCTATTTGTTTGACTCTTGGTGCATTATTTTACGAAATTTGGTTTTTAATATGTGGATATATGTTGGTAATACTTTGATATATTGACGTTGGATACGATGGAATTATACATATTTATATTTTGTTTTGAAAATAAGTTTGGTTTGTAAATAAGTTTTGTCTTGTAACTTTGTATTTTTAAATAAGTTTTGTGACAACCGTCAAAATCCAGGTACTTATTCTATTGTTATATCAATTCGGAACGTTAATTACTTCTTTGTCTCGTTCGCTCTATTTTGGTTCGTAACTTTTGAATCTATACTTTATCGGAACTAGTGTCGAAATAACTTCCGGAATCAAAATTGTAAGTCCTAATACCAAGAAAATACCAATTGAACTTTCCTAAGTTCATAACTTATCATACTTAAGAACTTATATTTAACAAAAAGGTCCAACGAAGCAATAACGCAAAAACGAAAATTCAAAGTGACCAAAAATGGCCCGGTGCGCCGCACCCAGTGAGGTGGTGCGCCGCACCCCTTTGCCAGATTTTCAAAAATGTTACACATTTGGTCCTTTTCTCGTTTTACACCACCACCACCCAAATTGGCCAATCATGGACGACCCTTTACTGCCATTTTACTGTCCCTAGGCCAGACTTCACTATCTCCCATTTCATTTTCAATTTACTTTTCATTTTAACAAAAACTAAAAACACACACACATACATTTTCTCTCAAATCCTCTCAAGAACACTCAATAAACCAGTGACTTTTCACCATTAAAACACATTTTCCATCCATACAAATCGTTTGGATCATCAAGGAAAGCAAGTGGGTATAGTTTTTATCAAAAGGACCACGGTTGTAAACGTTTTTGGAGCAAGAATCCGGCCAAAACTCATCATCCAAGCTTTTGCTCCGGTAGATTACTTTCTTTTTACTATTCTTTCACTAATATTCATTTGCATGTAACATCTAACGGTTAAAAATCCGATTTTTCATAAATCTATGACTTTTTACGGTCAAAAACGTTTTTAACCGAAATACTCTTTAGATCCACGAATCTATGGATAAAAATGAGTTTGAAACTGTTAAAATGTTGTTTTAAATAATATCTACTGATTGCATGTTCAATCTAAACAACAAAGAAAGGTTTTTATAGAGTTTTATGTCACTTTTCTTACAAAAACGATTTTTAACTAAAAAGTGTTTAGATCTACATTTTTGTGGGTTAAAGTTGTTTAAAAACTGATAAAACTTCATTCTCTATGATATACACTGGTTGCATGTCAAGATCTATAAGTCACAAAACGTTTTTAGCAAGAAAAACACAAAACGGGATTGTGACAGCAGCCAGGTGCGCCGCACCTGTGCCCAGGTGCGCAGCACCGGGCTGCTGTCCTCCCGAAAATCGTCGTTTTGCTCGTTTAAAAGTTGTGTATACATTCTGGACTTTTACCAAAACCTTATGGGGACTGAGATAAACAAAACTCATTATAAAAGTGACTTGTGTGGACTATTTGGACCTTAATAAACTATATTATATGTGTTATTGTATTTTAGGTGATTTGTGAGCGGAATTGATTTGTAATTTTTGGATATGAAATTTGGGCGCGGAAGCGCTGCCCAAATTTCATCGGAAATTGCAAATCACTTCAGCAAGCAAAACACTTAAAGATATAATGACCTAAAACGTTAAATCAAACTTTCGGACATAATCGTGACAATTACCTTTTTGGACCATTTTGACGATATTCAAATTTGACACTTACATTTTAATGACAAGTTTACCTATATTATTATATAAGAACCAAATAATATAAACTCATTAAACTACCTTGGTATTATTAGGCAATCCGTGATTCCCGGCTTATACATCCGACCGTATTCCAAGTTTCCGATCTCTTCGCAATCCGTGAGTTACAACCCCTTATTTATATGTTTTACATTTTGGGGGAAACATAAGATTAATTGCATGTTATACTTTATAAAACAACTTGCAATACTTAAACTTTGATTTATTCAATTGTGATTTATCAAACTATGACACTGAAACGTCTACTTAATCTCATATGCGTAAAACATCTCTTTCACTACTTATAATTGTTAAATTATCTCTTTATCTCAACTATTTATTGATACTTGTATGCGTAACCGACCCTTGATGGAACTATAACACGTATCTAAGTGATGTGAATCTCTCTCTTTTAAAATGATAAGCTTTCATAGTGCCCACCCATGTTTTAGTCTCCATCTTACACACTATTAGCTACTTAAGCCGTATAGTAATTATGGGTATCGATACTTAGGAAATAACCGTTCCTTGCTTAGATGGCAGTCTAAGTACATATTACTGAATTTCTCTCTTTTAACTTTCCGTTTGAGAGGCGGAAAGTTGGGGCCGCTCGGTTGACAATCGGTTTAGTGTGAACACTTAGTTATAGATGCCAAGTGGTTGATACAAGAAATCTATTTAGTTATTTACGCATGAACTTATAAACTTTTAGCGATGGATTCCGCTGTTATTCTTCGACTAATGTGGTTCTATTTAGTCTTTACAAGTTAGGGCACGATTCGCCCGATACTTAAACTTTACAAGTATATAAACTTTTTAAGCGACTTTCTCCGCTAATCTTCCCTAGGGGAAACTCTTACTTTATATACTTCCCTCATACTTTTATGCCAACTATTTAAACTGTAACTCACTCACTGCGTTTTCGTAGTTGACACTTTATCTTATGTTTCAGGGAATTAGTGTAAGCTCATGATGCATGGCGTGGACGGGTCAAAGCGGTCGTGTGAGGATGTTGTTGGGAAAAGACTTTGGCCAGTTGTCTTTGGGAATTATTTCATGAAACACTTTTAATCATGTGTCGTTATACTAAACTATTTATCTTTGGGTTGTTTTGAATGGATCTTCGAACAATGTTATCTTTAATGAATGACTCTTTTACCGTTATGTTTTGTATGACCTGTGAAATGATTTTCCAGCTCTTCACACTTCCGTGTTTCCGCTTTAGCGGGGTGTGACAAGTTTTGTATTTACTTATTATGCATGTCATACCTATTCCGTGTCTTTTGTATATATCTGTTCACTGAGCATTCGCTCAGCCGTTTTCTTTTTTCTTTCTTTCTTAAACGGCAGGTACTCGGTGGCTTTGGGGAATGGGGTCGAGCGTAGAGAGATTAAGGATTTAGAACGCTTCCCTTAGAATATTATTATCTTTTAGTACCTCATTTTGGAAATTTGTCTTTTGAATATTCGGTTTGCTTTTGCATAAGTTTAACGCCCTTTTGCCTTTTAAGTTCCTTTTGATATCATTTTGTATGCTTTGTAAGATCGGGGCGTTACACTAAACCTGAACATGTTATTCTTTTATATAGGACAACATATTCGTCACTAAAGGGCTTTGTGGGCCTCACGAACATGCAAGTTCGTGAGTTTCCCAAACAGACTACTAAGCCCACGAACATACAACTTCGTGGGATACAAAACTACAACTATTACGAATACAATTAAACGATAATTCTAGAACAACTGTCATATAATATATGCATTAACAAACTCCCCCTTGACTGTTGCTTCTAGATTTTTCGCAAAATTTCACTATCCGTATGTACTCCAAGATTAGCACATCTGATTACTATCCTCTGATAATATCTTCCGATGTCTGCCCAATCATCTCTTGCGTAAATCTTGTTCTTGTGTAGAATCTTCAAGTCTTTCTCAGAAAAATTTGCTAACTGAGTCGGATGAAAAACTCTAACTATTTCGCTCATCCCATCTTCAACCTCATCATCATTCTGATACATAACCGCTTCTCCTGTTTCGGTATACACGGCCCACATGCACAGATTCTGAAGTATGTATTTCCCGAAATTCTTCAACGTAATCTTCAATAAACTTGCAATGGGTGGATACACAGTTTTGGTAGCAGGCTTTCCCCAATGTCAATCTTCTTCTTGTTAATAAGAAATCGTCCTTTTGCTGGACTTAACTCCACAAAATTTCCTGATCTACCCTCATTCAGAATAATATTCTCCAACCTATTCACCCAAGGGTCATTTTCTCTGTTAATCAACCTTAAACTCGCCAAATCCTTTAATTCAGACTTCGGGAATGATTTGAACCTTCGTTTTTCCTTCGGTATGTACTGAACCCCATCAAATCTCTTGATGATAAACAGTTTCAGCTCATTATCATACATCCAGCTAATGATTCCACGCTTAGGTTGGCGATCTGAGCTTTTAGTATAAAACTTTTGGATCATCTTTTCTTCTTTTTCCTTGTCATCTGCCTTAGGTCTACACCATCCATATCGCTCTTCTAAGCTTGGTCTTTGACGTTCTACTTCAGCTCCAGCATCACGGACAACTTCAATATCACAACCTTTATAATTATCATCATTTTCTCGTGCTGTATCAGCCTCCCATTAATCGTCTTTAGGTTCTTCTAAGTCATCATTTGTCTTTTCCTTAGTCGATGTACCTCCTCTAGAAGACTCCCCCTGATGTGATGTTCGAGTCTGACCCGGTTGATAGATAATCATAGCCTGCGAAGTTCCAGCCAACTCATTTTCTCATTGAGAACTTGGATCTTCTTGATCATCTTCACGTCTATATCTGTCACACCCCGCTAAAGCGGAAACACGAGGTGCGAAGAGCAACGATATCATTACACGAGTTATAATTAAGACCTACGGTTTCAAGTCATTATGATAGAAAATAAGAGTTCACAAGTTTGAAAATAACCAAGCATTTAACGTATCACGTAACAAAATACATGATTAATTGTTTAACAAATTCCCAAAACGATAAAATAGGTCTTTCCCAACTCTTGAATTCACGTGACATGCCTGACCCATCCATGGTATGCACTTAGTATCCTTACATTTGGTTTCCTGAAAACATGAGAAAAAGTGTCAAACTACAAAAGTAGCGAGTGAGTTACAGTTTTCTAGTCCTCGACTAAAAATGGGTTGAGTCAAGTATAACAATACTTAAAGATAGTTGCGTAAAGTATGAAAATACTTAAAAGATAGTTGCGATCCATAAAAGTTGCTCTAGAGATAGTTGCGTTTCATATTAGTTTCACAAGTTTCCAAAGTTTCCAAAGTTTCACAAAGTTTCACAAGTTTCCAAAGTTTCCAAAGTTTCACAAAGTTTTACAAGTTTCATACGAGTTGCAAAAAGTTGCTCGAAAGATAGATAAACTATTGATTGAAATCATGTATAACGACTACTTGGCATAATATAACTTAAGTGTTCACACTAAACCGATTAACCAACCGCGAAGCCCCTTACCCCGCACTACTTACGAGGAGTCATTTCTGATCGAGTAATATGTACTTAAGTTGCCGCCTAAGCAAGGAACGGTTATTTCCTAAGTATCGATACCCATAATTACTAAACGGCTTAACAAAGCTAATAGTGTGTGTTGATTAATGTTTCCTTTTATAACTAGTAGTTGTCACTTAAGAATCATGTTATATATCCCTCAAGAGTCACGTTAATTATACGATCAATCAATGTTCAAACGAGTGCCGAGTGTGGCAATATAGTAGTTTCACAAATGCCGAGTGTGGCGATAAAGTAGTTTCACAAATGCCGAGTGTGGCAATAAAGTAGTTTCACAAATGTCGAGTGTGACAATAAAGTAGTTTCACAAATGCCGAGTGTGGCAATAAAGTAGTTGTTGCAAGTACATAAAAGTTTGGTTCTCATGTTTCCCCCAAAATAATTATTTAAAAACAGTAAATAAAAGTGGGGTTGTAACTTACGGGTTGCGAAGATAAGAATGCGGAAACCGGTCGGAAATGAGAGCCGGGAATCACGGAACGCCTAAGGATACCAAGATTGTTCCAGTGTTATTATTATATTAAGTTATTATACATAATATATAATAGATGAATTTTTTGTTAAACTTTAAGTGTCAAGGTTAATATTGTTCCAAAAATGGTCTGAAGCGGTTAACGTTATATTTAGTCCGAAAAGTCCAAAGTTAACGTTATTATTATTATTATGATAGACATGTTTTGGTTGCAGGAGTGGTTTAGGTCTTCTAACGAAATTTGGGCAGCGCTTCCGCTCCCAAATTTCATGTCCAAAACCTAAAGTCACTTCCCGCTCACAAAACACACATATATACATAATCTTATTTAAACAAGTTCATTTTATTGTAAAATAGTCCAATACATGCCACCAATATAAACATTTTACTCATCTCGGTCCCATAATGTCAGTAACGGAAATCCAGAACACGCACATAAGTTTTAAACGACCAAAACGACGATTTTCAGGAAGGACAGCAGCCCGGTGCGCCGCACTGGGCACAGGTGAGGCGCACTGCCTGCTGTCTTTTTCCCGTTTTGTGTTTTTCTTGCCAAAAACGATTTGTTACCCATAGATTTCGCCATGCATTTAGTAGATACTTCATAATATAGTATTTTTACAGTTGCTAAACAACTTTTATCCACCAAAAACATAGATCTAAGTATTATTTAGTTAAAAAAATCGTTTTTGTATAAAAAAAAGTTATAAATCTTTATAAAAACTCATTTTTGTGCCATGGATCATCCATGCAAATGGTAAAATCAGTAATTAAAGTAAAATGAAGGATTTCTACCGGATGAAATGGCTTCGATGATGTTTTAGAAGTGTTTTAAGCTCCAAAAATGGTGAAAATGCCTTGAAACCGAAATAACTTTGATCCCCTTGCTTCCTCTTGATGTTAGAACATTTTTAGATGGTGATTTGAGTGGATTAATTGGCTGTAACTTTCTGGTTTTTGTGAGGGTTTTAGAGAGAAGATGGAGGAAACAAGTGTGTGTAGGTGTTTTATGTTTTAAGAAAATGGAAATGAAAAGAAAATGATCACAAGTAATAATAAGGGGTCTTGGGATAGTGGGAAATACTGCAAACAAGTCAGAATCCGAATTGGGAGTTGTTGGAAAGTTGTGTAAAACAAGACAAAGTTTAAAAAAACTAAAATTTTTTGAATCTGCCCGTCCAGTGCGTCGCACTGGTGGTCTGTGCGGCGCACTGGTCCTATTTTCAGGAATTTCTGTTTTTTCTCACTTTTGCGTTTTTGTTTCGTTGGACCTTTTCGTTAACTAAAAGTTCTTAATTATGATACGTTATGAACTTAGGAAAGTTCATTAGGTGTTTTCTTGGTATTAGGACTTATATAATTCGATTCCGGGAGTGATTCCGACACTGACGCGTTTCCGGTAAATGTACAGATAAAGACAATGACGGACAATATGAGAGACATAGAGTATAAAATGCATCTGAATTTGGACGGTTGTCACATTCTCCCCGGGTTGAAAGAAATTTCATCCCATCATGAAGAAGTGTTCCCGAACAGAGGTGGATACTTCTGATGGATTTGGTCCTCACGTTCCCACGTGAATTCGTGACCACGTCGGGAATTCCACTGAACTTTGACAATAGGAACACGATTTTTGCCTGAGTTGTCTGACCTCTCGGTCTACAACCTCAAGCAGTTCTTCGATAAAGTTGAGCTTGTTGTCGATCTGGACCTCGTCGAGTGGGATGACGATGGTCTCACTAGATAAACACTTTTTCAAGTGTGAGACCTGGAATACGTTGCGAATGTTGGAGATAATCTGCGGGAGTTGGAGTCGATACGCAACCGGGCCGATTCGCTCTATCACTTCGAATGGATCGGTGTACCTCGGGCTTAGCTTGCCGCGCTTCCCGAAGCGAATTACCCCCTTCCATGGCGATATTTTGGGAAGCACCTTATTGCCAACTTGGAACTCAAGGGGTTTCCTCCGGTTGTCGGCGTAGCTCTTCTGTCGGGTACGAGATGTCTTCAGTCTTTCCGATTGGTAGCAATCTTGTCGATGGTTTCCTGGATGATATCGAGCGTTGTGAGTTGTCGATCGCCAGCTTCTAACCAACAAAGCGGTGGCTGACACTTACGTCCGTGTAAGGCCTCGAATGGTGCGCACTTAATGCTAGCGTGGTAGGTGTTGATATAGGACAACTCGACCAAAGGGAGGTAAGCGTCCCAACTTCTTCCGAAGTCAACTACGCACGCTCTTAGCATATCCTCAAGCGTTTGGATCGTCCGTTCACCTTGACCATCGGTCTGGGGATGGTAAGCGGTGCTGAGGTCTAGTCGCGTCCCGAGCGGTTTCCGAAGGGCATTCAAAAAGCGGGAAGTGAATCAACTATCCGTGTCGGAGATAATGGTGAGAGGTGTTCCGTGACGAGAGACGATTTCGTTGATGTAGATCTGAGCGAACTGCTCCATCGAGTGGTTTTCACGTACCGGTAGAAAGTGTGCAGACTTCGCCAATCGATCCTCAATCATCCAAATCATGTCGTTACCTCCTGCCGTACGGGGCAGTTTGGTGACGAAGTCAATGGAGATTTGTTCCCACTTCCACAGGGGATCTCCTGCGGTTGCGGTAGGCCTGAAGGTTTCTGATATCCGCCTTGACCTCAGGGAAAGTTAAGCACTTAGCCGCGTACAAGGTGATATCCTTCTTCATGTCTGGCCACCAATAATATTCCCAGGGGTCTTTGTACAATTGTCGGATTCTGGGTGGATAGAAGATCTGGAACGGTGGCCCTTGACTAAAATAAGTTTTCGAAGGTTTTCGGATCTCGGAACCTACGCTCGGTTCTCGAAGTAGTGGATTCCGTCCGGATTAAGTTCGAATTTCCTCACGGGGTTCTGTAGTGTCTTGTCCTTAAGGTTCTCGGGTTTCAATGCTTCGCTCTGAGCCCTAGCGATTCAAGTTGGAGCTTCTGAAATGGTTCCTTCTGTTCTTTGCCCCAAAGGGAACTGCATTTTTCAGAGTGGCTTCGGTCAATGACTTAGCGATCCTTGAGAAATTCTGAATGAACCTCCGTTAGTAGCCCGCCCATCCTAGGAATTGTTGGATTTCCGTAGGAGACGTTGGGGCTTGTTATTTCTCAATCGCTTTGATTTTGGCTGGGTCTACGTGAATTCCCTCCTAATTGATCGCATGACTAAGGGAATGTACTTCCCGGAGTCAGAATTTACATCTCGAGGGTTTCACGTACCACTTCTGATCCCTAAAGAGTTCTAGAATGAGTTCCAAATGTTTCGCGTGGTCTTGATTATCCCGTGAATGGATGAAGGTGTCGTTTATGAATGTGATTACGAATCTGTCCAGATATGGTCTGCACACCCGGTTCATCTAGTCCATGAACACTGACTATGTGTTGGTCAGACCGCATGGCATTACGAGATATTTGTAATGCCCGCAGCAAGTTTGGAAGGAGGTTTCAGAAGTATCGGTTTCACTGACTCGAACCTGATGATACCCTGGACGGAGGTTGATCCTTGAGAAGTAAGTTGCACCCTGCAACTGATCAGATAGATCGCCAATTCAAGGGAGAGGGCATCGGTTCTTGACGGTCAGTTTATTGAGTTCACGCGAATTGATGCACATCGTGAGGGATGCGTCTTTCTTTTTATCGGAGAGGATTGGGGCTCTCCAGGATGACATACTAGAGCGAATTTGCCGAAACAGACAATTTCAGCTCCGGATCGGGCTAACCAGCCCATTCCGATGTTGATGTCGAGACTTTTCAGTCCTATGGGGATGAGATCGATAGGGAAGGTCTTATTGACTAGATACGCTGGACAGCCTAGAATTACGTCCTCAGTTTCGATTTCTCAACCAGTAGCGTATTCTTAAGTGAAGCTATCCTTAATTAATAAGGGTTCTAGAACCTAAGGATACCAAGCTTCCTCTGCTCCTTAATTGAATAATATAGATGTGAAATGATTATTCACCGGAATTGTACCTGTTCCTGCATTGGGATTCTGTCTTGCCTCCTTGGCAGTGATTGTGAGAGTCCTAAAAGTTCTTGTTGTCTGCAGTATGGGGCAAGTCTTACGGCGGTGTTTGTCGCTTCCGCATTCGAAGCACACCGGCTTCTTGCCTTGGTTGTTTGTTCTCTCCGAGCAGTGTTTGAAGAAGTGCCCCACCTTCTGGCACTTGAGGCACACCGGGCAGTTTCCAACATGGTGCAATTTGCATTTGTCGCACTTGGGGAGCGACCCAACATAAGTTTGGGTTCCGGTTGTGGGTTTCTTGTTGTGATTGCTCCTCGTTGGTCGGTGATCAGCCTTCCTTTTCTTACTCTTCTTACGCTCGACGGTTGCCGGAGGGAGAAGGAGGTTATTGATTCGGGAGTGCTCTCCTTCTTCTTGTTTGATTGTTACTGGAAAGAGAAAGGGGTTAACGTTTTCGCCTTCCTCTTGTTTAACTGTGGTTGGGAAGAGGTGAAGGTTATTTTCACCGTTGTTCTCCAGGTGGCTGTCGTTGGGGTTATCATCCTAGAAAATTTCGTTGTTGACCCCAGCGATGATCTGGGCGATCATGTTTGGGAGTGCTGCTTTGAGCTGCACGGTAATCTGCTCGGCTAATAGGTAAGCGCGGCTTCTCTTAGGTTAAATGATTCTACAATGGAAAGAAGGAAACTAGTTTAGAACGCACGAATAAGGATATGAAATAAGGACATAGAACAATAATGTATATCGGAAAGATAGATAGCGCACGCACGATAAGCGATTAAGGAATGAGGAAAGGATTCAAGCATAATAAACAAGTAAGGATTATGAAGGTAGAAATTCCATTCCATGATAAGAGTAGTCGGTTACAGCGTTCATAATGTGAAAGGTTCAAATACTAGTGCGATACAACATAAAATGAAATACGGATTAGCTCCAAGTCGTCTACATATGGAAAACTACGACTTAAGCTTGCGATACAATACCTAAAATGAAAGGGCCTAACGACGCCTATCAAGGAATACTTTCGCTATGATGACCGCAATTAGGGTCCCCATAATCAAGCAAGCGATGACGAGACACTGCACCGTCCTCGACGTGGCTTGAGCCGACGTGATGACTCGGATTGACTGTTCAGACAATCGGTGTGCAGTATTAGAGACTTCACACAGAAGAAGACCCTGCTGTTGGGCCTCTTCGGTGATTCCCCGAAGTTCTCGATGAAGTTGAAGGAACGCTGCCGGTGGGGGCGATGGTAGTGAAGACGGCATCATCGGCCTAGATGGTACGGCGCTGTCGGGGTGCTGCGTCTGCTGCCCCTGAAACTGACGCTCCCAATGATATCGATCCGTCGTTGGCGCACGCGAAGTTCCAGCGTACATGTCTACGGACGGCATCGCGGGAGGAGCGGTTCTGGACGAGTCGGGAGTCTGTCCCATCATCCTATCAGGCAGACAACCAGGAAGGACAACCTGCTTACATGCTGTCATCCGGACACGGGGTCCACGCTGCTGGGGTGGTGCGGAAACTGGTACCGGAGGAGCAGTTGGTAGCACGGTCCTCGGGCTGGAGGTACCGTGGCTGCTCGAGAAAGCCATTGAGTTCTCCTCGGTCGGGTGAGTGGTCTCGTGGTGCTGAGCCTCTGGTGCGGAGAAGTCTTCCGAGACTCCTGGCGTGTAGACGACTCGCGAATGTGAGTGCGGCTGTGACCGGGAGTGAGACTGAGATCGTGAGTGCGACGATTGAGACATGTCGGATCTAAGAATAATGAGTTACGTGAGTAAAGGGGGAAAAATAAGGAAAAATGTAAACGATAGTGCATATATGGGTCAGTCACGTGAGAATCGGGAATGGATAAGACCGGGAATTTTTGGACTCGAAAACCGTTTAACGATAGCAATTAGTTTCCGTTCTCGCATAATTTATTTTGAACTAGGCATAGTTGATCAAGTTACGCCTAGTTAAAGGCAATTCATGCAATTGCGGAATTAATCTACGAAAGTTCGAAAGCTCGTGAAATGATTTTTCCGAAAAAGCCTTGGTTATAGTTTGGTTTCAAAAATTTTGAAAAATTCTTAAAACCGTTTTTCACTATAACCTCTGCTCTGATACCAAGTCTGTCACACCCCGCTAAAGCGGAAACACGAGGTGCGAAGAGCAACGATATCATTACACGAGTTATAATTAAAACCTACGGTTTCAAGTCATTATGATAGAAAATAAGAGTTCCCAAGTTTGAAAATAACCAAGCATTTAACGTATCACGTAACAAAATACATGATTAATTGTTTAACAAATTCCCAAAACGATAAAATAGGTCTTTCCCAACTCTTGAATTCACGTGACATGCCTGACCCATCCATGGTATGCACTTAGTATCCTTACATTTGGTTTCCTGAAAACATGAGAAAAAGTGTCAAACTACAAAAGTAGCGAGTGAGTTACAGTTTTCTAGTCCTCGACTAAAAATGGGTTGAGTCAAGTATAACAATACTTAAAAGTTTGCGGTAAGTAAAACAATACTTAAAGATAGTTGCGTAAAGTATGAAAATCCTTAAAAGATAGTTGCGATCCATAAAAGTTGCTCAAGAGATAGTTGCGTTTCATATTAGTTTCACAAGTTTCCAAAGTTTCCAAAGTTTCATAAAGTTTCACAAGTTTCCAAAGTTTCATACGAGTTGCAAAAAGTTGCTCGAAAGATAGATAAACTATTGATTGAAATCATGTATATCGACTACTTGGCATAATATAACTTAAGTGTTCACACTAAACCGATTAACCAACCGCGAATCCCCTTACCCCGCACTACTTACGAGGAGTCATTTCTGATCGAGTAATATGTACTTAAGCTGCCGCCTAAGCAAGGGACGGTTATTTCCTAAGTATCGATACCCATAATTACTAAACGGCTTAACAAAGCTAATAGTGTGTGTTGCAAGATGGGCATTAATGTTTCCTTTTATAACTAGTAGTTGTCACTTAAGAATCATGTTATATATCCCTCAAGAGTCACGTTAATTATACGATCAATCAATGTTCAAACGAGTGCCGAGTGTGGCAATATAGTAGTTTCACAAATGCCGAGTGTGGCGATAAAGTAGTTTCACAAATGCCGAGTGTGGCGATAAAGTAGTTTCACAAATGCCGAGTGTGACAATAAAGTAGTTTCACAAATGCCGAGTGTGGCAATAAAGTAGTTGTTGCAAGTACATAAAAGTTTGGTTCTCATGTTTCCCCCAAAATAATTATTTAAAAACAGTAAATAAAAGTGGGGTTGTAACTCACGGGTTGCGAAGATAAGAATGCGGAAACCGGTCGAAAATGAGAGCCGGGAATCACGGAACGCCTAAGGATACCAAGATTGTTCCAGTGTTATTATTATATTAAGTTATTATACATAATATATAATAGATGAAATTTTTGTTAAACTTTAAGTGTCAAGGTTAATATTGTTCCAAAAATGGTCTGAAGCGGTTAACGTTATATTTAGTCCGAAAAGTCCAAAGTTAACGTTATTATTATTATTATGATAGACATGTTTTGGTCGCTGGAGTGGTTTAGGTCTTCTAACAAAATTTGGGCAGCGCTTCCGCGCCCAAATTTCATGTCCAAAACCTAAAGTCACTTCCCGCTCACAAAACACACATATATACATAATCTTATTTAAACAAGTTCATTTTATTGTAAAATAGTCCAATACATGTCACCAATATAAACATTTTACTCATCTCGGTCCCATAATGTCAGTAACGGAAATCCGGCACATAAGTTTTAAACGACCAAAACGACGATTTTCAGGAAGGACAGCAGCCCGGTGCGCCTCACTGGGCACAGGTGCGGCGCACTGCATGCTGTCTTTTTCCCGTTTTGTGTTTTTCTTGCCAAAAACGATTTGTTATCCATAGATTTCGACATGCATTTAGTAGATACTTCATAATATAGTATTTTTACAGTTGCTAAACAACTTTTATCCACCAAAAACATAGATCTAAGTATTATTTAGTTAAAAAAATCGTTTTTGTATAAAAAAAAGTTATAAATCTTTATAAAAACTCATTTTTGTGCCATGGATCATCCATGCAAATGGTAAAATCAGTAATTAAAGTAACATGAAGGATTTCTACCGGATGAAATGGCTTGGATGATGTTTTAGAAGTGTTTTGAGCTCAAAAAATGGTGAAAATGCCTTGAAACCGAAATAACTTTGATCCCCTTGCTTCCTCTTGATGTTAGAACATTTTTAGATGGTGATTTTAGTGGATTAATTGGCTGTAACTTTCTGGTTTTTGTGAGGGTTTTAGAGAGAAGCTAGAGAGAAGATGGAGGAAACAAGTGTGTGTAGGTGTTTTATGTTTTAAGAAAATGGAAATGAAAAGAAAATGATCACAAGTAATAATAAGGGGTCTTGGGATAGTGGGAAATACTGCAAACAAGTCAGAATCCGAGTTGGGAGTTGTTGGAAAGTTGTGTAAAACGATACAAAGTTTAAAAAAACTAAAAAATTTTGAATCTGCCCGTCCAGTGCGTCGCACTGGTGGTCTGTGCGGCGCACTGGTCCTATTTTCAGGAATTTATGTTTTTTCTCACTTTTGCGTTTTTGTTTCGTTGGACCTTTTCGTTAACTAAAAGTTCTTAATTATGATACGTTATGAACTTAGGAAAGTTCATTAGGTGTTTTCTTGGTATTAGGACTTATATAATTCGATTCCGGGAGTGATTCCGACACTGACGCGTTTCCGGTAAATGTACAGATAAAGACAATGACGGACAATATGAGAGACATAGAGTATAAAATGCATCTGAATTTGGACGGTTGTCACATTCTCCTCGGTTTGAAAGAAATTTCGTCCCATCATGAAGAAGTGTTCCCGAACAGAGGTGGATACTTCTGATGGATTTGGTCCTCACGTTCCCACGTGAATTCGTGACCACGTCGGGAATTCCACTGAACTTTTTATCAATAGGAACACGATTTTTGCCTGAGCTGTCTGACCTCTCGGTCTACAACCTCAAGCAGTTCTTCGATAAAGTTGAGCTTGTTGTCGATCTGGACCTCGTCGAGTGGGATGACGATGGTCTCACCAGATAAACACTTTTTCAAGTGTGAGACCTGGAATACGTTGCGAATGATGGAGAGAATCCGCGGGAGTTGGAGTCGATACGCAACCGAGCCGATTCGCTCTATCACTTCGAATGGATCGGTGTACCTCGGGCTTAGCTTGCCGCGCTTCCCGAAGCGAATTACCCCTTTCATGGATATATTTTGGGAAGCACCTTATTGCCAACTTGGAACTCAAGGGGTTTCCTCCGGTTGTCGGCGTAGCTCTTCTGTCGGGTACGAGATGTCTTCAGTCTTTCCGATTGGTAGCAATCTTGTCGATGGTTTCCTGGATGATATCGAGCCTTGTGAGTTGTCGATCGCCAGCTTCTAACCAACAAAGCGGTGGCTGACACTTACGTCCGTGTAAGGCCTCGAATGGTGCGCACTTGATGCTAGCGTGGTAGGTGTTGATATAGGACAACTCGACCAAAGGGAGGTAAGCGTCCCAACTTCCTCCGAAGTCAACTACGCACGCTCTTAGCATATCCTCAAGCGTTTGGATCGTCCGTTCACCCTGACCATCGGTCTAGGGATGGTAAGCGGTGCTGAGGTCTAGTCGCGTCCCGAGCGGTTTCCGAAGGGCATTCAAAAAGCGGGACGTGAATCAACTATCACTGTCGGAGATAATGGTGAGAGGTGTTCCGTGACGAGAGACGATTTCGTTGATGTATATCTGAGCGAACTGCTCCATCGAGTGGTTTTCACGTACCGGTAGAAAGTGTGCAGACTTCGCCAATCGATCCTCAATCATCCAAATCATGTCGTTACCTCCTGCCGTACGGAGCAGTTTGGTGACGAAGTCAATGGAGATTTTTTCCCACTTCCACAGGGGATCTCCTGCGGTTGCGGTAGGCCTGAAGGTTTCTGATATTCGCCTTGACCTCAGGGAAAGTTAAGCACTTAGCCGCGTACAAGGTGATATCCTTCTTCATGTCTGGCCACCAATAATATTCCCGGGGGTCTTTGTACAATTGTCGGATTCTGGGTGGATGGAAGATCTGGAACGGTGGCCCTTGACTAAAATAAGTTTTTGAAGGTTTTCGGATCTCGGAACCTACGCTCGGTTCTCGAAGTAGTGGATTCCGTCCGGATTAAGTTCGAATTTCCTCACGGGGTTCTGTAGTGTCTTGTCCGTAAGGTTCTCGGGTTTCAATGCTTCGCTCTGAGCCCTAGCGATTCAAGTTGGAGCTTCTGAAATGGTTCCTTCTGTTCTTTGCCCCAAAGGGAACTGCATTTTTCGGAGTGGCTTCGGTCAATGACTTAGCGATCCTTGAGAAATTATGAATGAACCTCCGTTAGTAGCCCGCCCATCCTAGGAATTGTTGGATTTCCGTAGGAGACGTTGGGGCTTTTTATTTCTCAATCGCTTTGATTTTGGATGGGTCTACGTGAATTCCCTCCTAATTGATCGCATGACTAAGGGAATGTACTTCCCGGAGTCAGAATTTACATCTCGAGGATTTCACGTACCACTTCTGATCCCTAAAGAGTTCCAGAATGTGTTCCAAATGTTTCGCGTGGTCTTGATTATCCCGTGAATGGATGAAGGTGTCGTTTATGAATGTGATTACGAATCTGTCCAGATATGGTCTGCACACCCGGTTCATCTAGTCCATGAACACCGACGGTGCGTTGGTCAGACCGCATGGCATTACGAGATATTTGTAATGCCCGCAACAAGTTTGGAAGGAGGTTTCAGAAGTATCGGTTTCACTAACTCGGACCTGATGATACCCTGGACGGAGGTCGATCCTTGAGAAGTAAGTTGCACCCTGCAACTGATCGGATAGATCGCCAATTTAAGGGATAGGGCATCGGTTCTTGACGGTCGGTTTATTGAGTTCACGCGAATTGATGCACATCGTGAGGGATGCGTCTTTCTTTTTATCGGAGAGGATTGGGGCTCTCCAGGATGACATACTAGAGCGAATTTGCCGAAACAGACAATTTCAGCTCCGGATCGGGCTAACCAGCCCATTCCGATGTTGATGTCGAGACTTTTCAGTCCTATGGGGATGAGATCGATGGGGAAGGTCTTAGTGACTAGATACGCTGGACAGCCTAGAATTACGTCCTCAGTTTCGATTTGGGTCCCCATAATCAAGCAAGCGCTGACGAGACACTGCACCGTCCTCGACGTGGCTTGAGCCAAAGTGATGACTCGGATTGACTGTTCAGACAGTCGGTGTGCAGTATCAGAGACTTCACACAGAAGAAGACCCTGCTGTTGGGCCTCTTCGGTGATTCCCCGAAGTTCTCGATGAAGTTGAAGGAACGCTGCCGGTAGGGGCGATGGTAGTGAAGACGGCATCATCGGCCTAGATGGTACGGCGCTGTCGGGGTGCTGCGTCTGCTGCCCCTGAAACTGACGCTCCCAATGATATCGATCCATCGTTGGCGCACGCGAAGTTCCAGCGTATGGGTCTACGGACGGCATCGCGGGAGGAGCGGTTCTGGACGAGTCGGGAGTCTGTCCCATCATCCTATCAGGCAGACGACCAGGAAGGACGACCTGCTTACATGCTGTCATCCGGACACGGGGTCCACGCTGCTGGGGTGGTGCGGAAACTGGTACCGGAGGAGCAGTTGGTAGCACGGTCCTCGGGCTGGAGGTACCGTGGCTGCTCGAGAAAGCCATTGAGTTCTCCTCGGTCGGGTCAGTGGTCTCGTGGTGCTGAGCCTCTGGTGCGGAGAAGTCTTCTGAGACTCCTGGCGTGTAGACGACTCGCGAATGTGAGTGCGGCTGTGACCGGGAGTGAGACTGAGATCGTGAGTGCGACGATTGAGACATGTCGGATCTAAGAATAATGAGTTACGTGAGTACAGGGGGGAAAATAAGGAAAAATGTAAACGATAGTGCATATATGGGTCAGTCACGTGAGAATCGGGAATGGATAAGACCGAGAATTTTTCGACTCGAAAACCGTTTAACGATAGCAATTACTTTCCGTTCTCGCATAATTTATTTTGATCTAGGCATAGTTGATCAAGTTACGCCTAGTTAAAAGCAATTCATGCAATTGCGGAATTAATCTACTAAAGTTCGAAAGCTCGTGAAATGATTTTTCCGAAAAAGCCTTGGTTATAGTTTGGTTTCAAAAATTTTGAAAAATTCTTAAAACCGTTTTTCACTATAACCTGTGCTCTGATACCAAGTCTGTCACACCCCGCTAAAGCGGAAACACGAGGTGCGAAGAGCAACGATATCATTACACGAGTTATAATTAAGACCTACGGTTTCAAGTCATTATGATAGAAAATAAGAGTTCACAAGTTTGAAAATAACCAAGCATTTAACGTATCACGTAACAAAATACATGATTAATTGTTTAACAAATTCCCAAAACGATAAAATAGGTCTTTCCCGACTCTTGAATTCACGTGACATGCCTGACCCATCCATGGTATGCACTTAGTATCCTTACATTTGGTTTCCTGAAAACATGAGAAAAAGTGTCAAACTACAAAAGTAGCGAGTGAGTTACAGTTTTCTAGTCCTCGACTAAAAATGGGTTGAGTCAAGTATAACAATACTTAAAAGTTTGCGGTAAGTAAAACAATACTTAAAGATAGTTGGGTAAAGTATGAAAATACTTAAAAGATAGTTGCGATCCATAAAAGTTGCTCAAGAGATAGTTGCGTTTCATATTAGTTTCACAAGTTTCCAAAGTTTCACAAAGTTTCACAAGTTTCCAAAGTTTCCAAAGTTTCACAAAGTTTCACAAGTTTCCAAAGTTTCATACGAGTTGCAAAAAGTTGCTCGAAAGATAGATAAACTATTGATTGAAATCATGTATAACGACTACTTGGCATAATATAACTTAAGTGTTCACACTAAACCGATTAACCAACCGCGAAGCCCCTTACCCCGCACAACTTACGAGGAGTCATTTCTGATCGAGTAATATGTACTTAAGCTGCCGCCTAAGCAAGGAACGGTTATTTCCTAAGTATCGATACCCATAATTACTAAACGGCTTAACAAAGCTAATAGTGTGTGTTGCAAGATGGGCATTAATGTTTCCTTTTATAACTAGTAGTTGTCACTTAAGAATCATGTTATATATCCCTCAAGAGTCACGTTAATTATACGATCAATCAATGTTCAAACGAGTGCCGAGTGTGGCAATATAGTAGTTTCACAAATGCCGAGTGTGGCGATAAAGTAGTTTCACAAATGCCGAGTGTGGCGATAAAGTAGTTTCACAAATGCCGAGTGTGACAATAAAGTAGTTTCACAAATGCCGAGTGTGGCAATAAAGTAGTTGTTGCAAGTACCTAAAAGTTTGGTTCTCATGTTTCCCCCAAAATAATTATTTAAAAACAGTAAATAAAAGTAGGGTTGTAACTCACGGGTTGCGAAGATAAGAATGCGGAAACCGGTCGGAAATGAGAGCCAGGAATCACGGAACGCCTAAGGATACCAAGATTGTTCCAGTGTTATTATTATATTAAGTTATTATACATAATATATAATAGATGAAATTTTTGTTAAACTTTAAGTGTCAAGGTTAATATTGTTCCAAAAATGGTCTGAAGCGGTTAACGTTATATTTAGTCCGAAAAGTCCAAAGTTAACGTTATTATTATTATTATGATAGACATGTTTTGGTTGCTGGAGTGGTTTAGGTCTTCTAACGAAATTTGGGCAGCGCTTCCGCGCCCAAATTTCATGTCCAAAACCTAAAGTCACTTCCCGCTCACAAAACACACATATATATACATAATCTTATTTAAACAAGTTCATTTTATTGTAAAATAGTCCAATACATGCCACCAATATAAACATTTTACTCATCTCAGTCCCATAATGTCAGTAATGGAAATCCGGAACACGCACATAAGATTTAAACGACCAAAACGACGATTTTCGGGAAGGACGGTAGCCCGGGGCGCCGCACTGGGCACAGGTGCGGCGCACTGCCTGCTGTCTTTTTCCCGTTTTGTGTTTTTCTTGCCAAAAACGATTTGTTACCCATAGTTTTCGACATGCATTTAGTAGATACTTCATAATATAGTATTTTTACAGTTTCTAAACAACTTTTATCCACCAAAAACATAGATCTAAGTATTATTTAGTTAAAAAATCGTTTTTGTATAAAAAAAGTTATAAATCTTTATAAAAACTCATTTTTGTGCCATGGATCATCCATGCAAATGGTAAAATCAGTAATTAAAGTAAAATGAAGGATTTCTACCGGATGAAATGGCTTGGATGATGTTTTAGAAGTGTTTTGAGCTCCAAAAATGGTGAAAATGCCTTGAAACCGAAATAACTTTGATCCCCTTGCTTCCTCTTGATGTTAGAACGTTTTTAGATGGTGATTTTAGTGGATTAAATGGCTGTAACTTTCTGGTTTTTGTGAGGGTTTTAGAGAGAAGCTAGAGAGAAGATGGAGGAAACAAGTGTGTGTAGGTGTTTTATGTTTTAAGAAAATGGAAATGAAAAGAAAATGATCACAAGTAATAATAAGGGGTCTTGGGATAGTGGGAAATACTGCAAACAAGTCTGAATCTGAGTTGGGAATTGTTGGAAAGTTGTGTAAAACGAGACAAAGTTTAAAAAAACTAAAAATTTTTGAATCTGCCCGTCCAGTGCGTCGCTCTGGTGGTCTGTGCGGCGCACTGGTCCTATTTTCAGGAATTTCTGATTTTTCTCAGTTTTGCGTTTTTGTTTCGTTGGACCTTTTCGTTAACTAAAAGTTTTTAATTATGATACGTTATGAACTTAGGAAAGTTCATTAGGTGTTTTCTTGGTATTAGGACTTATATAATTCGATTCCGGGAGTGATTCCGACACTGACGCGTTTCCGGTAAATGTACAGATAAAGACAATGACGGACAATATGAGAGACATAGAGTATAAAATGCATCTGAATTTGGACGGTTGTCACAATATCTCAACTGATCATCTCTACAAGTATCCTCCCCCTGAGCTGATCGACGCTTCGAAAGCTCCCGGACTTGAGCTTCAAGGTCAGATATACGCTTAGACTTCTCTTCATCAGATTTATTCAATTTCGCAACCTCCGTAAAAAGCTGCAAAATAAGAACATGTAATCTGAAATAGTTGGGTTAGACGAAGTATCAACTGCCTGACGTTTCCGTGGACGATGAATCAAATCGGCAGCTGAAGACTCAGAAACGTCTTGATCAGAAATTGGTCTTTTGCTTGTACTAGGACTAGCAGCAACATTGACAGGCTGAAACTGACAAGTAACAGCGTCATCGACCTCCATATCTACGTCAACTTCCTCAGTTTGAGCTGACAATTCCTCAGTACGCTCCACATCGGCGGTGACAACATATGTCTCAGAAACCGCAAGCACTACAGTGTGTTGAATCCCCGATGGAGTACCAGCATACTACTCAAATTGAGCCAGAACATCATCTGCATTAGCACCGTCATAACATTCTGATCAGCTACATAAGTATCAATATCAGCCAAGTCATCCTGTTGCGGAAAGAAACCGGCAACGAGCTCATCAACCACCGCATTATCAACCCTGGTTGGTTTTCAGCAAACTGTAGAACATCGGCGGCCAAAGCATAAGGATTATCGGCAGGAACCTCACCCTGAAGAGCAGGTGGAAATGGTGGAGGCGGAACCAATACTTCAGGCACCTACAATTCAACAATCATATTATCCTCATGAACAACATCGTCAGTCGAGGGTACATAATTAACATCCAAAAGTGCCCCAAACAAAGTTGTGGGATGCAGTTGATCCTCACCAGCAGTTCGCGGATGATGCTTCATACAAGACTGAAAAACCTTCTTTTCAACGACCCGAACACGAGCAACCAACCCCTGATTTGGTAAGTCTGGTAAGAAGTGCCGAATGATGCGCATCACAAATCAAGGATATAAGAGAAAGTTCTTCGGGTGATCGATCTCATTGTCGAACTAGGTGAAGATATAGCGAGCAAGGGGATACGATCGATTGTATGCCAAAGAAATAGTCATTGAAACCAACTGATTGTCCAACGTGTCATGTCCGGTCTTTGTTTTCTTGAATACCCAGACAATAACGTGGAAAAGATACCGCCATTGACCAAACACCTTGCCTTTGCCATAATGAGAAACAGGCATTGGCCAGTGTATCCTATACGTCATAAAGCACCAGACGTGTATTGTGGACCGAAAGCCATAACTCCCCGTTTTTGATCAGCTGTGTCGAGATGAAAAATGTTGCGGAGACGGTTCACAGTGAGTGTGAACTCTTGACCATTGACTATGGTCGTCAAACCGTTGCGGCGCTCCCTCGTTTGCCGATGTATGAGCTCAATTTGTTGCAGAGAATCCCAAAATTCCTGCACAAATGGAATATTGGTAGGCATGTCCTTGTGTAGAAGAAAAGAAATCCTTGAGCCTTGTAGAAACTCCAAAACTGGTCGATAATAGTCAGCAGCCAGAAAATCTGAAGTGAGATTGACCGCTTGATTGTGCCTCTTATCAAAAGATCGTTGAGCCATTTGAATAAAGATCTGTGAAAACTGAAACAAGTAAACCAATCAGCAACATGTTCGCCGAACATAGGTGTTCGTCGAACATAAGTGTTCGTCGAAGACAGAATATTATTAGCCCAAGTTGGTGTTCGTGAAGAACAAAAGAAGTTCGCCAATTCGTATTTGAAAATCATCATGTTTGTAAAAAATATTTTTGAAGTCTAAATTTCGTCGATTAGAATTGTTAATTAAAGATTTTTGTTCGCCGAACATTCGATCAAAAATGGAAAATTTCGTTAAGTCCTTGGCGAACATGAAATAAATCATGTTCGTCGTAGATGTTCGGCGAAAAATTCAGAATAGAGTGTGATTAAATTCCCAAGGCCATGGCAAACATGAAAATAAATCATGATCGTCACATGTGGTAGTCTAACACTTCAAAAAATAATTAAATAACCCCAAGTCCTTGGCGAACATGAGATGAATCATGTTCGTCATAATGCAAAATGAGTTAAATAATCATTAAGTGTGGAGAACATGAAAGAAATCATGTTCGTCACAATATTCAAGAAAGACCTTTCAGTTGAAAAAACTAATTTGTTCGTCATAGATGTTCGGCGAGCAATTCAGAATAGAGTGTGATTAAATTCCCAAGGCTATGGCGAACATGAAATAAATCATGTTCGTCACATGTGGTCGTCTGACACTTCAAAAAATAATTAAATAACCCCAAGTCCTTGGCGAACATGAGATGAATCATGTTCGTCATAATGCAAAATGAGTTAAATAATCATTAAGTGTGGCGAACATGAAAGAAATCATATTCGTCTCAATATTTAAGAAAAAACTGTCAGTTGAAAAAACTAATTTTAAATATCCTAAAGTTGGCGAACATGAAAGTAATCATGTTCGTCGTTTCAAAATTATGTCCATTAACCGGCAACATTAATGTGACAACCGTCAAAATTTCAGGTAAAATTCGTGTGCTATATCTCTTTGTCGTTGTCTTTAACCGTACTTTTACCGGAAACACGTCAGTGTCGGAATCAAACTCGGAATCAATTTATATAAGTCCTAATACCAAGAAATCACCTAAGGAACTTTCCTAAGTTCATAACGTACCATAATAAAAAACTTTCAGTTAACGAAAAGGTCCGACGAAACAAAACGCAAAAACGAAAAATCAGTAAAATACTGAAAAGGGGTCAGGACGCCGCACAAAGTGACCATGTGCGACGTCCTGAACGGGCAGATTCAAAACAATTTAGTTTTAAAAACTTGTCTCATTTTTATACAAATCCCCACCAATCAAACTCGACATATGCCACTTATTTACTGCATTTTAGCAGTCTCAAACCCCATTATTACCCCCTTTACTAATTTCTTTTTATTTTTCATTTTTATAAAACAAAAACACACACCAGCACAAACTACTCTCCATTTTCTCTCAAGAACTCCTCCATTTACAGCCATTTACAGCCATTAAAACACACCAAACCACCATTAAAAATCGTCCAAACATCAAGAGGAAGCAAGAAGAAGCAAAGTATTTCGGTTAAAAAGCTTCTCTACCGTTTTTGGAGCTCAAAACTCGTCTAAACCATCATCCAAACAATTTCATCCGGTAGAAATCTTTCTCCTAACTATATTTACTGTTTTTATATGTTGCATGGATGATCTAAGTCCTAAAAATGACTTTTTATGAAGTTTCATAACACTTTTTATACAAAAACGGATTTTTAACCGAATAACAATTAGATCTATGATTTTATGGATAAAAGTTGTTTAGAAACTGTAAAAATGATGTTTTATGAAGTATCTACCGATTGCATGTCGAAATCTATGGCCTAACTAATCGTTTTTGCAAGAAAATCGAAAAATGGGAAGATGGTAACAACCTATGCGCCGTCCCAGTAGCCCAGGACGACGCAGCGGGACATAAATGTGTTTTGTGCGCCGTCCCAGTGGTCCAGGGAGACGCACACAAGCTGTTGTCCTTCCCGAAAATCATCGTTTTGACGTTTAAAACTTATGCGTACGTTCTGGTTTTTCGTTACTGATAATTTGAGACTGAGAATAATAAAATATTCATATTGTGACATTTATTGGACTTATTACATTGTAATGAACATGTTTAAAGTATATTATGTTATATATGTGTTTTGTTAGCGGGAAAGTGGTGAATATTTTGGATATAAAATTTGGGCGTGGAAGCGCTGCCCAAATTTTGTTAGAAAATATAAACCACTTCAGCGACCAAAATATATCTATCATAATAATAAAAACGTTAACTTTGGACACTTTTCGGACTAAACATGACGATAACCGTTTCAGACTATTTTTGGACAATATTAACCTTGACACTTAAAGTTTAACTAAGATTACATCTATTATATATAATATGTAATAACTTAATGAGATCATAACACTTAAACAATCTTGGTATTCTTTAGGCTGTGATTCCCGACACCCTTCCCGACCGTTTTCCCGAACTTTTTAAGTACTCTTTTGGGGGAAACATGAGATCAAATTCTTTTGAACATTTTATGAACTATGAATTTTATGAACTATGATCATTTATGAACTACTTGACGTTATTTGACTTATATGCGTAAAACTATTTTAATTGCCCCGTTCGACATTCTTTGACATTTTGACATTATGGCTTTCCCCCTCTCGGCATTTGACTTAAACTATGATTGTTTGATTGTATGTCTCCAACCCTTGATGAGAATATAAACTCCGTAAGTGCCTACTATCAGTTTTAGACACAATTACATAAGTTGCCCCGTTTTCAGACATTTCCACACTATTAGCTTTAAGCCGTTGGTAATTATGGGCATATGTGACAACTGTGACAACCGTCTCAAATTCAGGTGATTCTCATTTACTATATCGGTTCAAATCTTTAGTTGCATCTTATCGTGATCGTACTGTTCTAGTTCGTATTTGTTGTGTCTTTTATTGTGTCGGAACCAAAGTCGGAATCAACTTATAAATCCTAACACCAAAGAAACTATACAAGAACTTGACTAAGTTCATAACGGAAACTAATAAAATTCTAGTCCACAACTAACAATAACGGAAAAACTTAAAACGTCACAAAGCTGGAAATTGCCATCCAGCCGACGGCTGAAAGCTGCCAGCCGGCGGCTAGATATGGCCAGCCGGCGGCTGAAAGGCCGCTGACTGTAACTTGGTGACTCACTTTTGCATGTCTTTGGTTGGCTAAACGTATTAATCACGGGATTGGACCCCATTATGACCCATTTTGAGTCCCAAGGCCAGATTTGAACAACCCTTAGCCATATTCATTCATTTCCACTTTCATTTTCAAATCACACACACACACACTCTCATTTTCTCTCAACCTTCTCAAGCAAAAACAGTGACTTTCCCCCCCATAAACAGCAAGTAAAACACAAAAATCGTCCATCAAACATATACAAATCGTCCATAAAGAAAAGGGTAACAAAAAGGAAGCTTAAAAAGGGTTTTTGAAGAAGGTTTGCATCCATTTTGAAGCTAGAATCTCATCCAACCGTCACACAACTTTTTCCCTCGGTAAAACTCTTTAAACTTACTGTTATTTTATAGATTATTACGTGCATGGATGATCTAAAGTCTAAAAAGTTGTTTTTATAAAAGTTTATAACGTTTTCTTCCTTAAAAACGAGTTTTTCAGATAGATCCATATTTTGATGTAATAGATCTAAAAGAAACTTTGACTTTTACTCTAAAATGAATATATTTGACTGAAAACAGATTGCATTAAAGAATCTAACACTAAATCGGCTCAAAAATCGAAAAAAAACGAAAACATGAAACTGGCCGAAGGCCTCCAGCCGGCGGCTGAAGATCTCCAGCCGCTGTCTGGATCTCGCTGTTCACTAAAATCGTCGTTTTGCAACATTAAACGTTAAAATAGTGTCCAAATAATTTTACCACAGATTATACATTTGAAGACTTAATGTTTTTATAAATAAAATTGTTTGGATGAGTTTGAGGATTAAAAACACTTGTGTTGGGAAAATCAACGATTTAACCCAAGTTAATAAATCTGTTTATTAAAGTCTTAGTTTCTGAGTCTAAGTGATTTTGAGTCTGAGTGACTTTGAGTCTGAGTGACTCTGAGTCTGAGTGACTGAAAGTGTCTAAGGCATTATGGAGCTGACTACTCAGCTTCGTAATGAGACGTAGTGCTTCATATTAGGTATGTTTGTTAGATAAAATCTTCTATCCTTTTAGAAGATTTTATAAGATTCGTACTTATCAAGCTCGCTATTATTGTGTATAAATAGTGAGCTTGAGCTTTGTAATTGGTGTTCCTTTTGAATCAATATAACTATGTGTTATTTTAGTTTCTTCGTTATTATATTTCCGCTATAATAAACTAAGAAACTGACCACTTAATCGATTCGTAACAATTAACATCTAAATACTTATTTGTAATTGATTAGCTAGTGTTTGAGATCTTATTGAGACCTAACAACTGGTATCAGAGCAAATAAGATTTAAATTTTAATAAATTTACCAATCTTAAACGATCAATACATAAAATCTAAAATACAATGTCATCATCGTCATCAAACACACCTGCTATGGCTGGAAAAGGTATTCCTATTTTCAGTGGTCACAACTTTGCTCACTGGAAACTTAAAGCTGAGTGGCATCTGTCCGGAATTCATGAAGAGATGTTGAGGACTGTAACGGATGGACCAATCATTCCAGGAAAGAACATTGATGAGGTCAAGGAAGGAGACAAAGTTGTCCACCGTGCAAGGTGGGTTCAAACTCCCAAATCACAGTGGACAGATGTTGATAAACTACTTTTTAATCTGGATCCAAGAGCAAGAAGCATTCTAGGTAATGCTGTATCTGAAAAAATATTCTCCAAGATTGCTGGATGCAGGACATCTAAAGAAATATGGGATACTTTAATAGTATCTTATGAAGGAGTCCCGATAGTAAGAGAACAAAGGCTAAACAGTCTGATTAGGAATTATGAAAATTTCTATGTAAAAGACAAAGAAACCTTAGCTGACGTGCATACAAGGTTCCAAGTACTGTTGAATGATCTTTCAGCGCTAGGAATGATGAAAGAAGATGATGAAATCTGTAAAAAGTTTGTTGACATCTTGCCCAACAAATTTGAATCTGTTATTACATCTCTTGTGGTTAGTGAAAAATTGTCCACCTATAAGCTGCCTGGTCTCTTTGGATTGTTGCTGAATTTTGAAGAAGCTCAAGAGAGGAAAAAGATAAACACAAGAAGGACCACAAGAGATCCAGAAGCTGCATTAGTTGCTACCAGCAAAAGGAATAAAGAAATTTATTCTAAAGCTGACTCATCTTAATCTGAGTCACACTCAGACTCAGAATCAGATGATGAAACTGAGGTCAAGAAACTAAAAAGTCAGCTTGCTCTGTTAACTATGAAGCTTGAACAAAAGACAGGCTACAAAGGAAAGAAACCTTTCGATCTGAAGAAGGTGAAATGCTTTAAATGAAATGAATATGGTCACATGGCTGCTGACTGTAAAGTAAAGAATGCTCAGACTGAACACATGGACGAGGTTGCTGAGAGGGCCCAAAGATATCGAAAGAAGTATCTTAAATACAAGAAAGGCAACAGTTCAAATACACAAAAGCCTCAAACTGAGAAAAAGGCATTCTTTGCTGAAGAATGGCTAGATGAGGAACTGTCTTCTGATGAGGATGAGGAAGTGGTGGATAAATGCTTAATGGCATTCACAGAAGAAGTGACTGAAGCTGAGAAATCTGCTTCTCAGTTTGAGAAGGATCTGAAGGAAGCTGAGAGACTGAGCTGTAACTCAGACTGGAACAAGTCAAAACTTTATAAGGTACACAATTTTGACACTTATACAAATGAACAAAAACTTCAAATGTTTGAGTATATCTTTGTTGACTTAACTACCACTTTAGAAGAACAATCTGAATTCAAACAAAAAATTAAAGATCTTGAAAATACTTTGAAAATTAAAGATGATAAAATAATTGAACTAGAAAGTTATAAAGTTCTTTTAAATGCTCAGATTGAAGCTTATAGTGATCTTGCAAAAGAAAATTATAAATTTAGAGAAGAAACTGAGCATTATAAAAGAATTTGTAAATCATGGTGCATATCATCCTTAAAAAATGAAGATTGTTTGAGCAGACAGGTACCCAAACAAGTTCAAGCTGTGTTGGGTGAGGACTTTAGTCTGAAGAAGCACATGACTGAAGAAGAAGAAGAAGCTGAAAAAGCTGAAAGAGAAAAAATTGTTTTCAAACCAGAAATTCTTCCAAATACTTTCACCTATATGAATGGAGAAAAAATAATGATGTCAAATGCTTTTGTCAAACCTGTAATTTCCCAAGTTTTTAATAAAAGTGATTCTTCATCTTCTTCTCAGTCTGAATGTGTTAATTTATCTGAAACTGATACAAATGTGCATGCTGAAAAAGATTCTGTACATCTAACTAATAGCTTGCCCAAGGTTGAGAGTAAACCTAAGATTCAGCGCCCAGTTAGTTCCAAAATTCCGAACAAAAGTCATGAAACAAAAACTATTGATAAATTGGGGAATCAATTGTTGGAACTGACTAACATAGTAAAAACTCTAGTCAGGAACAAATCACCGAATCACATCAGGCCCAAGACTCCTCAAAAGAGAATTTGCTACAATTGTGGTGAAAAAGGACATGAAGCTGTGTTTTGTAAACAACTGACCCAGTCTAGACCACAGAAAAACGTTTTTCAAAAGTCAGTCTCACCAAAACATTGGTCAGCTCCACCCATCCATAAGTCAGTTTCACCAAAGTCTAGGTCTGTTTCACCAAAGTCAGTTTCCTCTCAAAATCAAAGAAACAATCTCCATCAAAGATAACATCTGTGAAACCTACCAAGACTAAGTCCGTTTCATCTCGAGTCAGTCTCAAAGATACTCCATGTAAATACTGTGGTGTCATAGGTCATTATTCTGTTAACTGCATGAAGGAAATAAATAAATGGAACTACACCAGCTCCAAAACTGACTGCAAGACTGAACCTGAACTTAAATCTGCTTCAGTTCATGGATCCACTCTAAAGTGGGTACCCAAAAGGAACTAATATTCTTTATTTCATGTGTAGGACTCTACAAAATGGTATCTAGATAGTGGAGCATCAAGGCACATGACTGGAATGAAGTCTTTTCTACAAGACTATAAAGAAGAAGATGGGCCTCAAGTTAGATATGGTGACAACGGGGTATCAATGACACGAGGACATGGAAAGATTCATGCTGGAGCTGTCACTTTCAAGAGAGTTGCATATGTGGAAGGCTTACAACATAACTTACTAAGTGTGAGTCAAATTACTGATGAAGACCATGAAGTCAGATTCAGAAAGCAAGCTGGAATAATCTACAGTGCCAAGGGAAAACCATTACTACTTGCCAAGAGAGAAAGAGATGTCTTTTGCCTGGATCTAAGTACTGCCAATGATGAGGCTGAGACATGTCTGTTCACAGAAACAAAAGAAGAACTTAATTGGCTATGGCATCGAAGGTTATCCCATTTAAACTTCAAGAACATAAATGCCTTGTCAAAAAGTAAATTGGTTAGAGGTCTTCCTGAACTGACCTATACCAAAGACAAAGTTTGCTCAGCTTGTGTGCTTGGAAAGCAAACAAAGACTCAATTCCCATCCAAAATATTGCATTCAATTGATGAACCTTTATTCATGCTACATATGGATTTGTTTGGACCAATTGGGATTGAGAGTCAAGGAGGAAAGAAATATACTCTTGTAATTGTTGATGAATTTACTAGATTTACTTGGGTTATATTCTTAAGAGCTAAAAGTGATGCAGCTGAGGAAATCATCAGTCTGATCAAAAGAGAACAGCTACAGAAAAACACTCTTGTTCGCCAGATGAGGAGTGACCATGGAACTGAGTTCAAAAACTCAGTCTTGATAGATTTTTGTGATCAATTAGGAATAGTCCAAAACTTTGCCTCAGTTCGAACTCCTCAACAAAATGGAGTTGTAGAGCGAAGAAATAGAACACTAATTGAAGCTGCCAGAACAATGTTGTGTTATGGGAACATGAAGATAAAATTCTGGGCTGAAGCTGTGAACACTGCCTGTTTCACACATAATAGATCCATCATAGTAAAGAGACATGGAAAGACAGCATATGAATTGTACCACAACAAGGTTCCTTCCATTCATTATTTCCATATCTTTGGAAGTAGATGCTATATTCTAAACCAAAGGGACTTGTTGTGTAAAATGTCCCCTAAAGCTGATGAAGGACTGTTCGTTGGATACTCAAGCATCGCAAAAACATTTCGAGTCTACAATGAAAGAAGAAAGGTTGTAGAAGAAAGCATTAATGTCACTTTTGATGACACTACTCAGTCTGACAAAGATGACTCATCATCACAGATTGACATAGCCACTATCAATCAGCTTTGTGATGAATTACTTGTAACAACATTTGACGCTGATTCTCAGGCTGAAGATCAGAATGATGCAAATGCCCATCAACATCAAGCATCTGACAGTGAATCTGATGAATCACCATTCCAAAGTGTTCCCGAGGTTGAAAATACTGAGTCAAATGAAACTGATAAGACTCAGACTGACACTCCTAAGTCTGACCAAACTCAGCTCCAAACTACTCAGCCTGATGACACTCAGACTGGTGATACTCAGACTCAAGTAGATGCAGTTTCCCACAATGCGATAGGAAACATCAAGACTGTCAAGGGACATCCCATCTCGTCAGTTATTGGTTCATTAACTGAAGGTGTCAAAACGAGAAGAAAGACTGCCACAGCTAATTTTTGTTTCTATACAAATTTCTTGAGTCATAAGGAACTAAAGAATGTTGAAGAAGCTTTATTAGATGAAGACTGGGTTGATGGTATGCAAGAGGAGCTTGGAGAATTCATAAGGAACAATGTTTGGACAAAGGTCCCACGTCCCATGTTTTATCAATGGCGAATGCAAATATGATCCTTCACGTTACTGCTCGTATGATTCCTGGTGCAGATTTCCAAAACAGTGTACAAATAAAGGGCAATAACAGGGTGGCCAATGCTGATATTCCCGCCAATCGCCAAAACAGGGGATTTGAGCAACTGATTCAATACATGAAGGCGCACCCCTTATATGGAGCTTATTTTTGTGAGACGGTGATGTACCCACCGGTGCTGTGTGAATGGTGGTATACCTGCACCGCGAATGAAGAAAAGAATGCCCTCACTGGCACGTATAATGATGGAAGACAGACGCTCACCATCACTGAGAAGACTATACGAGCAGCTCTATTACTTCCCACGATTGAGGAAGCAAGTGAAGGGGGATTCCAGGCCAAGCTGACTAAACAACAAGCTCGAGCTGAGGCCTTTCCCTTGATTGGTCAGCCTGAAATCCAAGGAGTAATTCAATACAAATTTTTTACTGGAAAATGGAAATTCTTGTTTTCCAGTATCACAAGGTGTTTGGGGGGTAAATCTGGCAGTTTGGATCAGATGAATGAATTTGAAACCCATCTGTTTCATTCCATGGTAACGGGTCGACGAATCTCATATTCACAACTCTATTTTGAAGAGATTCTATCCCTTGCCTTGAAATCAAAACGACCGAATGATGTTCCATTCATTCGTGTCCTTTCACTGAGTTTTGAGGAGGCTCTGGGAAAAGCAGTGTATGAGCAGCTTGAACAAACTTTTTATGTATGCTCTCTTCCCAGGCTGACTCCAAATATTTTCACTTACACCAATATCACTGAGGCTGAGCCAGGGTTAACCCCAGTTATGCTTCAGTGGATTGATAATCCTTTTATCGATCACGAACTCACTGAGTCTGACCATTCAGACTCAGATGTTCAGCCTGAAGGAATTGACGACCAAATGGAGGTAATCATTCCTGCTACAGATGCTGAGGTGGACATGGGTGGGGCAGGGCGCGCTGAGGCTGACCCAGGTATGGATATAAATTTTCTCTTCCTCATTCTGAGAGTATCCCCTCTCAGTCTGAGCAGTCCACTCCTCAACTTGATGTCTTAGCTACTCAAGCGACCAATTTGATGAACTCACCCAGTTCATTTGAAAAAGCACTCACATCAAGCCCTACTAAAAATCAAGCACTAATGGATTCACTTTTCCATGAGGCTAAGAGTTCTAAACTCCTCTCCAGTGCTGTAGATCAGACCAGTCTCCCTCTGCTAGAGCAAGAGCTGGATCTGACTACCATGACTACCCAAAGCCCCCCTAGAGTAGTCAACTTGGAGAAACATGCTGCTGCCACACTGACACATGTGGTAAGCATTGAAGACGATATTCCACTCCTGAATATCCCTGTACTTAGTATGGGACCACCCCCCTCAGTTTCAAAGCCAATTTCAAAGGCTATTTTCACTAGCTCTGTGCTAGTCCACGATAAGGTACCATCAAATCTCTCACACTCCTCTGCACAAGTCGTCAATGCCTCACTTCCCAAACTGAGTGAGGTACAGACTTCATTTTCTATGGCTAAGGATCATTCTCCTAAACAACAAGGAGGGAGTGAAGCTGTACCACCTGTTTCAATCCCTACTGTTACAATTCTCCCTCAGTCTGAGGTTGCTTTGACTGTCCCTGTGCTGTTACAAGCCATTAAGGACATGTCCACTCAGTTTGATGTCAAGCTGAGTGCAATGCAGACTGAGTTACAAGCCATGAAATGTCAAAATTCTGAGGAGATAGAGGAGTTGAAGGGAATGGTGTTGAAGCTGACTTCTGAGATCAGCATGCTAAGAAAGGGGAAACAAGTTGTTGCGGTTTCCCAAGGGGATGCTCAGACTCAGGGGGAGAAAACAGTTATACCAACTGATGAGTCTGACCTCCCCAAGCAAGACTTGAAAAGAAAGAGGGATGAAGGGGAGAAGAAATACTACAAAACTACCAGATTCAATTTGAAATCTGGTCAGTCTGAAGTTTTCTATGAGACTGATTACAGTGACTTATCAAGTAGTGAATCTGAGAAAGAAAACAACGAGGGAAAAGGCAAAGTTGGAGTTGACAGTGATACTGATCATACTGAGGAGGAAATGGAAATGGAAGAGCCACCAACTGTACAGACTGAGCAAGTAATTGAAATCAAGAAAAGACAAGATGAAGCTGAGAAACTGGCTAAACTTCAAAGGTATGCTCATAATGCTGGGATGACAGTTGAACAATACAAAGAGTATGTCAAAGGGCTTTATATGGAGAAATTTGAGGAAAATCCAAAAGACCAGTCTATGAAAGCAGCTGAGACTCTTGAAGCTGAGATGAAAGAAGAGGAGGAGTTGGCCATTGATGAAGAGCAGCAGAGGATTGAGGCTGACAGACAAATGGCTAAACAAGTGTTAAGAGAAGAAGCCAGACTGGACTACATTGAGTCAAATTTTGCAGTGAGGAAGAATATGAATAAAATTCAAAGCTTGGATTGTGCTGATACTGGTGGATCTGACCTCATGCTCACATGTTATCACAAAAATGGATCTTTCAGAGTTGGGGTACACAAAATGCACACTTTGGGTCTGGAAGAATGGAAGGAAATTGCCAGTCTGAGCTCAGTCATAACAAACATTGCTCACAGATTTGAAGTAAAGAGAGAGGCTGTTTCAAATGTTAATGTTGCGCATATGCTGAAGCTGATCTCAGATGAGGACTATAGAGCATTTTGTACTGTAAATAGAGTGAGAGCTGGGGCTAAATCTCTTGGTCTGGAAACAAGTTATATGCATCCGGTTCCCAAAGGTGTCATATTTCAAGACAAGACTTATGTGAAGACTGAAAAACATGAGGGCTTGTGTTATGTTGACTGTGGGGGAGAAGAATGCTTCCAAGCCAAAGACAGACTGAATATGGCCTCCATCTACCATTGCATTGCTCTGCTAAGCGAATGTGAGTCTGATCAATGTATCCCCTTCCGAATGAAGCTGATCAGTTGGTTATTCAATAACCTTAGAAGAATTGAAGAAATGGGGACTTTGATGGACAAGGTTGATCTGATCAAGAAAGAGTATCAAGTATTGTTTCATAAATCTGATGCTGAAATGGAAAAGCTGCTTGACTGGAAAACTGAGAGGCTGAAATGGGCAAAGGAAGTGAAGAAGCCTACTCCATGGGAGGTGCCTCTGAAGAAGAAAAGATCTTTCAAGAAGAGGAAGTGATATATTTTATGGGTCTTTTTGTTCACAAACAGTTTTATGTAAACAATTTTTGTTTGTGTTTATTTTTGATGCATAATTTGTAAAAGACTTTAATCCAAACAGATAGGGGGAGATTGTTGGGAAAATCAACGATTTAACCCAAGTTAATAAATCTGTTTATTAAAGTCTTAGTTTCTGAGTCTAAGTGATTTTGAGTCTGAGTGACTTTGAGTCTGAGTGACTCTGAGTCTGAGTGACTGAAAGTGTCTAAGGCATTATGGAGCTGACTACTCAGCTTCATAATGAGACGTAGTGCTTCATATTAGGTATGTTTGTTAGATAAAATCTTCTATCCTTTTAGAAGATTTTATAAGATTCGTACTTATCAAGCTCGCTATTATTGTGTATAAATAGTGAGCTTGAGCTTTGTAATCGGTGTACCTTTTGAATCAGTATAACGGTGTGTTATTTTAGTTGCTTCGTTATTATATTTCCGCTATAATAAACTAAGAAACTGACCACTTAATCGATTCGTAACAATTAACATCTAAATACTTATTTGTAATTGATTAGCTAGTGTTTGAGATCTTATTGAGACCTAACAACTTGTATTATCGTGTTATATGGTTTAAAATGTTTGTTAAAGCGGGAAAGTGTGTTCGAAAATGGATTAAATTTTTATAGCGCGGAAGCGCTGCCCAAATTTCACCGTAACTTATGACTAAAACTCAGTGACTTATCATTTGTGTAACATATACACTTTGACCGTGGACATCCACCCATTTTGGACATAATTGGACTAATCGGACCTTAAAACGTACACGAATACGTATTAACATATAACTTTTCCGTATTGAAACTTTGGGACAGAATTTAAAGTATAAAGATTTAATATTAAAAATGTTAAAATGGAACTTTAACATAACTTAAATCATACAATTTATACTTACACAATATTTCGGTATTTTAGGTCACCTTTGATTCCCGACGCGTTCCGCACCTTTCTCTCTTACTCGAGACTATTCTCCGCAACCCGTGAGTTACAACCCCATTATATTTTACTGTTTTAACATGATTTTGGGGGAAACATAAGATGTATTGTTGGTCTATGAAACTTTTATAAACTTTTGCAACTCGTATGAAACTTGTGAAACTTTGAAACTTGTGAAACTTGTGAAACTTTGTGAAACTTGTGAAACTTTGTGAAACTTGTTAAACTTGCGAAACTTTGTGAAACTTATATGCGTAAAATATTTTCATTGCCTTATTGGCTTACTGGCTTGCCCCCGTTACTCGGCTAAACTAAATTAAGGTTACTTGTATGCGCAACCAATCCTTGATGAGAATATAAACTCCGTAAGTGCTTACTACTAGTTTTAGAAACAGAGTTCAAACCCCGTTTTTAGTTCGGGAACATTATACACTATTAGCATTAGCCGTTAGTATTATGGGTATCGATACTTAGGAGAGGTCACTTCTTGCTTGTGGTTCGCGACCTAAGTACATATTACTAGAATCAGATGAAACTCCATTATTGTGAAACTTTGGGGCGTGTTCTGACCAGACAATCGGTTTAGTGTAGACTTACGTTATATTAAGCCAAGAGATTGATACAAGATACTAATTTAGTTAATCCCATATTATTTACGCATATACAATAATTTAGCGATTGCTTCCGCTATAACTTTTATGATACGAGTTCTACTCTACTTGCGTGTGTTCGAAACTTTTATTATAAATATATATGTTTTAGCGCCGCTCCGCTTTCTTTATGAAACTCTCTACATATACATTTTAAACTTTTGGGAAACTTTTGTCGAGAAACTCAAACTGTAACTCACTCACTACTTTATGTAGTTGACACTTTATCTTATGTTTCAGGAAATTAAGTGTAAGAGTCGAAGTGCATGGCATGGAAGGGTCGGTATGGTCAGGTGAGGCGAAATTTGGGAAAGACCTTTTTATTTTGGGAATTATAAATTTGAAACTTCGTATTATGTACTTGTATTAAACATTTGAACTACTTGGTTGTTTTTGGATTGTTAACAATTTATCTTTATCAATGACTTGAACCGTTTATTTTGATTAAAACCCGTGTAATGATATTCCATCTCTCACATCTCGTGTTTCCGCTATAGCGGGGTGTGACAGACTTGGTATCAGAGCACCGGTTATAGTGAAAACGGTTTTAAAAATTTTTTAAAAATTTTTCGAAAGCAAACTATAACCAAGGCTTTTTCGGAAAATCAATTATGGGTTCAAACTTTAGGGAATTAATTTCGCGATTGCATGATTGTTTTTAACTATGCATGGCCTGATCACCCATGCCTAGTTCAAAATGAATTATGAAAGGACGGAACGTAATTACTAATGTTAAACGGTTTTCGAGTCGAAAATTCCCGGTCTTATTATTTCCCGATCTCACGTGATTGACCCGTACATGCATTTCATTACACATTTATTTTTCCTTTAATATTACTTTGTTTCCCCATACTTACGAAACTCCTTGTTCGCAGATCCGTCATGTCTCACTCGTCTCGCTCACGATCACCCTCGCGATCCCAATCACGTTCGCAACCGAGAGCCGCGTCATCCCGCGAGGCTTCCGAGGGCCACACCGGCTCGGAGAGCCTACACCACCAGACCACCGACCCCTCGGAGGACACCTCCATGGCTGTGTCGAGCAGCATCGGGTCCAGCCCGAGGTCGGTACTACCACCACCTCCACCGGTACCTGTTGCCGCACCACCCCAGTATCAGGGGCCACGTACTCGGCTGACCGCCCGCAAACAGGTCATCCTTCCGGGCCGCTTGCCGGACAGGATGGCTGCACAGCAGGCCGGTCCGTCCAGACCTGCACCTCCCCACCTTCCATTCGGGCACCCGCATCCCGAGGCTCTACGCACATCTATGCTGGACCATTACACGTGGGAGCGACAACTCGAACGTGAGGAGATGCAGCGGGCCCGTGACGCTGACGCAGCTAGGCAGAGGATGCCGCCTACCCTACAGCCTCCCCCTCCTGCCGCTTTCTTGCACCTCCACCGCGAGGTAAGGGGACTTTCCGAGGAGGCCCAGCAACAAGGGCTTCTCCTCTGTGAGGTCTCCGATGCACCGCATCATTTGTCGGAACAGGCGTTGCGACCTCTCGCTGCGGCTCAGGCCACAGCCCGGACGGTGCAACGTCTGGTTGGAGTTTGCTTGGTGATGGGGACCCTGTTGGCGGTTATTTTCGCCAAGATGTTTCTCGAGAAACGCCGCTAGCTTTCTCCTTTTTATTTATTGTATTGTAGGCCGAGTTGTAATTTTCCAGTGTACACAACTCCGAGCCATTTCTATTTATTTCCTTCTGTATTGTATTGTACTTCATTTCCTTTGAACCTTGTATTCGACATTATTATTATTAATGAATGAAATTCCTATCTTTATTTATCTATTGTTGCTATTATCATATGAATCTTGTGTTATGGTTGAACTATTCTCTTGCGTGTAAATCCTTGTCGTGTGAATCTCTTGAATCCTTGTCGTGCGTGTACTATCTGTTCTGTTATATTACTCTTGCGTGGTTTTTAACTTTGTTCATTGGGTTATATTCTTATCATACTCCAATCGTGCGTTCTAAACTGAATCTGTTGTCTGTTGTAGAATCATGGCACCTCGCTCAAACGCTAGTATCATTGCTGAACAAGTCGCTGCTCAGTTGAATGCGGCGATGCCCAACATGATCGCCCAGATCACTGCTGGGATCAACGCAAATGTCAACAACCACCAGCAGCAGCAACAACAGCAACAGCAGAACAACAACCAAAACCAGCAACAACACCCAAACCCCCCTGCTTGCACCTACAAGAGCTATATGGCCAGCAAGCCCAAGGAGTTCCATGGAACAACTGGTGCCGTAGGACTCGTGTCCTGGTTCGAGAGCATTGAGTCAGTGCTGCACATCAGTAGGTGTGCCGAGGCTCACAAAGTGCAGTACGCCTCATGCGTGCTTCACGGAAAAGCCCTGACTTGGTGGAACAGCGTAGTCCGCAACAGAGGACACGAGACCGCCTATGCTCTCACGTGGGACCAATTCAAGAACCTTTTGATAGAGGAGTACTGCCCCAAAGGGGAAATTAAGAAGCTCGAGGCAGAGCTCTGGGATCACACGATGATCGGAAACGACATCGAAGGGTATACTGCCCGATTCCATGAATTAGCCCGACTGGTCCCGAGGCTGGTAACTCCGGAAGAAAACAAAATCGACCGCTATGTCTCCGGTCTTGTTCCTGAGATCAGAGGGATGGTCATCGCAGCCGAACCCCAAACCCTCCAGAGTGCCATCATTCTAGCTCACCGCCTCACAAGCAATCTACTCACCGCTCCTGCATCCTCCAAGAAGGAGTCGGGTGAGAAAAGAAAGTCTGATCAAACCCCCAGAAGAAGCGACCGCAACAAGAAGAAGAAGACCACTCGGAATTTCGCCGTAGCAGCTGTAGCACCACCGCCACCGCCACCACCACCAACTGGAGCCCGATACACGGGGACGAACCCCAAGTGCAATAAGTGCAACTTCCACCACCACGGGAACTGCCCGGTATGCATGAAGTGCCAAAAGGTAGGGCACTTTGCTAGATACTGCACGGAGAGGGCGATAGTCCCAGGTCAGAAGCCGGTGTGCTTCGAGTGCGGGAGTGATCAGCACTTCCGGAACGCCTGTCCGAGACTCCAGAACGCCCAACCGAATCAAGGCGGGCGAGGTCGAGGACGTGCATTCGCACTCACAGCTGAGGAAGCCCGATAGAACCCAAACGCGGTGAACGGTACGTTTCCTGTTAATAATCACTATGCATCAGTTTTGTTCGATTCAAGAGCTGAAAGAAGCTTTGTATCCTTAGAATTTAGACCCCTCATTAACTTAGGATCTAAAGTTCTTAAGGATAGCTTCACCATAGAGTACGCTAACGGTCAAGAGTTCGAAGCTAAGGATATAATCCTAGGATGATCCATATTCCTATCTGATAAAACCTTCCCCATTGACTTAATTCCAATCGAGCTGAAAAGCTTTGATGTGATTGTCGGAATGGACTGGCTCTCTCGTTTCCGAGCCGAGATCGTCTGTTTCGACAAACTCATCCGCATCCCTCTCTCTGACACCGAAACTCTAGTTGTTCAAGGAGACAAACCCGGATGACAACTCCGTATCGTGTCGTCCATGAAAATGCGCAAGTACCTCGAGAAGGACTGTGACGCATTTCTCGCTCACGTTGTCAAACGTAAACCCAAGGAGATCCGTGTACAAGATATCCCAGTAGTCAAGGATCACCCTGAAGTCTTTCCCGAAGATTTACCTGGGCTACCTCCGCATCGACAAGTGGAATTCCGGATAGACCTAGTTCCTGGTGCAGAACCGGTCGCTAAGACACCGTATCGTCTAGCCCCGCCGGAAATGCAAGAGCTATCGAAACAGCTGCAGGAACTCTTGGATCACGGTCTTATTCGTCCAAGCTCGTCCCCCTGGGGAGCTCCAATACTCTTCGTTAAAAAGAAAGACGGATCCTTTCGTATGTGCATCGACTACCTCGAACTGAACAAGCTGACCGTCAAGAACCGATACCCACTCCCGAGGATCGATGACTTGTTCGACTAGTTGCAGGGTGCAACTTATTTCTCGAAAATCGACCTCCGTTCGGGTTATCATCAGGTTCGTGTCAGTGAGACCGACATTCCTAAAACCGCTTTTCGTACTCGTTACGGCCATTACGAATTCCTTGTCATGCCATTTGGTTTAACCAACGCACCAGCGGTGTTCATGGACTTGATGAACAGGGTGTGTAGACCTTATTTGGACAAATTCGTGATCTTATTCATTGATGACATCCTTATCTACTCGAGAAACAAAGAGGATTACGCGAAACACCTGAAACTTATCTTAGAACTCCTCCGAGATCAGAAACTGTACGCCAAATTCTATAAGTGTGAATTTTGGCTCCGGGAAGTACATTTCCTTGGTCATGTGGTCAACCAAGAAGGGATCCATGTAGATCCGGCTAAAATCGAAGCGATCGAGAAATGGCAAGCCCCAACGACTCCTACGGAAATTCGTCAATTCCTAGGGTTGGCCGGCTATTATCGAAGGTTCATCGAGAATTTCTCGAAGATCGCTAAGCCACTCACCGAGCTCACTCAGAAGGACAAGGATTTTGTTTGGGGTACAAAAGAAGAAGAATCCTTCCAGAAACTTAAACACCAACTCTGCCACGCTCCGTTTTTGTCCCTACCGGAGGGTACGGATAACTTCGTGGTATTCTGCGATGCATCCCATCAAGGACTTGGGTGTGTCCTTATGCAGAAGGATAAAGTCATCGCCTACGCTTCAAGGCAACTTAAAGTGCACGAACAGAACTACACCACTCACGACCTAGAGCTGGGAGCCGTCGTATTCGCTTTAAAAATCTGGAGACATTATTTGTACGGTACTAAGTGCACGGTTTTCACGGATCATAAGAGCCTTCAACACATTCTAGACCAGAAGATGCTCAACATCAGGCAAAGGAGATGGATCGAACTGCTGAGTGACTACGATTGCGAGATCAAGTACCACCCAGGTAAGGCAAACGTAGTAGCAGACGCCCTGAGTCGGAAGGAAAGGGTAAGACCATCTCGGGTTAGAGCATTAGGTATTCAAATTCAAACAAACCTTCAAACGCAAATCGCCGAGGCTCAGCGAGAAGCGTTGAAACCTGAGAACTTAAAGGGCGAAACATTGCACAATCATGAGAAGGAGTTCGAACTCAAATCCGACGGAATCCATTATTTCAAGGGCCGAGCCTGGATTCCGAAATCCGAGGATCTTCGCAAGCTAATCTTGGATGAGGGCCATCGTTCCCGATACTCCATCCACCCTGGATCCGATAAGTTGTACAAGGACCTTCGGGAGTATTATTGGTGGCCGGGCATGAAGAAAGATATCGCCTTGTACGTAGCCAAGTGCCTTACTTGCTCGAAGGTCAAGGCGGAATATCAGAAGCCCTCAGGTCTACTGCAACAACCGGAGATTCCTATGTGGAAGTGGGAACAGATCTCCATAGATTTCATTACCAAGTTGCCCCGGACGGCAAAGGGTAACGACACAATTTGGGTAATTGTGGACCGATTGACAAAGTGCGCTCATTTCCTACCAGTACGGGAGAACCACTCGATGGAGAAATTCGCGCAAATCTACATCGACGAGATCATTTCTCGCCACAGAACACCTCTCTCCATCATCACTGACAGGGATAGTCGATTCACGTCCCGCTTTTGGAACGCGCTTCAGAAATCTCTCGGGACGCGACTAGACCTTAGCACCGCTTACCACCCTCATACCGACGGTCAAAGCGAAAGGACGATCCAAACACTTGAGGATATGCTTAGAGCAAGCGTAGTTGACTTCGTAGGAAGTTGGGATACTCACCTCCCCCTGTTCGAGTTTTCCTACAACAACAGCTACCACGCTAGCATCAAGTGCGCTCCGTTCGAGGCCTTATATGGACGCAAGTGCCGGTCGCCGCTTTGTTGGCTAGAAGCCGGCGATCGACAACTCTCAAGGCTCGACATCATCCAGGAAACCATCGACAAGATTACTACTATCAGGGAACGACTGAAGACGTCCCGTACCCGGCAGAAGAGCTACGCCGATAACCGAAGGAAACCCCTCGAGTTCCAAGTTGGCGATCGTCTGCTTCTCAAAATATCGCCATGGAAGGGGGTAGTTCCCTTCGGGAAGCGCGGAAAGCTAAACCCAAGGTATACCGGACCATTCGAAGTTATCGAGCGTATCGGCCCAGTAGCGTATTGACTCCAACTCCCGCAGATCCTTTCCAACGTTCACAACGTATTCCATGTCTAGCACTTGAAAAAGTGCTTATCTGATGAGACCATCGTCATCCCACTCGACGAGGTCAAGATCGACAACAAGCTCAACTTTATCGAGGAACCGCTTGAAGTTGTGGACCGCGAGGTCAAACAACTCAGACAAAGTCGTGTTCCTATTGTCAAAGTTCGGTGGAACTCCCGACGTGGTCATGAATTCACATGGGACGAGTCAAATCATGAATTCACACTTCTACATGATGGGACGAGTCAAATTTCGAGAGGAAATTTCTTTCACCCCGGGGAGAATGTGACAACCGTCCAAAATTCAGGTGATTCTCAATTATTATGTCGGTACAAATCTCTAGTTGCATTTTATCGTGATCGTATCGTTCTTGTTCGTACTTATTGTGTCTATTATTGTGTCGGAACCAAAGTCGGAATCAACTTATAAATCCTAACACCAAGAAACTATACAAAGAACTTGACTAAGTTCATAACGGGAACTAACAAAATTCTAGTCCACACTTAACAATAACGGAAAACTTAAAACATCACCGAGTTGGGAAATGCCATCCAGCCGATGGCTGGAAGCTGCCAGCCAGCGGCTGAAGCCCAGCCGACGGCTGGATATGGCCAGCCGGCGGCTGAAAGCCGCTGACTGTGACTTGATGAGTCATTATTGCATGAGAAACGATTGGCCAACTCCCCAACTCGGGGATTGGACCAAAGACTGACCAAAACAACTTCCAAGGCCAGTCTTGGACACCCCTTAACCATTTTCTTTCATTTTTCCTTATCATTTTCAAAATCAAGAACACACACACCACTCTCTCTCTACATTTTCTCTCTAATCTCCCAAGTAAAAACCAGTGATTTTACCCTTTGAAACAGCAAATAAACACTTAAAATCACCATCAAAATATACACAAATCGTCCATAAAGCAAAGGGTAACAAGGAGAAATCATAAAAAACGGGTTTTTGGAGAAGATTTCTATCATCTTGAAGCTTAAATCTCATCCAACCGTCACCTAAATCTTTCCTTCGGTAAAACCCTTTTATTTTATTGTTATTTCACAATTTATTACTTGCATGGACGATCTAAAGTCTAAAAAGTGGTTTTGATAAAAGTTTATAACGTTTCTTACTTAAAAGCGGGTTTTCCACATAGATCCACATTTTTATGTAAAAGATCTAAAAGAAACTGTGACTTTGGCTCAAAAATTAATATATTTAACTAATAACCGTCTGCATGTAAGAATCTATCACTAAAATGGCTTAAAAATCGAAAAATATCGAAAATATGAAGCTGGCCGAAGGCCTCCAGCCGGCGGCTGAAGATATTCAGCCATCGGCTGAGGTCTAGCCGGCGGCTGAATATCTCCAGCCGCTGCCTGGATCTTGTTGTTCACCAAAAATGTCGTTTTGCAACTTAAACGTTAAAAATGGTGACCAAATAAACTTACCACATAATATATGTTGAAAACCTACCGATTTTATAAATAATATTGTTTGGATAAGTTTTATGAATAAAAACTATGGTATTGTTGAATTATATGGTTTGAAACGTTTGTTAAAGCGGGAAAATGGTATTGAAAATGGACTAAAATTTTATAGCGCTGCCCAAATTACACCGTAAAATATACCGAAACTCAGTGACTTATTATTTTTTGTGACTTAAACATTTTGACTTTGGACATCGACCCTTTTTGGACATAATTGGACTAATCGGACATTAAAACATAATTGAACACGTAATAACACATAACTTTTCCGTATTGAAACTTTTGGACAGAATTTAAAGTATAAAGATTTAACACTAAAAATGTTAAAATGGAACTTTAACATAACTTAAATCATACAATTTATACTTACACAAAAATTTGGGTGTTTAGGTCGTCTTTGATTCCCGACGCGTTCCGCTCCTCTCTTTACTCGAGACTTATCTTCGCAACCCGTGAGTTACAACCCCACTTTATTTACTGTTTTTAATATTAATTTGGGGGAAACATAAGATTATTTGTCTTGGAAACTTTTATGAACTTTTGCAACTCGTATGAACATATTGAAACTATTATGGACTCTTGGACCATTGTATGAACTATTGATCTCTTTTGGAAACTTTGTGAAACTCATATGCGTAAACCATTTTTATTGCCCCTATTGGCTTACTGGCTTGCCCCCATTAATTGGCTAAACTAAATTAAGGTTACTTGTATGCGAAACCGACCCTTGATGAGAATATAAACTCTGTAAGTGCCTACTATCATTTTTTAGACAAAGAGTTCAAAGTGGCCCGTTTTTAGATCAGATTCATTACACACTATTAGCAATAGTCGTTAGTATTATGGGTATCGATACTTAGGAGAGGTCACTCCTTACTTGAGGTCCGCGACCTAAGTACATATTACTAAGTTCAGACGAACTCCATCTCTAGTGAAACTTTGGGGCGTGTTCTGACCAGTTAATCGGTTTAGTGTAAACTTACGTTATATTGTGCCAAGAGGTTGATACAAGATGTTAATTTAGTTACTTATTTATTTACGCATATACTCTCTTTTAGCGATTGACTCCGCAATTACTTTTATGTTGCAAGTTTTGTTCTGCTTGTATTTGTTCAAACTTTTAAAGTATATATATTTAAGCGCCGCTCCGCTTCTTTTCATTTATGAAACTCTTTACTTATATATACTTTACGGAAACTCTTGTCGAGAAACTCAAACTGTAACCCACTTACTACTTTATTGTAGTTGACACTTTATCTTATGTTTCAGGAAATGACGGGTCAGGATGGTTGTGTGAGACACACATTGGGAAAGACCTGTTTTCATTTTGGGAATTTTATTTGAAACTTCAGTTTATGTATTTGTATTAAACGCTAAACTACTTGGTTGTTTTTGGGATTTGTGAACAATTTTAATTTAATCAATGACTTGAACCGTTATATTTTGTTATAACCCGTGTAATGGTATTCCAGCTCTTCACATCTCGTGTTTCCGCTATAGCGGGGTGTGACAGTATCGATACTTAGGAGAGGTCACTCCTTACTTTAGATGGCAATCTAAGTACATATTACTAGGACAGACAAACTTCGTCGATAGTGCGAGGTTGGGGCTGATCAGACCAGTTAATCGGTTTAGTGTGAACTCTTACGTTATATTATGCCAAGTGGTTGATACAATTCTTAAATCATATGTTTCATTTATTTACGCATACTTACTTATTTTTGCGATTGCTCCGCAACTTGACTTTTCCAACTGTTGATCTACTTGACTAGGATCTTCATTAAAAGTATATATATTTTAAGCGCTTTCATCCGCTATATCTCTTTTAAGAAAACTATATACATATATATATACTTGTCGGAACTTTTTGTCGAAACTTTTGTCAAGAACTTATAAACTGTAACTCACTCACTACGTTATGTAGTTTGACACTTTATCTCATGTTTCAGGAAACTAAGCGTAAGTAATGAAGTGCATTGCTCGGGAGGGTCAAGAATGTTATGTGAAGTATAATTGTAGGTCCCAGTGGTCCGATCTACAGGATTAAACTATACCAATTACGAGGCGGAATCTCGTAATCAATAGAACACGCAGGTTATAATCTAAAGCAATAAACACAAGAACACAATTACCGAATTCTTAATACTTTGATTAACAAACACTGTTACAATCCAAAAGCATTAACTCCGAATTCTCTCTAAAACCAACAACCCTAAACTGATCTGAACACCTCTATTTATCGAGTAACATGTCCAGCCAGTTTGGGCTTGGGCTCTACTGGGCCTCACGGACATGCAAGTCCGTGAGCAGCCCATTAAGCTAAATCTATACAAACTAATACAGTGATAAATCAACATAACCTAATAAAACATCCAGTCATTGCATTCTTGCACCAACAAACTCCCCCTTGACTGATGCTTCTATTCTCTGATCAAAAATTCACTATCAGTATTAACCTGCAAAGTTAAACAACCGTCAACTATCCTTTGGTAATCTCTACCAATATCTCCCCAGCCTTCTTGAGAAATGATATGATTTTCCTTCAACATCTTCAAGTCTTTTTCCGTCAGATTTTCCAGTTGAGTAGCATCGATCACTCTCAGCATCTCTGTCATACCTTCTTCTACTTCATCATCTTTCTTGTATATCATAGCCTCGCCAGTTGCGGTATCTACCGCCCATATATGCATGTCACCAAGAATATCTCGACCAAAATTCTTCATGGGGATCTTTGTCATGCAGGCGATCGGTGGATATAGCATTCTCGTTGCTGCTCTACCTGTTTCCGGATTGATCTTCTTTCTGTGAATCATAATTTTTCCTGTCGCCGGTGTGAATTCCTTGAAGACCCCTGTTCGTCCTTCTTCTTTAATCAATCGTTCAACCCAACTTGCGTATTCGTCCTTTTCTCTATTTATCAGATGGAGCCTTGACAAGCAAATAAGCTCCGATTTCGGGAATGAGTTGAAATTTTCCTGTTTCTTACTCAAATACTGGACACCATCAAATCTCTTAATCACAAATGCCTGCAATTCTGAATCATATAACCAGCTAATGATACCCAAATGCGGCTGGCGTTCTCTAGTAAAGAACTTTCTAATCAGCGGTGTCTGCTTCTTTGGATCAAGCTCTCGAAACCACCCTCGTCGTTCTTCAAAGCTTGGCTTCGCGCTGCTTTCACCCTGCTGTTCTTCAGTACTTTCCGGTTCCTGAAAAATATATTCATCCTGTTCGTCTTGATTTTCTTCAGTTTTGTCTTCAAGTAGCCATGTATCATCATTACTTTCCCCGAACTCCTGCTGTTGATTGTCACCTTGTTTTTGCTGCTGCGGTTGCTCCCCCTGGTCTGCAGACTGATAAAGAACCAAGGCTCGAGAAGTGGAGGCGATCTGCTCTCTTTGTCGTGCAGCACTTGGATCATCGTGATCATCTCTTCGTTGCTGTCTGATAGTAGTTGCGTTGCACGTTTCCTCCCCCTGAGCAGATAGGCGCTTGGAGAGCATCTGAACCTGGGCTTCAAGAGTGGAAATGCGGTTTGACTTTTCAGCGTCAGACTGCTGAAGAGTGGCAACCTGAGAAGAGAGCTGCAAAACAAGTAAATGTAAGTCATTAAGATTAGGAGTTCTAGTGGGGGGTACAGTCTCCGCGGCCCGTTTCTTGTGCGGGCGCTCAGTTGCGGTAGAAGACCCAGACTCATCACCACTGATGAAGGGGCGTTTCCCACGGTTGGATGTGCGAGTATCAATGGGATGAAACGAAGAAGTAGCTTCATTAAGATCAATGTTAAGCTCCTCAGTAGAAGCATCGTTGACCTGAGTGGGATTAGTAGCAGCCTCAGTAGCAGGAGCAGGAGAGGTGACTACAACCTCGGTGGCAATAGTCTGATGACTCCCAGGTGGAGTAAGATTCGGCTGCTCATGGATAACAGATAACGGAGGACTCCCTGGATAGTTGTCGATCTGTCTAAACGTAGTATCACTAGAGGTAGAATCCACACAGATGGGAATCCTGGCCTTGCGCTTTGGGCGAGATTTTGGCCTGCGAGGTGCTGGAGGAGCAGTGGAAGAGGTAGTATTTTCAGTCCTCGGTTCCCCATCTAGAGCATCGGCAACCTCATCAACATCGTTATCAACAAAATTTAGATCGACAATCGCCCCGAAAAGTGGGGTGTCCACTGCTTGAGCCTCTCCTGCCTTGGTGGAGTGAATCGTAAGACATGTATGAAATAACTTAGGCCCACCGATCTGATTTACTCTTGGAACAGAATTCTGAGGAAGATCAGGGATGAAGTGCCTGAGAATAATCATAATGAAGCGCGGGTACAACATAAGGTCCTTAGGTTTGATCAGATCATTTTGCATCATTTGGAAAACGTACTCCGCCACTGGATATGGTCTGTTCAGAACCAAACTGAGCATCATGGAGAGAAGCAGATTATCAATCGTATCATGAGCGGTCTTGGAATGCTTAAAAACCGAGACAAAAACATGAACCAAATAACGCCATGGACCGAAGAATTTACCCTTAGCAAAGGAAGTAGTAGTAGGGAAAACAGGCCCGGCATAAACCAGTAGTGGCAGTTTGCGGGCGAGAAATTTGGGGCCGAATGAAGAGGGTGCATGTTCGTTGGAGCTACTCCCAAGTTGAAAAATATGTCGGAGAGTCGTGCTACTAAAAGTGATTTCACGACCATTTACAACCGTGCTCAAACCATCTTTGATCTTATCGGAATCCGGAGGTGTGAGATCGATATGTGTGAGATTTTTGAGAAACTCGTTGACCAACGGAATATTGATGGGAGAATCTTCGCTCAGAATATAGGCCATCCTAGAGTGTTGAAGAAATATAATCGTCTCTCGAAAACGAAGTGATGAAGACTCGGTCAGTGCAAAGCTAACAGCCTGATTATGCCTTTTATCAAAATATTTCGCCATCTGTAAAATCTGCAAAAACGAACACGTTAGATTTGATAGTCACGAACATGTATGCCGAACATGAAAGTTGGCGAGCATGGATGTTCGTGGAACAGATAAGCAAATGAAAGCACGAACATGTATGGTGACGAACAAGATGTTCGTCCAAGCCAATAAGCAAGATGTTCGTCTTAAGACACAAGCATGGTGACGAACAAGGTGTTCGTCCAAGACAATGAGCAAGGTGTTCGTCTAAGACATAAGCATGGTGACGAACAAGGTGTTCGTCCAAGACACAAGCATGGTGACGAACACGTATGTTCGTCCAACACGACGAACAAGTATGTTCGTCTAAGTTCTTAGCATGAGGACGAACAAGTGTGTCCAAGTTGACGAACAAGTATGTTCGTCTAAGATCACGAAGATGGGGACGAACAAGTATGTTCGTCCAGGTTGACGAACAAGTGTGTTCGTCCGAGTTGACGAACAAGCATGTTCGTCCTTGGCATGAGAAAAACTCCTAAGGCATTTATATTCTGGGCACCTATGAGGGCGAAGATGAACACACGAACAAAGCAAGCAATAACATCAACGAAGAAGATCATCATAGCAGATTATGGCAAATTATGGACGAACACAGCATGAATACGATCAAGTTTATCAAGAATCATTAAGGGTTATTCCCAGATTAAGAACATTAACACGAACTAATTGATCAATGATGAGCAAAGTATAGCAGTTATGGACGAACAAATATGAAGTTTAACGAACATAAGAAACTTTCATGAAGGGGTGATCGAACGAAAGAGGAACTTCGTGAGAGAAAAAAGTTATGAATTTCCTATGGCGCCAAGTAAAAAGTGAAAAGTGAAAAAGTAATTCACCTTTTTTGAGTATTTATAGGCCATGAGTGGGCCTGTGGGCCTTGTATAACTGGGCCAAGAATTTTGGGCCCGATGGACTGTGTGAAATTGTTTAACCAACGTTTTTAGAGAAAGAAGTTAAGAAAATTACAAAAAATAAGATAAACAAAAAAAAACTTAAGAAACAGTAAAAACGTTAACTAAGCGAACAACGATAGTATACATTTATGAAACATAATTTGATCAGATTGCTTATCGGGGTTCCAAAGATAATTTAATTTAAATCCATGTTTGTGTAGTTGTCCAATTTAACCGTTCAGTCTTATAGTCATAAGATAGTGTTTTAATTACAAGTAAGCTGGTTTAAAGTTTAAGCTTAAAAGCACCCACGTAAATCAGACATTCGACAAAATTCGGAGAGCACTCAAGGTGTTTGTGAAGTATTTTAAGTTACGAGTGGTATGGAGTGGTTACCAACCTAGACAAGGGCAGCATATGAAACTGGCGAAGGGATAGCTCATATTGAATATTAAAACAGTTGTTTTAGCGCAAGTCAAAGACTAACTTCAATGAAGGTTGATAAGATTAAAGAATTCTGCTGACTTTCTATGAAATCCTATGGCAAGCTTTCTACCAACCGATCCCAAACCGTAAAGGCCTTAGGTGGCTAGGTGAACAAGGGCACCCCGAGGGTATATTGACTCAGATTTCAAAGGCCGCTTATATGAATTCAGTAACTTATGAGCACACTCATTATATGTAATTCAATGTGAGCAAATCCCATCTATAAGCGCAACATATGACTCGTAACAAAAATCTAATCTCAACCTTTATTGGGGCATACAGAATTAAGTCGTTTAATGTAAGAAGTAAGAGGTATTTAAAACAGACAAACCACACTATCGGGAACAACTAAAAGACGAAAGGCCACAAGACACTGGAGGTTAAACTAAAATACTATGGAGAATTATAAGTGCATGTAATAGCAATAACCCGATCTAAGACGAAGAGTCATAAGCAAAAGTTATCTTCATCTCGAATTTTAGATTTGAAACTAAGTTACACTAATTTTTTTTTTTTTTTCGAAGAAGATAAAGGGACACTAATCTATTTTTTTTTTTTTTTTTTTTTTTTTTTTTTTAATAAAAACGTTGGTTAATCTAAGTTGCGAAGTCCAATACGGTGAATGAGTGATTCAAAGCGAGATTTGTCAAAGGCTTTAGTAAAGAGATCGGCCATATTGTTTTCGGAAGAGACACGAATTATATCTATCAGTTTCTTTTCATAATAGTCTCTAATGAAGTGATGCTTAAAATCTATGTGACGGGTCTTGCTATGCTTAACAGGATTTTTAATAACGGAAACGGCAGCCTCATTATCTATATTAATAGGAGTCGAGGTATAGGATAAACCGTAATCCAGCATCTGTTGTTGTATCAAGAGAACCTGTGACACACAGCTACCCGCAGCGATATATTCGGCTTCACAGGAAGAGACGGAAACAGTTGTCTGTTTCTTGCATTGCCAAGACACGAGGCGTCCTCCCAAAAATTGACAACCACCGGAGGTTGACTTTCGATCAATATTGCATCCACCCAAATCCGAGTCGGTGAATGCTTCGAGAAAGAGGTCGCTTCCTTTGGGATACCAGAGACCCAACCGCGGTCGGCCTTTGAGATAGCGAAGAATCCTCTTTACAGCAGAGTGATGAGACATCTTAGGACAAGCTTGAAACCTGGCACATAAGCATACAGCAAACATTATGTCAGGACGAGATGCAGTAAGATACATTAATGAGCCTATAATGCCGCGATAAACAGTTGGATCCACGTCAGGATCATTTTGTGCGTTTGGTTCCAGATTGTGCTGCTGAGGAATGGGAGTAGCAATGGACTTGGCGTTGGTCATATTGAATTTCTTTAGCATTTCAGTGACGTAGTTTGATTGATGTACAAACATCCCGTCTGGTAGTTGCTCGACTTGTAACCCTAGAAAAAGCTTGAGTTCACCCATGGCGCTCGTCTCGAATTTGTCTTTCATTAGCTTTTCAAAATCCTTACACATTTGATTATCAGTGGAACCGAAGATAATGTCATCCACGTAGACTTGAACCAATAGTTTAGCCTTGGGCGAATCTTTGATGAAAAGGGTGCTATCGATACGACCTCTCTTGAAACCGGATTCTAAGAGAAAAGTTGATAATGTTCCATACCACAGACGAGGGGCTTGATGAAGACCGTATAAGGCTTTGTTGAGCTTGTAAACCCTATCAGGGTGTTGTGGGTCTTCGAAGCCGGGGGGTTGCTGAACATAGACGGTGTCGTCGATTTTACCATATAGGAAAGCACTTTTAACATCAAGTTGGTAAACGGTAAGTCCCATGTGAGAGGCATAGGCTAAGAAGAGACGAACAGCCTCGAGGCGAGCGACTGGGGCAAAGACATCCTGAAAATCCAATCCTTCTTCCTGATAAAAACCTTGTACCACTAAGCGAGCTTTGTTTCGAGTGATAATTCCACGGTCATCCCGTTTGCATCGGAAAACCCATTTAGTACCTATGGCGTAGGCGTCGTCGGGCAGGATCACAAGTACCCAGACCCATAGTTTCTCAAACCGAGCTAATTCTTCCTGACAGGCGTGGACCCAGTTTGCGTCTTTAAGGGCCATATGAATGTTGGCAGGGACGTCTTGGGAAACGAAGCAAAAATAGCGACAGTTGTTGAAATCCTCGGAAGTCGTGACAAAGGCATACATGCCTTGTAGATCCTCTAGTTGCGTTCGAGTTTGAACAGGTGCGTTGGGATCGCCAATAATGTTGTCGAATGGGTGATCCTGGTGAATTCGAGACACAACGTGCGGTTCTGCCGCATCGTCTTGAGCGGTTGCAGGATGTGGTTCTGCCACATTTTCTTGATCATCGGCTGGGTCTTCGTCGACGAGTGGTTCTGCCACAACGTCTTGATCATCTGCTGGAGCATCGGTGTCAGCAGGTGTAGGTCCCAGTGGTCCGATCTACAGGATTAAACCAACTGATCACGAGGCGGAATCTCGTAATCAGTATCTCAAACAAGTAATAATCGAATGCAGTAAATAATGACAAACACGAATTACCGAATTCCAAATACTTTATTATTGAATCACTCAATTACAATAAAGTATTCTCGGAACTCTCTCCCTCAGTCTGTCTGCTAATTAACCATTAACCCTAAACCTAAACTCAATGCCTCTTTATATAGAGACATGTTTCATAGGCTTGGGCCACTAATGGGCTCATGGACTATGCAAAGTCCATTAACACCCATGACAGACTAAATAGCCCATTTAACAATACAACAGTTATTGGGCCATTACAAACTCAAATAAACTATTACTAAAGACTTAATTAATCTAGAACAACGGTCACAGATATTGCACTAACAAACTCCCCCTTGACTGTTGCTTCTAGATTCCGTTATACGCTCAAAGTCTTTATAGTCTTTTACTCATTGTGTTTCTTGCAGGTTCTTCTAACTCATCATTGTCTTGAATAACTCCCCCTGAATTGTTGCAATAATTCAGTCTTCTCCATTTAAGCTTGTGAAGATTCAGTCTTCTCCGTTTACGCTTTCAAAGAGTTAGTCTTCTCTGTTAATGCTTGTGAAGAGTTAGGCAGCTCCATTTGTTGTGGTGAACTTCGTTGTTTATCAGAGTCTTCATCACGAATTGACTCAACCAAGTTCATCACTTTTTCTTATATTCTTCGAGCTTCCATAAATGACAACAAAACTCCCCCTGAACTGTCTGACGATGAACAACGTCTCAAACAGCAGTTTTCAAGAGTAGATTCTCGTACGCGCACAACCTGCAAATAAACGTTAGTAAAATTTAAATTTTTTTTTTTTTTTTTTTTTTTTTTTTTTTTTTTTTTTTTTTTAAGATATCGACACGAAATTTTGAGTTTTTCATGTCAACTCTAATTTTTTTTTTTTTTTTTTTTTTTTTTTTTTTTTTTTTTTTTGATCGACATGAAATCTTTGAGATTTTCATGTCAATTCTATTTTTCATAAGAAGAAATTACAAAGTTACAAAAGTATCAGCTAAATTAGCAATGATCAGTTATGGTGGGGAACCCATGCCATAACACGTCTTGATTGTCCTCTTTCGTTTACGTAGACAAACTCCTTTAAGAAACCGTCATCTTTAGTAACAGTAGCTTGAACTTTAGAATTCAGGTGGTTCCTCGATGGACAATAAGATCTCGATTGCTGATAAAAGGATTGTTCTCTCTGACTCGGGCAGTATGGATTAGAACTTCTGAAAGACGGTCGAACTGGACGCGGTTGAAATGCACGATCATTAGAAACACCCGTGTGTTCCTGTTTCCTAATCCACTTTTGAGGCACCTGTTTCCGTACAGGTGAATAAGATCGAGCCATTGATTTCCGAAGAGGTTGCACCTGTTTCCGTACAGGTGAGTGTGAATGAGCCATTGGTTTAGTCTTTGGTGAAGACGATCTGCTAGCTTGCTCTTTCTTCTTCTTTGGACATACCGAGGCCACATGACCATGTTCACGGCATTTAAAACATTTCAAGTCGTCCATGGGCTGTTTGGGTTTTGAGTTTTCAGCTAATGTACTCATTTTTGTCTCCGAAACACTTGACTCAGTTTGATCGTCCCTTGTAGAGGAAGATTCACAAGAAGAGTCACCACTGTTTTCCTTCACGTCACATTCAAATTTAAGGAATTGTAATTGTGATTATAAGGTGGAGGTGTTTCATTATATCCCAAACCTGCAGTGTTCCCACTAGCGCGTTGACGACTTATGATGGAGTTCAATGTGCTAGAAGAGGTGCGGAACTGTTCCATCTTCCTTTCCTGTTCAGTTAATTTTACTTGACACTCATTCAACTCTTGGACTTTGGCAGCAAAACTCTTCTTTTCGTTTTCAAGACATTCGTATAACATGTCAATTTTTTGAGTTAAAAGACCAACATCTGTTAAAAGTTGCAGTCTTGTTTTTTCATTTTGTTTAAATTTTCTTACGTAGTCATCTTTTAAGAAAATTTGTATTGACACTTCTTTTTGAAGCTTGGTTTGCTGCGTTTCCAAAGTAGATACTGACTTGGTTAATTCATCATGTTCAAGAGTTAAAATAGTGAAAGATTTACACAGTTCCTTCACAGATTCAAGGTCAAGAAGTACCTTTGACTTTTCAGTTTGGATACCAGCCATTTTTGCAATAAAGTTTTCGTTAGATAGATCCAACGTACAGCTGCAAACCTTTGATTCATTTTCAGTATCATGAATATTCTCTTCATTTGAGCTAATTTCACTTGCAGTACCAGAATCACCTGCAGTACAACTGGTTTCACTGCGAACATCGTTTTGTTCTTTGTCTGAACACATACTCTCAGTATCTTGATCACTAACTGAAGCCTTGAATGCATGATCTGAGGTTTGTCCAGTGGGTGTCTGATCTGCAAACATAGTTGTTGTGAAACGTGTCAACTCATAACCTCTGAATCTTTCCAGCAATTTCTCCAAAGTTAATGCTTCGCCAGTGTTTTTATCAATTTCATCTTTTATTAAATTTATGTAACCCTCCCAACGCTTAGGCAAAGCATCTAAAAATCTCTCAACTTTTTTGCTTTCTACGTCTATTTTATATCTGGCTAGTTCTGCAAGGAGATTGTAGTATCTGGTGACAGTATCTTCAAAAGGTTCATTTGCTCCTGATCTGAATGTATCGAATTGTTTTTTAAGAAGGTTCCCTCGTGTCACACCCCGTTAAAGCGGAATACAGGATGTGAAGAGCAGTAGCATTCGATACACAAGATATAGATAAACGCCATATGTCATTAAAGGAAAAACATAGTATTCAAGGTTTACAAAGTTTTAAACAAAGTTACATATCCGAATTACAAAATGGGGTCTTCAACCAAACCACCCATACCCATCCCGGTCTTGAAGTCATTCGCCCCCAAAAGCATAAGTCATCAGCTAGCTTACTCGTTACCTGAAAATACGAGTCAAGTGTTAACTACGGGAGGCGTAGTTAGTGAGCTACAAAGTTTTAGAAGAAACATACAAGTATCGACGCACATAAAGATGGCGTAAAAAGTAGATTTCATATAATCGTCGCATAACCATGCGTAAAGTATAGGTATTCAAGTTGTAGGTATTGACCACACAGCGCGACTATGTGACAATCCTAAATATTGCCCAATGATCGTTCGTTGCTAAGCCTTATGCCTACCCACTAGAACTATGCACCATCTGTTGTTATCGTTGTGGTGAGGGTCATACTACCCTAATAGCGCTATCCATAAATTCTATCGGTCCTCTCCCAGAGATTAATAGCAACTAGCTATGTAGGAGTGTATGGGATTTTAATGGTGTCTCACGTCCATGTTGTACAACGTCCGCAACATGACGATCGACGTTTAGTCATTGGCAATTTAGTGTTTGTATCCTCGGCATTGTTGGCAAAATCATCAACAATGCCGTCAAAATATAGTTTCGAAATAGTATTCAAGTATCAATTCGTTTCGTTAAGCGTTCAAGTTTGATTCGGCTTAAAAGTAATGTTTAAGCCTAAGACTCGCATTTCACCCCAAAAATATGTTTAAAAGCATTTAAAAGTAGGGGTTTGTAACTCACGTGAAAATGAGGCGGTGAAAAGATAGCTCGGACGGAGGTGAGTCGGTTCTAACGAAAATCCGGCAGAGCTTCCGCGCTAAATAAAGAATGTCCAAAATAACAAATCACTTTCCCGCTTTACAAACTGAGCTCAAATATGTGAAATGAATCTAATGAATCACAAAGACTTTCGCTAAAGCGAGAGAGTTGTACTAGGAGTGTGCGTGGAGTGACCGGAATAGGAATCGGAATCGCGTGAACCTAAATTATACCGAATATGAAACTGTCAGATTCTGTTCTTGTAATATCTTATAAAAATAACATAAAAATCACATTCTGTGATACGAAGTCATAGGAACTGGATTCGTCTCAGTCCGACAGTTTTTGAAAAAGTTAGAGTCGTTTACGTATTTAACGCGTTTTAACCGTAAAAACAGTAAATAATAGTAGATTAATTCCAAAAATTCCAGTAAAATCTGTAAAATCATATTTTGATAGATTTTAGACTATGTCAAATTTTTGTAAGCTGATAAATTCGTTTGGTATGTTTTCTCGAAATTCAATATTAAATCAGATTAAATACTGTAAAATTCATAATAAATCGAAAAATAGGAGTTAGATTCCCAATTTTTGACAGTAAGCTACATTTTACAGTTTACATCTTTGGTCAAAATGTCGTAATTTTTACATGCATGCAACAGATTCTGTCGATTTCTTCGGTTAGAGTCATAAATCGAAATCTTAAGTTGAAAAACATAGCTTTAGTTTATTTTAATGAAATTTCCAGGTTTTCCATTTTATAAACTTCCATTTTTACCAATAAAAATTGCATGCAATGGACTTTTTGATATGCTTTCATCATTTTAGTTATAAAACATATATAGATTTGATGATTTATGTAAAAACTTGAGTAAATATGAAAAATAAGTTCAAGAACAAGATTTTTACCTTTGAAATGATGAAATGATGGTGATGAATGTATGAAAATGTCCTTGAATTACTTAGATTATGCCTTAGAAGGATTGTTTTTGAAAGAGTTATAGGTGTTTGTATGTGAGATTTGAGAGCATAAGTGTATGTGTGTGTTTGTTGAGAGGAAAAGAGTGTAAGTGTGTTTTTGAGTCTTGCACAAATGAGAGTGACAAAGGGAGGTAATACCAAGGTAGTTTTCTGGAATAGAGGGGTGTTTGACACCTGTTTTTACAGGTGTTGGCCATAAGGGTCGGTTTGGTATGAGTCACCAAGCACTAGCAACAACAAAATTTTTGAATTCCTGTGCTGAGTTGCGCCGCAACTGATTCTGTTGCTCCGCAAGAGGCCGATTTTCTGACTTTTTTTCGTTTTTGTTTAGTTTTCTTTGTTAAGTGTTTCGTTAGTTGAAAGTTTCCGGTTATTTTAGATAGGAACTTAGACAAGTTCACTAAGTATTTTCTTGGTATTAGGATTCATTTTGTGATTCCGATTCGATTCCGACGTACACGAGTTTACGAGACAAGTAACGACAAGGTTAATACAAAGTTAAGTTTAAAGGTAGAGAGTGCGGTTTTCACCTGAACTAAGACGGTTGTCACATTCTCCCCGGGTTGAAAAGAATTTCGTCCCGAAATTTCAACTTGCAGTACTCGTTGTGGGAGAAGTGAAGAGATGAGGATACTTAAGCAACATTTGATCCTCTCGTTCCCAGGTATATTCGGGGCCTCGTTTTGCGTTCCATCGCACCCTCACTATGGGAATTTTACTATGCCTTAGTTTCTTAGTTTCGCGATCTATGATTTCAATCGGTTCCTCGACAAATTGGAGTTTTTCGTCTAGTTGTATCTCTTCTAAAGGGGTGATAAGCGTTTCGTACGATAGGCACTTTTTCAGTCTCGAAACGTGAAAAGTGTTATGCATGTTACCGAGCTCTTGCGGTAGTTCTAAGCGATACGCAACTGGACCTACTCTTTCGAGTATCTCAAATGGTCCCACATATCTCGGGCTAAGCTTTCCTCGCTTTCCGCGGCGTATTGCACCTTTCCAAGGTGACACCTTTAGAAGTACTTTGTCTCCGACTTGAAATTCTAGATCCTTTCTGCGCAAATCAGCGTAGCTCTTTTGACGACTTCTGGCAGTCTTAAGTCTTTCCTTAATCGTTGTGATCTTATCAATCGTTTCTTGCACTACATCCATGCTAATTAGTTGTCGATCTCCCGGTTCCAACCAACACAGTGGAGATCGGCACTTCCTTCCGTAGAGAGCTTCAAAAGGCGCACATTTTATGCTAGCATGGTAGCTGTTATTGTAAGAGAACTCTATTAGTGGTAAGTGGCTATCCCAACTTCCTCCGAAGTCGATAACGCATGCTCTCAGCATGTCCTCTAAGGTTTGAATAGTGCGCTCGCTTTGACCATCGGTCTGCGGATGGTAAGCCGTGCTCAAGTCCAATCGCGTGCCAAACGACTCTTGGAATGCTTTCCAGAATCTGGAAGTGAAGCGAGTATCTCTGTCCGAGATAATCGACGTGGGTATTCCGTGAAGAGTCACTACCTCGTTGATGTATATTTGGACAAGTTTTTCCACGTTAAAACTTTCCTTGATGGGAATGAAGTGTGCTGACTTTGTTAGTCGATCTACTATAACCCAGATCATGTCGTTACCCTTTGATGTTCGAGGTAACTTTGTGACGAAGTCCATTGTGATTTGTTCCCATTTCCACTCGGGAATCTCGGGTTGTTGTAGTAATCCGGATGGCTTCTGATATTCGGCCTTCACTTTCGCACAAGTGAGGCATTTCTCTACGTATAAAGCAACGTCTTTCTTCATTCCAGGCCACCAGTAGTGTTCCTTGAGGTCCTTATACATTTTGCTTGACCCTGGATGAATGGAATATCGCGTTCGGTGTGCTTCATCCATGATGGTCTTCCTCAATTCGTTGGTCGTAGGAATCCAGGCTCGATCCTTAAAATAGTAGACATCGTCGCTCTTTCTTACGAAATCCTTGTCGTGATTGTGCAAGGTTTCAACCTTTATGTTATCCGCCTTCAAAGCCTCATGCTGGGCACTTGCTATGCGTGTTCTCAAATCGGGTTTTAGGTAAATCCCTAATGCACGTACTCGAGTCGTCTGTTGCCTCTCCTTCCTACTCAGGGCATCTGCTACGACATTTGCTTTGCCAGGGTGATACTTAATATCGCAGTCGTAGTCGCTAAGGAGTTCTAACCATCTCCTTTGCCTCATGTTGAGTAGCTTCTGATCTAGTATGTGTTGTAGGCTCCTATGGTCCGTAAATACGGTGCATTTGGTTCCGTAGAGGTAATGTCTCCAGATTTTTAGTGCAAAAACTATCGCTCCTAGTTCTAAGTCGTGCGTAGCGTAGTTGACCTCGTGTTTCTTAAGTTGTCGCGATGCATAAGCTATGACCTTATTTCGCTGCATCAATACACAACCTAATCCTAGGTTAGATGCGTCACAATAAACCACGAAGTCTTCATTTCCCTCGGGAAGAGTTAAGATCGGAGCGTTGCACAGTTTCGTTTTCAGGATATTGAAGGCTTGCTCTTGAGCATCTCCCCAGTTGAACTTCTCGTTCTTTTGTGTTAACTTTGTTAGGGGTTTAGCTATCTTAGAGAAATCCTGAATGAATCGCCGATAATACCCAGCCAATCCTAAAAATTGGCGGATTTCTGTCGGACTCTTTAGAGTTTTCCAGTTCTCTATAGCCTCGATTTTTGATGGGTCAACGTGGATTCCAGATCCATTGACTACGTGACCGAGAAATTTGACTTCACGCAACCAGAATTTGCACTTAGAAAACTTTGCGTAGAGCTGTTGTTCTTTGAGTAATTCCAATAATAGTTTTAGGTGCTCTGCGTGATCTTCCTTGTTGCGCGAATAGATTAGGATGTCATCGATGAATACAATAACGAACTTGTCTAGATACGGTCGGCATACCCTATTCATCAAATCCATGAATACTGCCGGTGCGTTCGTGAGTCCAAATGGCATTACCAAGAATTCGTAGTGTCCGTATCTAGTGCGGAATGCGGTCTTCGGTATGTCATCTTCTGAAACCAACACTTGATGATATCCGGACCTTAAGTCAATCTTTGAAAAGTAGGTTGCGCCTTGTAGTTGATCGAAAAGGTCATCGATTCGCGGAAGAGGGTATCGGTTCTTGACGGTTAGTTTATTCAATTCTCGGTAGTCGATACACATGCGAAACGATCCATCCTTCTTCTTTACGAATAGAATCGGCGCGCCCCATGGTGATGAGCTTGGTCGGATAAATCCTTTATCCAATAATTCCTGAACTTGGTTGGACAATTCCTGCATCTCAGTCGGAGCTAGCCGATATGGCGTCCTTGCCACCGGTGCCGCTCCAGGAACTACCTCGATTCTAAACTCAACTTGCCTCTGAGGTGGTAGTCCAGGTAGTTCTTCGGGAAATACTTCCGGATAGTCTCTAACTATCGGTACATCCTTAAGGTCTGCTGCTTTTGCCTGTTTGTCCTTTATGTTCACTAATAACGCAAAGCAGCCCTTATTCAAGTACTTGCGCATCTTCATCACCGATATAAGCTTCGAAGTCTGGCCCCGCCTATCTCCTTGTACTATTAATTCCTTTCCATCTCCTAACGGCATTCGTATCGTCTTATCTGAACAAAATATTTTCGCGTCTCTGATGGTTAACCAGTCCATTCCTATTACTACGTCAAAGCTCTTAAGTTCGATGGGGATTAGATCAATCGCGAAAGGGTGGTTAGCTAGGGTTATTGTGCAATTCCTAATTACGTCGCTAGCCTGGTATTCTTGCCCATTAGCGTATTCTACCGTGAATTTTTCACTTAGGGGTTCGGTTCCTAATGCAATCAAAGGCCTAAATTCTAGGGATACAAAACTTTTATCCGCGCCTGAGTCAAACAGTACTGAAGCATAATAGTTGTTAAGGAGAAACGTACCTGCAATCACCCGGGGGTCGTTTCTTGCCTCTTCGGCACCAATCGCGAAGGCTCTTCCACGGCCTTGTCCCCCATCGTTTCCCCTCTGATTGTTCTGATTTTGGTTCTGCGGTGGGTTTTGATTGCGGTTCTGGTTTGGGTTTCGGGCAGGGTTTAGCCTAGGACAAGCGTTTCGGTAGTGATCCCTACTACCGCACTCATAACATTCTCCCTGGCGAGGCCTATCGTTCTGTTGTGGCCTCCCTGCTTGTCGCGGTCCTTCATTTTGTTGCCTTCCCGCCTGCTGCGGTCCAGCATTCACTGCCTTACAGTGTTGAGTCCAGTGACTAGTGCTGTTGCAGTTGGTACAAGACCTACAGTTCCCTTCGTGATGATAATTGCACCTACCGCACTTTGGTGCCTTTCCCTGGTAGCCGGTGTTCTCTGCCGCAGCAACTCCGTAGTTCCTTACTGTTCTAGCCTTCTTGTTAAACCGTTCCTTTTTGTTCCCCGACGTGTCCTCAACCTTACGCTTTCCCTTTGCGTCTTCTGCACCTGGCTTTGATATTCCTCCATTCCTTATCCAATCCTGGGTTAGGCGATTGGCCAAGCTCACAGCTTGCTGCATCGTGGTTGGCTCGGTAGCTGTCGCCATGCCCCTTATCTCGGGTGAGAGTCCCCAAATGAAGTGCTCAATTCGCTTGTCCTCGGGGGTTACCAGTTCCGGTACTAGATTTGCGAGTTCATGAAATCGCGCGACGTAGGTGTCGATGTCAGTTCCTGTCATGGAGTGATTCCAGAGTTCGTTCTTGAGCTTCTTTAGGATCTCCTTGGGACAGTACTCAATCACTAGCAGTTCCTTGAACCTTGCCCATGGCATGTTGTATGCAGCGTCCGGACCTCGGACCTGAAGTTGACTGTTCCACCAGGTTAGGGCTCGCCCCTGAAGCATGCAGGAAGTGAATTCCACCTTCTTGTTTTCAGCGCACTGGCTGATCCTCAATACGACTTCCATACTATCGTGAGCTTCCTTCATCTGAGGTCTCGAGTGCCGATTAGGTGTGTGTCGAGCTGGTAATCGTGAGCTTCCTTCATCTTCCCGACGGAGGTAAGGTAGGGTGAGTGGTGACGATTGCTGACTCCTAGAGCGTGATTGGGATTCGTGGGAGGGTTCGGTCTCACTGTCGGACCTAGCTATCTCTTTCCCTCTCGACATACCCTGAATCGGTAACGAGTTAGTTCGAAGATACGGCTCATGTTAGTGTTAGTAAAAAGTTGAGCACATAGAGTATCTTAAGTAGCATCTAGGTCTGTGTGGGTCTGACTTCAAGAATTCCCGGGGACGTTCGTTTAATGTTTTACCAATCCCGTTCCGGCATAATTTAGTCCAAATTATTCATAGGTGATCAGGCTACGAATAATTCAAGTTAAACAATGCCTTCACGTTTTGGTTAAATAAAATCTTTCGTTTAGAAATTGGTTATAGTTTGATTTTTGAAAAATCGGTATTCACTATAACCTTGCGCTCTGATACCAAGTCTGTCACACCCCGTTAAAGCGGAATACAGGATGTGAAGAGCAGTAGCATTCGATACACAAGATATAGATAAACGCCATATGTCATTAAAGGAAAAACATAGTATTCAAGGTTTACAAAGTTTTAAACAAAGTTACATATCCGAATTACAAAATGGGGTGTTCAACCAAACCACCCATACCCATCCCGGTCTTGAAGTCATTCGCCCCCAAAAGCATAAGTCATCAGCTAGCTTACTCGTTACCTGAAAATACGAGTCAAGTGTTAACTACGGGAGGCGTAGTTAGTGAGCTACAAAGTTTTAGAAGAAACATACAAGTATCGACGCACATAAAGATGGCGTAAAAAGTAGATTTCATATAATCGTCGCATAACCATGCGTAAAGTATAGGTATTCAAGTTGTAGGTATTGACCACACAGCGCGACTATGTGACAATCCTAAATATTGCCCAATGATCGTTCGTTGCTAAGCCTTATGCCTACCCACTAGAACTATGCACCATCTGTTGTTATCGTTGTGGTGAGGGTCATACTACCCTAATAGCGCTATCCATAAATTCTATCGGTCCTCTCCCAGAGATTAATAGCAACTAGCTATGTAGGAGTGTATGGGATTTTAATGGTGTCTCACGTCCATGTTGTACAACGTCCGCAACATGACGATCGACGTTTAGTCATTGGCAATTTAGTGTTTGTATCCTCGGCATTGTTGGCAAAATCATCAACAATGCCGTCAAAATATAGTTTCGAAATAGTATTCAAGTATCAATTCGTTTCGTTAAGCGTTCAAGTTTGATTCGGCTTAAAAGTAATGTTTAAGCCTAAGACTCGCATTTCACCCCAAAAATATGTTTAAAAGCATTTAAAAGTAGGGGTTTGTAACTCACGTGAAAATGAGGCGGTGAAAAGATAGCTCGGACGGAGGTGAGTCGGTTCTAACGAAAATCCGGCAGAGCTTCCGCGCTAAATAAAGAATGTCCAAAATAACAAATCACTTTCCCGCTTTACAAACTGAGCTCAAATATGTAAAATGAATCTAATGAATCACAAAGACTTACGCTAAAGCGAGAGAGTTGTACTAGGAGTGTGCGTGGAGTGACCGGAATAGGAATCGGAATCGCGTGAACCTAAATTATACCGAATATGAAACTGTCAGATTCTGTTGTTGTAATATCTTATAAAAATAACATAAAAATCACATTCTGTGATACGAAGTCATAGGAACTGGATTCGTCTCAGTCCGACAGTTTTTGAAGAAGTTAGAGTCGTTTACGTATTTAACGCGTTTTAACCGTAAAAACAGTAAATAATAGTAGATTAATTCCAAAAATTCCAGTAAAATCTGTAAAATCATATTTTGATAGATTTTAGACTATGTCAATATTTTGTAAGCTGATAAATTCGTTTGGTATGTTTTCTCGAAATTAAATATTAAATCAGATTAAATACTGTAAAATTCATAATAAATCGAAAAATAGGAGTTCGATTCCCAATTTTTGACAGTAAGCTACATTTTACAGTTTACATCTTTGGTCAAAATTTCGTAATTTTTACATGCATGCAACAGATTCTGTCGATTTCTTCGGTTAGAGTCATAAATCGAAATCTTAAGTTGAAAAACATAGCTTTAGTTTATTTTAATGAAATTTCCAGGTTTTCCATTTTATAAACTTCCATTTTTACCAATAAAAATTGCATGCAATGGACTTTTTGATATGCTTTCATCATTTTAGTTATAAAACATATATAGATTTGATGATTTATGTAAAAACTTGAGTAAATATGAAAAATAAGTTCAAGAACAAGATTTTTACCTTTGAAATGATGGTGATGAATGTATGAAAATGTCCTTGAATTACTTAGATTATGCCTTAGAAGGATTGTTTTTGAAAGAGTTATAGGTGTTTGTATGTGAGATTTGAGAGCATAAGTGTATGTGTGTGTTTGTTGAGAGGAAAAGAGTGTAAGTGTGTTTTTGAGTCTTGCACAAATGAGAGTGACAAAGGGAGGTAATACCAAGGTAGTTTTCTGGAATAGAGGGGTGTTTGACACCTGTTTTTACAGGTGTTGGCCATAAGGGTCGGTTTGGTATGAGTCACCAAGCACTAGCAACAACAAAATTTTTGAATTCCTGTGCTGAGTTGCGCCGCAACTGATTCTGTTGCTCCGCAAGAGGCCGATTTTCTGACTTTTTTTCGTTTTTGTTTAGTTTTCTTTGTTAAGTGTTTCGTTAGTTGAAAGTTTCCGGTTATTTTAGATAGGAACTTAGACAAGTTCACTAAGTATTTTCTTGGTATTAGGATTCATTTTGTGATTCCGATTCGATTCCGACGTACACGAGTTTACGAGACAAGTAACGACAAGGTTAATACAAAGTTAAGTTTAAAGGTAGAGAGTGCGGTTTTCACCTGAACTAAGACGGTTGTCACACCTCGACTCTTTTTCTGAGCAGCAGTTCCAACATAGTGTTTTTCAATAGCGTTCCATAGATCATTTGAAGTTTTGTTATTGTTCTTGTAAAGATGTGACATTTCAGCTGGCAAGGCCATCTTTAGACTTGCCAATGCTCTGTTCTCACCATCATATTCTCGTCTAAGCTCAGGTGTGAGTTTAGCGACTGGGATTTTAGCAGTCACACCGTTTGTAGTTGCGCGTGGATGGTCATATGCCTCTTGAATACACACCCACATTTGTACGTCATTGAACCTACAGTAAGATTCAAACTTGTCTGCCCATTCGTAATAAAGAGACTTGTCACTTAATTTAGGTGGACTATCGGATTTTAAAGAATCCAATTTTTTTTATTATTTGTCAAATTAATTATAGTCCAAGTAAACAGTCCAGTCCAATTTAATTCGGTCTAATCAAAATATCAAGTCCAAAATGAAGGTCCAATTTAAGGAGTCCAAATGAAAGCCCAAAAGCTGTTATCAAACGCAGGCCCAAACAGAATCTAAGGCCCAATCTGCCTCAAACTACCGAACGAACAACAATCAACAACAATCAATCGATGGAGATGAGACGAAGATTAAACGGACTCAATCACGAACAGCAGTGATTAAACGAGCAGCAGTGATTAAACGAACATCAAATCAAAAACATTTACGAACAACCAATTTTAATTCCAAATCGCCAAAAATAAAATCAAATCGATTCTGATCAATAACATGTTTTAATCGGCGAACAACTCAATCATGAACATGTTTTAATCGGCGAACAACTCAAATTACGAACAAGATGTTCGTCCCTGTGACCTCTGTTTTCCACGAAGATGTTTTCAATCCACGAAGATGTTTGAAGCCGAAGATGATGTTCGTTTATGTATTCACTGTTTTCCACGAAGATGATTACGAAGAACTTGTTCGTTGAGGATGATAATCAGCGACGAAGATGATTTAATTTCAAACGAAGACGATGTTCGTTCCGATTTAATTTCTGCCACGAAGATGTCGCTAAATGAAGATGAAAGACGAAGATGATGTTCGTGAACAAACTTGAAATCAGCCACGAAGATGTTTCAATTTCAGTAAGCCACGAACAAGATGAAAGACGAAGTTGTTTCTAAGCCGCCACGAAGATGAAGAAAAGAAATCACGAAGATGATGACGAAGATCACCAATTAAATTTCACAATCTGCTGACGAAGATGATAACTAATGACGAAGATGATGACTCCTATTTCAAACGAAGATGAATTTCAATTTGACTAAGAATCCCCAATTTTAATTTACTGAATCGCCATGCTGCCGCTGCTTGTCTTTATTTTTTTAATTTTGCTGTGTTTATTTCTTTTGTTGGCTTAAGACAAAAAATCCCCTTTTTAATTAACTCCAATCTTAGGCCCAATTAATCGGTTAGTAAAGGCCCACTAACAGGATTCTCAAAGTGATCCACGAACTACTTCAATCTCTTATCAATTTGTTATGTTTTTACGAATTACGAACAAAAGAAAACTATGCCGCCATAAACCCTAAATCTGAAACTGTAGCCGTCAAAAACTTCAGAAACCCTAATGTTTTCAATAGCAGCCGCCGGAAACTGAAGAACCCAAAATCGATTAAAAACCTGAAATTTAATCCTGAACCAAATCTCGATAGAGAGCAAACAGTGCGTTTGCTCTGATACCAATTGTAGGTCCCAGTGGTCCGATCTACAGGATTAAACCAACTGATCACGAGGCGGAATCTCGTAATCAGTATCTCAAACAAGTAATAATCGAATGCAGTAAATAATGACAAACACGAATTACCGAATTCCAAATACTTTATTATTGAATCACTCAATTACAATAAAGTATTCTCGGAACTCTCTCCCTCAGTCTGTCTGCTAATTAACCATTAACCCGAAACCTAAACTCAATGCCTCTTTATATAGAGACATGTTTCATAGGCTTGGGCCACTAATGGGCTCATGGACTATGCAAAGTCCATTAACACCCATGACAGACTAAATAGCCCATTTAACAATACAACAGTTATTGGGCCATTACAAACTCAAATAAACTATTACTAAAGACTTAATTAATCTAGAACAACGGTCACAGATATTGCACTAACAGCAGGTTCAGCAACAATTTCTTGAATGACTTGGGTACGAGGAAAGACTGAATCTTCATCATCAGAAGAGAAACTCGGGTTCTCTGTTCCTGTATGAGTCACACTAGGAGAAAGGTTAAATGATTTAAATAATGCATTATAGTCGAAAGCGATATCTGGACCGTTTTGTTTTTCAAAAGTGTAGCTAGTTATTTTCAAGTTAAAAACAATTTCCACTGTACGGGAAGGTTTTAGGTAAACTCTTTTGTTAGCGCAACCCTCAACATATCCAAGAAAGTATCCCTGGACGGCTTTGGGTGCGAACTTGGTGGTGTAATTTGTTTTCAAAACAGTGCAAGGAGCCCCGAAGGGTTCCAATCCAGCAAGATTAGGCTTACGACTATTAAGTAGTTCATAACTTGTTTTATCAAACCGTTTCACCGTCAACACTCGATTAAGGACGTAACAAGCTGTATTCACTGCCTCCCCCCAGAATGTAACGGGGAGAAGTGAGTCAGCTAGCATGGTACGTGCAGCTTCTATCAAGGTTCTGTTTTTCCTCTCAGCGACTCCGTTTTGTTGTGGTTCATATGGAGCGCTGTGTTGTTGAACTATTCCATTTGCAAGACAATAGAAGGTCATCGTGGAATTTTTGAATTCTGTCCCGTTATCGCTGGGCATACGCTTGACATTGGCTTTGTATACGTTCTTGATCATGTCAAAGAAGTTGATTAGCGTGCTAGCTGTTTCACTCTTAGTAACCAAAAAGTAAACCCAAGAGAAGCGAGTGTAATCATCGGTGATCACTAGACAGTAATATTTTCCTCCGAAACTTCGTTGTGCAATGGGGCCGAAAAGATCAGTGTGCATCAACTCAAATGGTGTCTCAATTGTGTTAATAGCTTTGGACTTGTGATGTTGCTTGTGTTGTTTTCTGAGTTTGCATGGAACACATTTATCCTCATACTCAAAGCGTTTGAGTGGAACTCCATTAACTAGCCCTTTCCTTGTTATCGCGTTCATTTTCCGAAAATGTAGATGAGCCATTTTCCTGTGCCAGATCATGGCTTCTTCACTTGTTGACCTTGACAATAGACATGTTGAATCGGTGGTGACTTCAGTATTGTTCATATCCATAATGTACGTATCTTTGGTTCTTGGTGCACGCATCAGTATCAGATCCTCAGGAATATCAATTCCTGATTTGAGAATCAAAACCTCCTTCTTGGTAAAATACACGGGATTATCGTTGTCGCAGATTTGAGAGACACTAAGCAAATTGTGTTCTAGCTGCCTGACGTAAAATACATCCTTCAGTGTGATTTTTCCGTTTGTAACTGATCCAATTCCAGTTATTTCTCCACCTTTTTCTCCAGCAAAATTTACTCGACCTTTCTTTCCGGATTCGAAGTTGTTAAGCAGACTTCGTTCTCCCGTCATGTGCCTGAAACAGCCACTGTCAACGTACCAGTTGTTGACGAGTCGGTGACCCGGTTCCTGTACACAAGATAAAATTATTAGTTCTCATGGGGAACCCAGGCCATGACAGACCTGGATTGACCGTTCTCAGTCACCTATGTGACTCTTTTGTAAACTCCCTTATTTTGGTGAGAAATCGGAGATGTGTGACGTGTAGAGTAATGACTGTTAGAGTTGTAAGGAACTCTATGACTCATTGGTGGGGAACTGTAACGGGGATGAGTGTAATGACTTGGTTCATAATGAGGACGTGGAGGTCTATGATTATAATTTCCATGATAGTGTTGTAGAGGACTTGGATAATGATTATGATGGTGATATCGTGGAGGACTGTGGGAGCGTTGGTCATAATGGTGTTGGCGATAAGATGGAACGAAAGGTTGTTGTGGCCGCTGGTGAGTACGTTGAGAAAAGCTTCCCGTGCTTGGTTTACTGTGCCCATAATTTCGTGAATTTGTGTCTGTACGTTCATGGTGTGGGTTTCGTAGAATTTGAACTGGTTTCGTGGGAGTGGATTTAGCTGGCTGTGGAGGCGTGGGTTTAACTTGAGATTCTTTTCGCTTGTTAGTGCAAACTGAGGCCACGTGTCCACGTTCACGACATTTGAAACAATTTAAAGTTTCCATCTTATTTGATTGATCGGGTTCAGCATCAGAGGATATACTTTGCTTAGATTTGATATCTTTACTGGAGATGAATGTTTTGAGCAAAGGTTCGCATGTTGAGTTTTGAGTCTGAACACTTGTGGGTTGTTTCTCTTGAGATTTCGTGTTTTCCTGATCCATAGAGCTTGAAGATTCACATTTTTCAGACTGTGGAGGCCCGTTTTTGAAGAAACTAAAGTTGTTATTATATGGAGGTGGTGTTTCGTTATATCCTAGGCCTTCAGATTTTCCACTTGTGCGTTGACGACTCAAGATAGAGCTCAAAGTACTTGAAGAAGTACGAAATTGCTCGAACTTCCTTTCCTGCTCAGTTAGTTGTATTTCACAAATGTTTAACTCTTGGACCTTTTAAGCAAACTTTCTCTTTTCAGTTTCAAGACATTCATATAGTGGGTCAATTTTATGTGTCAAAATACCGACATTTGATAAAATTTCCGTTCGATCCTTCTCGTTTTTATAATATTTTGTTGCAAAATCATCTTTTTGATAAGTTAAGATTGATATGGTTTGCTCGAGTTCAGTTTGCTGAGATTCCAAATTGGATACTGATCTAGTCAGGTTGTTGTTTTGGAGAGTTAAAACAGTGTAAGATTTGCAGAACTCCTTCATAGATTGAGAGTCAAGAAGTACCTTTGTCTTGTCCGAGTTGAGGTCAGCCATTTGAGCAATAAGGTTCTCATTGGATAGATCGACGGTACAGCTACAGACTTTAGAGGTGTCTTGAATATCTTCAACCTCTTCAGCATATTCTTCATTGGAGCTTAAATCACTGTCAGTACCTGACGCTTCTTCTTTATTACCGACTTCACTGCGAATTTCTTCGATAGATGCCATGAGAGCTTGATTTCTTTCATCAGTACAGATTTGCCAATCGTATGTTCGATCATCGTGTTGAACTATCATGGCCTGTGACGCTAAACTGCGTTGTGGTTGCGAGGAGGTGGTTCTGGTTTTGTCTTGATTTGGAGTATATTCCACCTTAGGCTGTTGACATTCTCTAGCGAAATGGCCATGACCTTGACAGTTGTAACAGCGTACCTTGGATTTGTCGAAGCCTGCTTTTCCGGTTCTAGGACTGCGTCCTGTTCTAGTCATAAATCGCTTGATCCTGTTGGTAATCATGGCTGTTTGCCATTGTAGGTCCATTTCCTCTAGGTCATCCTGATCGACTTGACTAAAATCTTCATCCCACAATCCTGGATCAGTAATTTTACCTTGAACTTGATTACCGTAAGCAGACAAAAAACATGATAGGATTCCTAGACTTTCTTCTGCTGATTTAACACTCATTGGCATTTTTTGATGAGTATTAGCAGCATTTGGTACTGCTGCAGTTGTAGTTGTACCAGTAAAGGAATGAGTGTCAGGAGTTGCTTGACCATTTTCAGACATGAACGCAGTTGCATTTACAGAGGCATTAGATTCTGAGGGTTGTCCATAAGGTGTTTGATCTGAGACAGCATCGATAGTTAAACGTGTTTGTTCATAACCTCTAAATCTCTCAATTACCGTTGGTAGAGTTAATTTGGTAGTACTGTCATCTTTTGTCTGATAGTATTCATCTTTTAGTAAGTTCACGTAAACCTCCCAACGCTTGGGTAAAGCATCCAAAAATCGTTCTATTTTTTCATCTCCAATGGTTATACGAGCTCTGGCAAGGTCAGATTGCAGATTGTGAAATCTATTGATAGTGTCTTCAAAATTTTCATTTATACCTGCTCTGAACGTATCAAATTGTCTTTTAAGAATACTTCCTCTACTTCTTTGTTGAGCAGCACTTCCAACATACTGAGTCTCGATTGCTTTCCAAAGTTCATAAGCAGTTTTGTGATCCTGACAGATGTGTATCGTTTCAATAGGCAGAGCCATTTTCAGACTTGCCCATACTCGGTTTTCAGCATCAAATACTCTTCTATGCTCAGCTGAGAGGGAAGAGATTGGAACAACAGTATTTGTACCACTTGAGTTCGTAGTATATTTTGTTTCGATACATAGCCACATTTGTACATCATTATACCGACAGAAAGATTCGAATTTATCGGCCCATTCGTAATACTGTAAAGAATTGATTAACTTGGGAGGGGTGTTAGTTGATTGTCTTGAATCCATTTTAAAAGAAATCAGCGAAGTTGACTTACGAAGTCACGAAATTGAATTACGAAGATGGGTAACGAAGATGTTTGGCGAAGATGTAAGATCACGAAGATGTAAGTCACGAAGATGTATGTCACGAAGATGTGGGTCACGAAGATGTGGGTCACGAAGATGTAAGGTTACGAAGATGTAAGGTCACGAAGATGTAAGGTCACGAAGATGTAAGGTCACGAAGATGTAAGTCACGAAGATGTTGTTTGGCGAAGATGGTGCAACGAAGATGGGTGGTGTCAGTCACGAAGATGTTGTTCGGCGAAGATGGGTGTCAGTCACGAAGATGGTGTTCGGCGAAGATGGGTCACGAAGATGGTGTTTGGCGAGGATGATGTTCGGCGAAGATGGGTCACGAAGATGGTGTTCGCAGACTTAGAAGATCCACTAACGAAGATGTTCACGAAGATGCTCCACGAAAAAAATCCACGAAGATGTCCACGAAAATGCTCCACGAGAAAATCCACGAAGATGTCTCCACGAATTAAATCCAAGAAGATGTCTCCAAGAATTAAATCCACGAAGATGTCTCACGAATTAAATCCACGAATTAAATTCACGAACTACGTCCACGAAGGTTGATCCACGAACAAGCAGAAACCCTAATCCTTAACAGACCGCCGCCGAAGATGTAATAAGAACCCTAATTCTCACAAACAGCCGCCGAAGACTAAGAACCCTAATTTCCAGAATCGATTAAAACCTGAATTTAACCCTGAACCAAATCTCGATAGAGAGCAAACAATGCGTTTGCTCTGATACCAATTGTAGGTCCTAGTGGTCCGATCTACAGGATTAAACTATACCAATTACGAGGCGGAATCTCGTAATCAATAGAACACGCAGGTTATAATCTAAAGCAATAAACACAAGAACACAATTACCGAATTCTTAATACTTTGATTAACAAACACTGTTACAATCCAAAAGCATTAACTCCGAATTCTCTCTAAAACCAACAATCCTAAACTGATCTGAACACATCTATTTATAGAGTAACATGTCCAGCCAGTTTGGGCTTGGGCTCTACTGGGCCTCACGGACATGCAAGTCGGTGAGCAGCCCATTAAGCTAAATCTATACAAACTAATACAGTGATAAATCAACATAACATAATAGAACATCCAGTCATTGCATTCTTGCACCAACAATAATTCGGGAGAAGACCTATTTTGTTTTGAGAATTTTATTAAACATTTTATTATGTAATCGTTGTCTTGAACATTGTTATCTTGGTTATGTCTTTGAACAATTGAAATTTTCGAACTTTAATTTTAATGACTTGAACCGTTAACTTTTGTTATAACTCGTGTAATGATTCTCTTGCTCTTCGCACCTCATGTTTCCGCTTTAGCGGGGTGTGACAATTAAATGCGCCGAATGAACAACAGTATGCATTAATTATCCCAACTTTTTAGGCAAGTAGTTCGTCAATCCAGGGAATCAAAAATCAAATCACAAAACTTAATCATTATCTAAGTGGTTGGAATTACGGTTGAAATTTCGGCCAAAGTTTTTTCCGACGAACATTCAAAAGTCTGGGCAGACGAACACAATCAAGTATCCTGAACGAACAACAATCATAGAAACCTTAAACGGAAAACCAGGGAAACCTAAACGAACACTAATCAAGCAATTAACCCTAATCAAGCAATCAAGCCGTTCAGCAAAGTAATATAAATTTATTTCATTCGTTAAGGACGAAGATGAGAAAAGAACTTACATGATGACGATGAGCAATTTACACGAACGAACACTAACCAGGTTGGAATTATGTTGCCAAGACTAATGTGGCAGAGAATTTGGAAACAGGAATGGTGTTAATGAGAGAATGAGAGAGGTGGATTCAAATTATAGGTTTGTCCCGAACATGGGCCTGTAAACAAACTGGGCCTGTTAGACGAACTGGGCCTTTTGAAAGAACTGGGATTTTAAGCGAACTTACATCCAAACGAATTTGTAGAAATTAATTGAAACTTTATGGTAACCGACCAAAAGAAAATTTTAAAATCTAAGCTAACAATCATCAAAGAAAATTCAAACGAACATAAAATTGTGTAGTGTACAGTTAAAATGAATGTAGTATACATATGTGGATTTGATCAGATTGCTTATCGGAAAATAAAAACTATTTATGTAAACAAATCAAACGTTACAAAATAATTAACTAATTAAAACCCATGTTTGTGTATTTGTCCAATTTAACCATTCGGTCTCATACTAAAAAGTCGTGTTTTACTACAAGTAAGCAGTCTCGGATTTAGGCATAAATTAGCGAACATTCGACAAGAAACTGTATGTACTCAAGGTATTTGTGAAGCATTTCAAATTACAGGTGGTATGGACGGTTAACAACCTAGACAATAGCATCATATGAAACTAGCGAAGGGATAGCTCGTACTAAATTTGAAAACATTTTTAAATCAGCATTGGTTTAATTGTGCAAGTCTATGACTGAACTTCAATGAAGTTTTTACAAGATATATGAAATCTGCGACTTTCTATGAAACCTTATAGCAAGATTTCTACCAACCGATCCCATCCCAATTATGGCCTTAGGTGGCTAGGTGAACAAGGGCACCCCAAGGGTATGCTGACTCAAGTTTCAAAGGCCGCTTATGTGAATTCAAATACTTATTAACACACCAAAAAAATTATAGAATTTAATAAAAGTGTTTTCCGTCTGAAAGCGTATCATATGACTTATAGCATGAATTTAATCTCAACCTTTATTGCAGCAAATAATATCGAGTCGTTTAATGGTCAGCTTCTTAAAGGCTCTAAGACGTACAAACCACACTATTGAATTTAGCAATGAGACGAAGGGCCACAAGACACTGGAATTTAAACTAAGTAATTACCTTGAGGTTATTAATTCGTTATAAACTTTAAATTATCGTAAATCCGATTTCAGACTTATAGTCATAAGAAAAAGCTTTCTTCATTTCAAATCATTTGTTTAATTCTCTTTTTTTCTTCTTTTTTTATGTGTGCATAAATAAATAAACTAACCTAAAACAAATTGTCGGTTATTCTAAGTTTCGCATCCCTATACTTTGGACTAGAGACTCAAAACGAGATTTATGAACGCTTTTGTAAAAAGATCAGCAAAATTATTTTCAGAAGACACGCGAACGATTTCTATGAGTTTCTTTTCAGCATAGTCTCGGATAAAGTGATGCTTAAAGTCTATGTGTCGGGTTTTACTATGTTTTACCGGATTTTTAATTACGGAAACTACAGCCTCATTATCTATATTAATAGGAGTAGAGGTAAGAGATAGACCGTAATCTAACAATTTTTGTTGAATCCGCAAAACCTGTGACACACAGCTGCCCGCAGCGATGTATTCAGCTTCACATGATGACACTGAGACGGTAGTCTACTTCTTGCATTTCCAAGACACGAGTCTTCCACCCAGAAATTGACAACCGCCGGAGGTTGATTTTTGAATGATGTTCCAACCTCCCAAATCTGAGTCTGTGTAGGCTTCTAAGTAGAGATCGCTTCCTTTAGGGTACCAAAGACGTAGTTGTGGTCTCCCCCTCAAGTAACGAAATATCCTCTTCACCGCTGAATTGTGAGACAATTTCGGGCATGCTTAAAACCTAGCACACAAGCATACAACAAACGTAATGTCAGGTCGAGATGCGGTTAAATACATCAAAGAGCCTATCATTCCTCGATATAATGTCGGATCGACATCAGGGTCATTTTGTGCATTCGACTTTAAGTTGTGCTGCTGTTGAATTGGTGTTGCAATGGACTTGGAATCAGTCATTTTATATTTTTCCAGCATTTCAGTGACGTAATTTGATTGATGAATGAACATCCCATCACTTAATTTTTCAACTTGCAATCCCAAGAACAACTATAATTCACCCATCGCGCTCATCTCGAGCCTTTCCTTCATAACCTTCTCAAATTCCTTGCACATAGATATGTCTGTTGAACCGAAGATAATGTCATCCACATAAACTTGAACAAGTAATTTAGTCTTGGATGATTCTTTGATGAATAAAGTATTGTCGATACGTCCTCTCTTGAAACTAGCATCTAGAAGAAAAGTTGATAAAGATCCATACCATAAATGTGGAGCCTGATGAAGTCCATACAAAGCTTTGTTGAGCTTGTAGACTCTATTTGGATATTGAGGATCTTCAAACCTAGGCGGCTGTTGTAAGTAAACTGTATCATCAATTTTAACGTAGAGAAACTCACTCTTTACATCTAGTTGAAAGACATTGAAACCCATGTGAGATGCATATGAAAAATATCAAGTCCGGACAAAAATATCAAGTTTTTGTCAAATTGGTTGGACGTCCAAGCTGGCCGGATATCAAGGTCTAACAATAAATATCAAGTGTGCCGGACGAAAATATCAAGTACGGACGAAAAATATCAAGTCCGGACCAAAATATCAAGTTTTTGTTGTGACGACCGTCTTATCTTAGGTCGAGTGTATTAACTTTTAACCTCGACTTCTTATGTGATATAACTCTTATGTGTGGTTTTGGTAGCATAAGCTATTTGTTAAGTTAACTCGTTGTAACTCATGCTAAAGCCGTAACGTATGATTACGTTACATAAACTCGGTCCGGATGTGTCTTGGAGTCGGAATCGAATCAACAAACGAACCTTAACACCAACAACATATACAATGAACTTGTCTAAGTTCATTGCAAAACAATTATAAATCCTAATCAATGTAGGTATTCAACGATAACGATAACAAAAGAAAGAAAAAATGCAAAACGGAGTGCACACAGGTTGGTCCGCCGCACTACGGCCTTTGGAACGCCGCACCAAGCTGGGAAATGGCCCGGTGCGCAGCACCTACAGCCATGGAACGCCGCACCTAGGATCAGATCAAGATTTTTAATTGTCTTGATTAGTCACCATAAACGTGGCTAACCTTTTGACACTTGTTATAAACGTGTATTAAGCAGAAAAACCACAAAGATGACTCACCTTAACCATGTTTATCTATAAATAGGTTAATCTCATGTCATTTTTGCTCCTTTGCGAAACTAACACAAATACACACACTTATGCTTACAAACCCTTGTTGAAACACCAAATCAAAACACAAACACATACATAACAAACTAAAACACCACTTATACTTGATCTTTGGAGTATTGGGAGCAAATCTTACAAGGAAAACTTGGTGTTTGAAGCCTAAAACAAGCTAAAAAGGTAGTAATCTTTAAACTTAGATTTTTGTAAACAATTTATTAACATAAAATTATGATTGTAAAACATGATATAATGATAAATAAACTAAATTTTTGATATAAGAATTATGTTTTTAAAGACTATCAATATTGATATAGACTTGTTAATCTATGTTATATTTATCATTTTAACCTAAAGAACAAATTATAAACTTGAATTTGATAATAAAAATTGGTCATAAAACTTGTTAAATATGCTTATAAACTAAATATATTATAACCTAAAATTGGTATTAAAATGATTAATACAAAGTTTGTATGTAAATATGTTAGGTTATTAGATATGTTAAAATTTGTTAAAAGTGATTAAAAATCAAATTGTTATAAAAACTTAATAAATTTAGATGAATTAAAGTGTTCACATATCTTGACAAAACTTGACCTATAAGTAACAAGTTGAAAGAACGACATAACACAATAATCGGACTAAAACGGATTTGTGAATCGGTAAAAGGATATTTGGACATTTCGGGCGATAATCGGATTATTTGGACTAAGATTAGTAAAACGGGTATTTTGAACGAAAATGAATTAATAACAATTAAATGTAAGGAAACGTGTCACACCCCGCTAAAGCGGAAACACGAGATGTGAAGAGCTTGAACATCATTACACGGGTCATAATAAACATAACGGCTTCAAGTCATAGATTAATAAATAAAAGTGTTTACAAATTCGACACAACCAAGTTATCCAGTACACAAATACATAAATTTAAAGTTCCCATTTAAAATTCCCAAAAGTAATGAACAAGTCTTTTCCCAAATAGGTTCTCACGCGACCGCCTTGACCCGTCCATGCCATGCACCTCATGCTTACACAAAATTTCCTGAAACATAAGATAAAGTGTCAACTACGAAAGTAGTGAGTGAGTTACAGTTTAAGTTTCTCGGCAAAAATTCGGTTAAGTATATAAAAGTAAAAGTTTCCCAAAAAGGAGGTTAGCGGAGAAAGTCGCTTAAAATTTATATACTTTTAAAGTTTCTAAGTAATGGGCGTATCAATGCCCTAAAGTTCGTATAGACCAAGTAGAGTCAGATTTAGTAAAATCATAGTTGCGGAATCAATCGCTAAAAGTGTTGCGGAATTAATCGCTAAAAGAGTTTATATATTTATGCGTATAAGTAACTAATTAGATTCTTGTATCAACCTCTTGGCATTCTATAACTTAAGTGTTCACACTAAACCGATTGTTCAACCGTGAGGCCCCTTACCCCGCCTATCCTACGGGGAGTGTCAAGATCTTAGTAATATGTACTTAGACTGCCATCTAAGCAAGGAACGGTTCTTTCCTAAGTATCGATACCCATTATTACTAAACGGCTCAGAAGTTAATAGTGTGTAAAGTTCTAAAAAGTAGCTGGGCACTAAGTAGTTTTGTTTCAAAAAAAAGATAGTTGTCACTTAAGAATCATGTTATAATCTCATCAAGGGTCGGTCTCGCATACAAGTATCAATAATTAGTTTAGCCGAAAAGGGGCAAGCCGGTAAGTTCAAGTAAGCCAGTAGAGCAAATAAGTGTTTACGCAAGAGTTTCAAAAAGTTTGTCCAAAATAGATCAATAGTTCCATAATAGTTTCAAAAGTTCACAATAGTTTCATAAGTTCGTAGTAGATTCAAAAGTTCACAAGGGTTGTAATTGTTCGTAAAGTTTCCAAAGTACAACTAATCTTATGTTTCCCCCAAAAATCAAGCAAAATATACATTAAGTAAAAGGGGTTGTAACTCACGGATTGCGAAGAGTAAGAATGCGAAAGTCGGTCGGAATGGAAGTCGGGAATCACGGATCGCCTATTATTACCAAGATAGTTCAATTAGTTATTATCTTATCATGTTATTTTTATGTAATATGATAGATAAAGTTTAATTAAACTTTAAGTGTCAAGGTTAAGTATTGTCCAAAATAGTCCGAAATGGTAATTGTCACGTTTTTGTCCAAAAGTCCGATTTTAACGTTTATTATTGTCGCGTCACAAGTGTTTTTGCTCGCTGAAGTGGTTTACATTTTTCTAAGGAAATTTGGGCAGCGCTTCTGCGCCCAAATTTCATATCCAAAAATGTAAAATCCACTTCCGCCCACAAAATCACCTATAACACAATTTCATATTTAATCAAGTCCATTTTAAGTCCGATTAGTAAATACATGTCTCAAATGTTATTACTTTTTGTTAGGTCTCAATAAGATCCCAAATACTAGCTAATCAATTACAAATTAGTATTTAAACGTTAATTATCACTAATCGATTAAGTTCTCAGTTTCTTAGTTTATTATAGCGGAAATATAATAACGAAAAAATGAAAATAACACTTAGGTATATTTCTTCAAAAAGTGCAACGATTACAATGTTCAAGCTCACTATTTATACACAATAATCGTGAGCTTGATTAGTATGAATCTTAGTAAATCTTCTAAAAGGATAGAAGATTTTATCTAACTAACATACCTAAATTAAAGCATTACGTTTCTTTATGAAGCTGAGTAGTCAGCTCCATAATACCTTAGTTGCTTTTAGTCACTCAGACTCAGAGTCACTCAGACTCAGAGTTACTCAGACTCAAATCACTCAGACTAAGACTTTAATAAACAGATTTATTAACTTGGGTTAAATCGTTGATTTTCCCAACAATCTCCCCCTATCTGTTTGAATTAAAGTCTTTTACAATTCATGCACCAAAAATAAACACAAACTAAAATTGTTTACTTAACACTGTTTGTGAACAAAAAGATACATAAAACACTTTACTTCCTCCTCTTGACCGATCTTTTCTTCTTCAATGGCATCTCCCATGGCGTAGGCTTGTTCACTTCTTTTGCCCAATTCAGCCTCTCAGTTTTCCAATCAAGCAATTTTTCCATTTCAGCATCAGATTTATGGAAGAGCATTTGATACTCTTTCTTGATCAGATCCACCTTGTCCATCAAAGTCCCCATTTCTTCAATTCTTCTAAGGTTATTAAATAACCAACTAATCAGCTTCATTCGGAAGGGGAGGCATTGATCAGACTCACATTCGCTAAGCAGAGCAATGCAATGGTAGATGGAGGCCATATTCAGTCTGTCTTTGGCTTGGAAACATTCCTCTCCCCCACAATCAACATAACACAAGCCCTCATGTTTTTTAGTCTTCACATAAGTCTTGTCTTGGAATATGACACCTTTTGGAACAGGATGCATGTAGCTTTTTTCCAGACCAAGAGATTTAGCCCCAGCTCTCACTCTATGAATGGTACAAAATGCCCTATAATCCTCTTCTAACATCAGCTTCAGCACATGGGCTTCATTGACATTTGAGACAGCTTCTCTTTTTACATCCATTCTGTGAGCAATGTTAGTTATTCCTGAGCTCAGACTGGCAATCTCTTTCCATTCTTCTAACCCCAATGTATGCATTCTGTGTACTCCAACCCTAAAGGATCCCTCTTTACGATAACAAACTAGCATGAGGTCAGATCCTCCAGTATCTACACAGTCTAAGTTTTGGATTTTATTCTTGTTCCTTCGCAGTGTAAAGTTTGACTCAATATAGTCAAGTCTTGCTTCTTCTCTCAACACCTGTTTAGCCATTAATCTGTCAGCTTCAACCCTCAGCTGTTCTTCTTCAATAGCCAACTCTTCTTCTTCCTTCATCTCAGCTTCAAGATTTTCAGCTGCTTTCATTGACTGGTCTTGTGGATTTTCATCAAATTTCTCCATATACAGCCCTTTGACATACTCCTTGTATTGCTCAACAGTCATTCCAGAATTGTGAGCATACCTCTGAAGCTTAGCCAGTTTCTCAGCTTCATCTCTTCTTTTCTATATTTCAATTTCTATCTCAGACTGTACATTTGGGGGCTCTTCCATTTCAATTTTCTCCTCAGTAGGAGGATCAGTATCACTGTCAGCTCCAGCTTTGCCTTTTACGTCCTTATATTCCTTCTCAGATTCATTGCTTGACAAGTCACTGTAATCAGTTTCATAGAAGACTTCAGACTGACCTGTTTTTAGGTTGAATCTGGTAGTCTTGTAGTACTTCTTCTCCCCTTCTTCCCTCTTTCTTTTTAAATCGTGCTTGGGAAGGTCAGACTCATCAGTTGGTATAACTATTTTCTCCCCCTGAGTCTGAGCATCCCCGTGTGTACCCTCAGCAACTTGTTTCCCCTTTCGCAACATGCTGATCTCAGAAGTCAGCTTCAACACCATTTCCTTCAACTCCTTCATCTCCTCAGTATTATGACTTTTCAGAGCGTGCAACTCAGTCTGCATTGCACTCAGCTTGACATCAAACTGAGTTGACAAGTCCTTAATGGCTTGTAACAGCACAGGGACAGTCAAAGCAACCTAAGACTGAGGGAGAATAGTAACAGCAGGAATTGATACAGGTGGTACAGCTTCACTTCCTCCCTGTTGTTTAGGAGAATGATCCTTAGCCATAGAAAAGGAAGTCTGTACCTCACTCAGTTTGGGAAGTGAGGCATTGATGACTTGTGCATAAGAGTGTGAGAGATTTGATGGTACCTTATCGTGAACTAGCACAGAGCTAGTGAAAATAGCCTGTGGAATTGGCTTTGAAACTGAAGGGGGTGGTCCCATACTAGGTACAGGGATATTCAGGAGTGGAATATCGTCTTCAATGCTTACCACATGTGTCAGTGTGGCAGCAGCAGCGTGTTTCTCCAAGTTGACTACTCTAAGGGGGCTTTGGGTAGTCATGGTAGTCAGATCCAGCTCTTGCTCTAGCAGAGGGAGACTGGTCTTATCTACAGAACTGGAGGGGAGTTTAGAACTCTCATCCTCATGGAAAAGTGAATCCATTAGTGCTTGATTTACAGTGGGGCTTGATGTGAGTGCTTTTTCAAATGAACTGGGTGAGTTCATCAGATTGGTCGCTTGAGTAGCTAAGACATCAAGTTGAGGAGTGGACTGCTCAGACTGAGAGGGGATACTCTCAGACTGAGGAAGAGAAAGATTGATATCCATACCTTGGTCAGCCTCATCGTGCCCTGCCCCACCCATTTCCACCTCAGCATCGGCAGCTGGAATATTTACCTCCAATTGTTCGTCAATTCCTTCGGGCTGATCAGCTGAGTCTGACTAGTCAGACTCAGTGAGTTCGTGATCGATAAAAGGATTATCAATCCACTGAAGCATAACTGGGGTTAACCCTGGCTCAGCCTCAGTGATATTGATATAGGTAAAAATCTTTGGAGTCAGCCTGGGAAGAGGGCATACGTAAAAGGTTTGTTCAAGCTGCTCATATACTGCTTTTCCCAAAGCCTCCTCAAAACTCAGTGAAAGGACACGAATGAATGGAACATCATTCGGTCGTGTTGTTTTTAAAGCAAGGGAGAGAATCTCTTCAAAATATAGTTGTGAATAAGAGATTCTTGGACCCGTTACCATGGAATGAAACAGATAAGTTTCAAATTCATTCATCTGATCCAAACTGCCAGATTTACCCCCCAAACACCTTGTGATACTAGAAAATAAAAATTTCCATTTTCCAGTAAAGAATTTGTACTGAATTACTCCTTGGATTTCAGGCTGACCAATCAAGGGAAAGGCCTCAGCTCGAGCTTGCTGTTTAGTTAGTTTGGCCTGGAATCCTCCTTCACCAGCTTCAGCAAGTGTGGGAAGCAATAGGGCGGCGCGTATTGTCTCCTCCGTGATGGTGATCGTCTGTCTTCCATCATTATACGTGCCAGTGAGGGCAGTCTTTTCTTCATTGGCGGTGCAAGTATACCACCATTCACACAACACCGGTGGGTACATCACCGTGTCACAAAAGTAAGCGCCATATAGAGGATGGGCTTTCATGTATTGAATCAGTTGCTCAAAACCCCTGTTTTGGCGATTTGCGGGAATATCAGCATTGGCTACCCTGTTGTTTTCCTTGATTTGTACCCTGTTTTGGAAATCTGCACCTGGAATCATACGAGCAGTAACGTGAAGAATCATATTTGCATTCGCCATTGATAAGAGTTAGAGCAGAAGATTTAGAGAAGATAACAATTGGGTTATAATTTGAAATTAAGTTGAATATAAACTGAAGGAGCGAAATTTAAGTAACTAAGTTAGGAAACTTTCTATTTAGTCCATGTAATTTAAACCTATTGACCCTTATAACCCTTGAAGTAACAAAAATATTTACAACCGAATAAAAATAAAAAAAAACTCTATAGACTAAAGAGAAAAAATAAAAGAGATGTAGAAAATATTTACACAAATACACTCAGTCTGATTTTGGGGGCAGACTGATGGATCTGGAGCTGACTAACGAGTCAGACTGAAAATTCACAAGCTGACTCAGAGGTCAGCTTGAGATTTATGATTTTGACAGATTAAGGATTTAACATGCCCGTTTCCCTAACAAATAGAAAAACATGTCCTCACTCAGAGGTTTCGTGAATATGTCTGCCAATTGATCATTGGTGGCTACAAACTCCAGTCTGACCTTGCCTTTCTCCACACAGTCTCGAATGAAATGATGTCGTATTTCAATGTGTTTGGTCCTGGAGTGGAAAACTGGATTCTCAGTGATTTGAATTGCACTCTTGTTGTCACACATGATAGGGGTGTTTTGAATCTTGATTTCAAGATCAGCCAATTGGTGTTGCATCCATAGTAGTTGTGCACAACAGCTCCCTGCAACCACATACTCAGCCTCAGCTGTGGAAGTTGCCACTGAATTTTGCTTCTTACTAGACCAGCTGACTAGCTTTCCTCCCAGAAGCTGACATCCTCCTGATGTACTTTTCCTGTCCAATCTACATCCTGCATAATCTGCATCTGTGTAGCCAATTAATTCAAAACCAGAATCTTTAGGGTACCAGAGGCCAAGATTTGGTGTACCCTTAAGATATCTGAAAATTCTTTTGACAGATTTAAGATGGGATTCCTTGGGGTCAGCTTGATAACGTGCTCATAGACATGTGGAAAACATGATGTCAGGTCTACTAGCAGTTAAATAAAGCAAAGAGCCAATCATACCTCTATAAGTAGCTTGACAAACTGACTTGCCAGTTGAGTCTTTATGCAACTTATCAGAAGTACTAATTGGTGTTTTCATTTCAGAACATGTTTCAAAACCAAATTTCTTTACTAAATCATGAACATATTTACTTTGATTTATGAAAATTCCATCTTTCTTTTGTTCTACTTGTAAGCCAAGAAAGAAAGTAAGTTCTCCCATCATACTCATTCTATATTCACTACACATTAGTTTTGAAAACCAAGTACACAGCTTTTCATTTGTGGATCCAAATATAATGTCATCAACATATATTTGTACCAAAATCACATGACCATTTTCCTTTTTGATAAACAGTGTTTTATCAATTGATCCTCTTTTAAAATTGTTTTTAAGAAGAAAGTCAGACAGAGTATCATACCAAGCTCTAGGAGCTTGTTTGAGACCATATAAGGCTTTGTTTAATTTAAACACATGATCAGGAAAGTTAGGATCAACAAAACCTGGAGGCCGCTTGACATAGACTTCCTCCTGTAGATCACCATTCAGGAATGCACTTTTCACATCCATTTGATACACCAAGAACTCTTTAAATGCTGCATATGCTAAGAATAGGCGAATTGCTTCAATTCGTGCCACTGGAGCAAATGTTTCATCATAATCAATGCCCTCTTCTTGTTTGTATCCTTGAGCCACAAGTCGAGCTTTATTCCTGATCACCACTCCATCTTTGTCATATTTATTTTGAAAGATCCATTTAAGTCCAATAATGGTCTTAAACAGAGGACGTGGGACCTTTGTCCAAACATTGTTTCTTATGAATTCTCCAAGCTCTTCTTGCATACCATCAACCCAGTCTTCGTCCAATAAAGCTTCTTCAACCTTCTTTGGTTCTATCAGACTCAAGAAATTTGTGTAGAAACAAAAATTAGCTGTGGCAGTCTTTCGTCTCGTTTTGACACCTTCAGTTAATAAACCAATAACTGACGATATGGGATGTCCCTTGACAGTCTTGATGTTTCCTATCTTATTGTGGGAAACTGTCTCTACTTGATTCGGAGTATCATCGGTCTGAGTGTCATCAGGCTGAGTGGTTTGGAGCTGAGTTTGGTCAGACTGAGGCGTGTCAGTCTGAGTCTAATCAGTTTCATTTGACTCAGTATTTTCAACATCAGGGACACGCTGGAATGATGCTTCATCGGTTTCAGTGTCAGATGCTTGATGTTGATGGGCTTTTGCATTATCCTGATCAGTAGCCTGAGAGTCAGCTTCAAATGTGGTTACAAGTAATTCATCACAAAGTTGATTGATAGTGTCTATGTCAGTCTGTGATGATGATTCATCTTTGTCAGACTGAGTAGTGTCATCAAAAGTGAAATTAATGCTTTCTTCTACAACCTTTCTTCTTTCATTGTAGACTCTGAATGCCTTTGCAATGCTTGAGTATCCAACGAACAGTCCTTCATCAGCTTTAGGGGACATTTTACACAACAAGTCCCTTTGATTTAGAATATAGCATCTACATCCAAAGATATGGAAATAATGAATGGAAGGAACCTTGTTATGGTACGGTTCATATGCTGTCTTTCCATGTCTCTTCACGATGATGGATCTATTCTGTGTGAAGCAGGCAGTGTTCACAGCTTCAGCCCAGAATTTTATCTTCATGTTCCCATAACACAACATTGTTCTGGCAGCTTCAATTAGTGTTCTATTTCTTCTCTCTGCAACTCCATTTTGTTGAGGAGTTCGAACTGAGGCGAAGTTTTGGACTATTCCTAGTTGATCACAAAAATCTATCAAAACTGAATTCTTGAACTCAGTTCCATGGTCACTTCTCATCTGGCGAACAAGAGAGTTTTTCTGTCGCTGTTCTCTTTTGATCAGACTGATGATCTCCTCAGCTGCATCACTTTTAGCCCTTAAGAATATAACCCAAGTAAATCTAGTAAATTCATCAACGATTACAAGGGTGTATTTCTTTCCTCCTTGACTCTCAATCCCAATTGGTCCAAACAAATCCATATGTAGCATGAATAAAGATTCATCAATTGAATGCAACATTTTGGATGGGAATTGAGTCTTTGTTTGCTTTCCAAGCACACAAGCTGAGCAAACTTTGTCTTTGGTATAGGTCAGTTCAGGAAGACCTCTAACCAATTTACTTTTTGACAATGCATTTATGTTTTTGAAATTTAAATGGGATAACCTTCGATGCCATAGCCAATTGAGTTCTTCTTTTGTTTCTGGGAACAAACATGTCTCAGCCTCATCATTTGCAGTACTCAGATCCAGACAAAAGACATCTCTTTCTCTCTTGGCGAGTAGTAATGGTTTTCCCTTGGCACTGTAGATTATTCCAGCTTGCTTCCTGAATCTGACTTCATGGTCTTCATCAGTAATTTGACTCACACTTAGTAAGTTATTTGTAATCCTTCCACATATGCAACTCTCTTGAAAGTGACAGCTCCAGCATGAATCTTTCCATATCCAGGTGTCATTGATACCCCGTTGTCACCATATCTCACTTGAGGCCCATCTTCTTCTTTATAGTCTTGTAGAAAAGACTTCATTCCAGTCATGTGCCTTGAAGCTCCACTATCTAGATACCATTTTGTAGAATCCTGCACATGAAATAGAAGATATTAGTTCCTTTTGGGCACCCACTTTAGAGTGGATCCATGAACTGAAGCAGGTTTAAGTTCAGGCTCAGTCTTGCAGTCAGTTTTGGAGCTGGTATAGTTCCATTTATTTATTTCCTTCATGCAGTTAACAGAATAATGACCTATGACACCACAGTATTTACATGGAGTATCTTTGAGACTGACTCGAGATGGAACTGACTTAGTCTTGGTCGGTTTCACAGACGTTATCTTTGATTGAAAAGTGTTTCTTTGCTTTTGAGGTGAAGCTGACTTTGATGCAACTGACCTAGACTTTGGTGAAACTGACTTATGTGGAGCTGACCAATGTTTTGGTGAGACTGACTTTTGAAAAATGTTTTTCTGTGGTCTAGACTGAGTCAGTTGTTTACAAAACACAGCTTCATGCCCTTTTTCACCACAATTGTAGCAAATTCTCTTAGGAGGAGTCTTGGGCCTGATGTGATTAGGTGATTTGTTCCTGACTAGAGTTTTTACTATGTTAGTCAGTTCCAACAATTGATTCCCCAGTTTATCAATAGTTTTTGTTTCATGACTTTTGTTCAGACTTTTGGAACTGAGTGGGTGCTGAATCTTAGGTTTACTCACAACCTTGGGCAATCTATTAGTTAGATGCACAAAATCTTTTTCAGCATGCACATTTTTATCAGTTTCAGATAAATTAACACATTCAGACTGAGAAGAAGATGAAGAATCACTTTTATTAGACACTTGGGAAATTACAGGTTTTACAAAAGCATTTGACATCATTATTTTTTCTCCTTTCATATATGTGAAAGTATTTGGAAGAATTTCTGGTTTGAAAATAATTTTTTCTCTTTCAGCTTTTTCAGCTTCTTCTTCTTCTTCAGTCAAATGCTTCTTCAGACTGAAGTCCTCACCCAACACAGCTTGAACTTGTTTGGGTACCTGTCTGCTCAAACAATCTTCATTTTTTAAGGATGATATGCACCATGATTTACAAATTCTTTTATAATGCTCAGTTTCTTCTCTAAATTTATAATTTTCTTTTGCAAGATCACTATAAGCTTCAATATGAGCATTTAAAAGAACTTTATAACTTTCTAGTTCAATTATTTTATCATCTTTAATTTTCAAGGTATTTTCAAGATCTTTGATTTTTTGTTTGAATTCAGATTGTTCTTCTAAAGTGGTGGTCAAGTCAACAAAGATATACTCAAACATTTGAAGTTTTTGTTCATTTGTATAAGTGTCAAAATTGTGTACCTTAAAAAGTTTTGATTTGTTCCAGTCTGAGTTGCAACTCAGTCTCTCAACTTCCTTCAGATCCTTCTCGAACTGAGAAGCAGATTTCTCAGCTTCAGTCACTTCTTCTGTAAATGCCATCAAGCATTTATCTACCACTTCCTCATCCTCATCAGAAGATAGTTCCTCATCTAGCCATTCTTCAGCAAAGAATGCCTTTTGCTCAGTTTGAGGCTTTTGTGTGTTTGAACTGTTGCCTTTCTTGTACTTAAGATACTTCTTTCGGTATCTTTGGGCCCTCTCAGCAACCTCGTCCATGTGTTCAGTCTGAGCATTCTTTACTTTACAGTCAGCAGCCATGTGACCATATTCATTGCATTTAAAGCATTTCACCTTCTTCAGATCGAAAGGTTTCTTTCCTTTGTAGCTTGTCTTTTGTTCAAGCTTCATAGTCAACAAAGCAAGCTGACTTTTCAGTTTCTTGACCTCAGATTCATCGTCAGATTCTGAGTCTGAGTGTGACTCAGATTCAGATGAGTCAGCTTTAGAATAAATTTCTTTATTCCCTTTGCTGGTAGCAACTAATGCAGCTTCTGGATCTCTTGTGGTCCTTCTTGTGTTTATCTTTTTCCTCTCTTGGGCTTCTTCAAAATTCAGCAACAATCCAAAGAGACCAAGCAGCTTGTAGGTGGACAATTTTTCACTGACCACAAGAGATGTAATAACAGATTCAAATTTGTTTGGCAAGATGTCAACAAACTTCTTGCAGATTTCATCATATTCTTTCATCATTCCTAAGGCTGAAAGATCATTCAACAATACTTGGAACCTTGTATGCACGTCAGCTAAGGTTTCTTTGTCTTTTGCATAGAAATTTTCATAATTTCTAATCAGACTGTTTAGCCTTTGTTCTCTTACTATTGGGACTCCTTCATTAGATACTATTAAAGTATCCCATATTTCTTTAGCAGTTTGCATCCAGCAATCTTGGAGAATATTTGTTCAGATACAGCATTACCTAGAATGCTTCTTGCTCTTGGATCCAGACTAAAGAGTAGTTTGTCTACATCTGTCCACTGTGATTTGGGAGTTTGAACCCACCTTGCACGTTGGACAACTTTGTCTCCTTCTTTGACCTCATCAATGTGCTTTCCTGGAATGATTGGTCCATCCGTTACAGTTCTCAACATCTCTTCATGAATTCCGGATAGATGCCACTCAGCTTTAAGTTTCCAGTGAGCAAAGTTGTGGCCACTGAAAATGGGAATACCTTTTCCAGCCATAGCAGGTGTGTTTGATGACGATGATGACATTGTATTTGAGATTTTATGTATTGATCGTTTAATATTGGTAAATTTATTAAAATTTAAATCTTATTTGCTCTGATACCAGTTGTTAGGTCTCAATAAAATCCCAAATACTAGCTAATCAATTACAAATTAGTATTTAAACGTTAATTATCACTAATCGATTAAGTTCTCAGTTTCTTAGTTTATTATAGAGGAAATATAATAACGAAACAATGAAAATAACACTTAGTTATATTTCTTCAAAAAGTGCAACGATTACAATGTTCAAGCTCACTATTTATACACAATAATCGTGAGCTTGATAAGTATGAATCTTAGTAAATCTTCTAAAATGATAGAGGATTTTATCTAACTAACATACCTAAATTAAAGCATTACGTTTCTTTATGAAGCTGAGTAGTCAGCTCCATAATGCCTTAGTTGCTTTTAGTCACTCAGACTCAGAGTCACTCAGACTCAGAGTTACTCAAACTCAAATCACTCAGACTAAGACTTTAATAAACAGATTTATTAACTTGGGTTAAATCGTTGATTTTCCCAACACTTTTATGTTTCTCAGTCCCAAACATCATACATTAAAAAGTCAGCGGGTCAAAGTTGCTTAAAATGATCAAAACGACAAAATTTCGGAAGAAAAGCAGGCATGTGCGCCGCTGTGAAGGCTGGGACGACGCACAGAACACGTTTTTGTGTCCCGCTGCGTCGTCCTGGCTTCTAGGACGGCGCACAGCCTCGTGTTTTTGGATTTTTCTTGCAAAACGTTTATTTTAGCCATAGATCTCGACATGCATTAGGTCCAAACTCAATAAAACATCATTTTAACAGTTTCTAAAGTGTTTTTAACCGTAAGTTTATAGATCCAAAGGTTATTTCGGTTAAAAATCGTTTTTGACCATAAAAAGTCATAAATCTTTGTAAAAACTTATTTTTAGGTCTTAGATCTTACATGCAAGTAATAAAATCAGTAAATAATGAAAAGGGAGTGATTTCTACCGAAGGGATTAGCTTGGATGATGATTTGGCCTCATTTAAAGCTTAAAAATCTTGACGAAAATGGTCCTCAACCGAATTATTTTGGCTTCTCTTGCTTATCTTGATGTTTCAAACGATTTGGATGGTTAATTGGGTGTTTTTAGGGGCTGTGTTTCACTGGAACTTGGGGTTTTTGAGAGAGAGTTTGAGAGAAAAATGTGTTTGTGTGTGTTTTGTTTTATAAAAATGAAAAAATGAAAGTGAATAAAGGAAAATGATAATAATGGGAGTTGGTACTAGTAACAAGGCAGTAATGATGGACTAGAACCGAGATTGATTGGTTAAAATTTGGTGGAAATCGAGGCATGCAGATTTTTCAAATAAATTGCGAAATCAGTCCTGCCAGGACGGCGCACAAGGCATGTGTGCGTCGTCCTGGCCCATTTTTGTAACATATTTTGAGTTTTTGTTGTTTTTGTATAATTGTTTCGTTGGACCTTTTCGTTAACTAAAGTTTTAAAGTATGATACGTTATGAACTTAGGAAAGTTCATTAGGAGTTTTCTTGGTATTAGGACTTATATAAATTGATTCCGGGTGTGATTCCGACACTGTCGCGTTTCCGGTTATTGAACAGTTAAAGACTAGATAGACCATAAGAGAGACATAGAGTATGAAATTCACCTGAAATTGGACGGTTGTCACATTCTCCCCGGGTTGAAAGAAATTTCGTCCCGAAATTTAGTTCATCCCATCATGAAGAAGTGTTCTCGAATAGATGTGGATATTTCTGACGGAATTGGTCCTCACGTTCCCACGTGAATTCGTGACCACATCGGGAATTCCACCGAACCTTGATAATCGGAATACGACTCTGCCTGAGTTGTATGACCTCGCGGTCAACAACTTCGAGTGGTTCTTCAATGAAGTTTAGTTTGTTGTCGATTTTGACCTCGTCAAGAGGGATGACGATGGTCTCATCGGATAGACACTTTTTCAAATGTGAAACATGGAATACATTATGAACGTTCGAGAGAGTCTGGGGGAGTTGGAGATGATAGGCAACGGGACCGATACGCTCAATGACTTCAAATGGACCGGTGTACCTTGGACTTAGTTTGCCGCGCTTTCCGAAGCGGACTACTCCCTTCCATGGCGATATCTTGAGAAGTACCCTATCGCCAACTTGGAACTCGAGGGGTTTCCTTCGGTTGTCTGCGTAGCTTTTCTGCCGGGTACGGGATGTCCTTAGTCTTTCACGGATAGTGGTGATCTTGTCGATGGTCTCCTGGACGATGTCGAGTCTCGTAAGTTGTCGATCGCCAGCTTCTAGCCAACAAAGCGGTGACCGACACTTGCGTCCATATAGAGCCTCGAATGGTGAGCACTTGATGCTGGCATGGTAGCTGTTATTGTAGGAGAACTCGACCAAAAGGAGGTGAGCGTCCCAACTTCCTCCGAAGTCAACTACACACGCTCTCAGCATATCTTCAAGCGTTTGGATCGTCCTTTCGCTCTGACCATCGGTCTGAGGGTGGTATGCAGTGCTGAGGTCTAGTCGCGTCCCTAACGACTTCTGGAGGACATTCCAAAAGCGGGACGTGAATCGACTATCCCTATCGGAGATGATGGAGAGAGGTGTTCCATGACGAGAGACGATCTCGTTGATGTAGACTTGAGCGAATTTCTCCATCGAGTGATTTTCTCGAACTGGTAGGAAATGAGCGGATTTTGTCAAACGGTCCACGATTACCCAAATCGTGTCGTTACCCCTAGCCGTACGGGGCAACTTAGTGACGAAGTCCATAGAGATTTGTTCCCACTTCCACATGGGAATTTCCGGTTGCTGAAGTAGACCTGAGGGCTTTTGATATTCCGCCTTGACCTTGGAGCAAGTAAGGCACTTAGCTACATACAAGGCGATATCCTTCTTCATGCCCGGCCACCAATAATATTCTCGGAGATCCTTATACAACTTGTCGGATCCCGGATGGATGGAGTATCTAGATCGGTGGCCCTCGTCCAAAATGAGTTTTCGAAGATCCTCAGATTTTGGAATCCATGCTCGCCCCTTAAAGTAGTAGATTCCGTCGGACTTGCGTTCGAATTCCTTTTCATGATTATGCAGCGTTTCGACCTTAATGTTCTCGGGTTTCAACGCTTCTTGCTGCGCGTTTGCGATCTGCGATCGAAGACTCGTCTGGATTTGAATTCCTAATGCTCGAACTCGAAATGGCTTTACCCTTTCCTTCTGACTCAAGGCATCTGCTACTACGTTTGCTTTACCCGGGTGGTATTTGATCTCGCAGTCGTAGTCACTTAGCAGTTCTATCCATCTACGTTGCCTCATGTTGAGCATTTTCTGGTCCAAAATGTGCTGAAGGCTCTTGTGATCAGTGTAGACCGTACACTTAGTACCATACAAGTAGTGCCTCCAGATTTTCAAAGCGAACACGACGGCTCCCAGCTCTAAGTCGTGTGTTGCGTAGTTCTGCTCGTGTACTTTCAGCTGCCTAGAAGCGTAGGCGATGACCTTGTCCTTCTGCATTAGAACACACCCAAGTCCTTGGTGGGATGCATCGCAAAACACTACGAAGTTATCCGTGCCCTCTGGCAGGGACACAATCGGTGCGTGACACAGTTGATATTTGAGCTTCTGGAAGGAATCCTCATGTTCCTTCCCCCAAATGAAGTCCTTGTCCTTTTGAGTGAGCTCGGTGAGGGGCTTAGCGATCCTCGAGAAATTCTCGATGAACCTTCGATAATAGCCAGCCAACCCTAGAAATTGACGGATTTCCGTCGGAGTCGTCGGAGCTTGCCATTTCTCGATCGCTTCGATTTTAGCTGGATCTACATGAATCCCTTCTTGGTTGACCACATGACCAAGGAAGTGTACCTCTCGGATCCAGAATTCACACTTCGAGAATTTGGCGTACAATTTCTGATCTCGGAGGAGTTCTAGGATGAGCTTCAGGTGTTTCGCATGATCTTCCTTGTTCCTTGAGTAGATGAGAATGTCGTCTATGAATACGATTACGAATTTGTCTAGGTATGGCCTACACACTCTGTTCATTAGGTCCATGAACACTGCTGGTGCGTTGGTCAGACCAAAAGGCATGACAAGAAATTCGTAATGACCGTAACGAGTTCGGAACGCGGTTTTCGAAATGTCGGTCTCGCTGACACGAACTTGGTGATAACCCGAACGGAGGTCGATTTTTGAGAAGTAGGTTGCACCCTGCAATTGTTCGAACAGATCGTCGATCCTCGGGAGTGGGTATCGATTCTTGACGGTCAGCTTGTTCAGCTCTCGATAGTCAATGCAGATACGGAAGGATCCGTCTTTCTTTTTAACAAAGAGGATTGGGGCTCCCCAGGGGGACGAACTCGGGCGATTAAGACCATGGTCTAAGAGTTCCTGTAACTGTTTTGACAGTTCTAGCATTTCGGGTGGTGCCAGACGGTACGGTGTCTTGGCAACCGGTGTTGCGCTAGGAACGAGGTCAATTCGGAATTCCACTTGTCGTTGAGGCGGCAGCCCTGGCAAATCCTCGGGAAAGACTTCTGGATGATCCTTGACTACGGGAATATCCTGGATTCGGCTCTCTGTAGGTTTACGCTCGACGACATGGGCAAGGAATGCGTCATAGTCCTTCTGAAGGTACTTGCGCATTTTGATGGAAGACACGATGCGAAGTTGTCGTCCAGGCTTGTCTCCATGAACAACGAGAGTCTCTTTTTCCGAAAGAGGGATACGGATGAGTTTGTCCAAACAGACGATCTCGGCTCGAAAGCGAGACAGCCAGTCCATTCCAACGATAACGTCGAAACTCGAAAGCTCGATAGGAATTAGATCAATGGGGAAGATTTTGTCAGATAAGCATAGCGAACATCCTAAGATTATATCCTTAGCTTCAAACTCTTGGCCGTTAGCATATTCGACGGTAAAACTATCCTTAAGAACT
>CAJVGC010000508.1:21848454-21965683 GCA_910822075.1 Senecio squalidus
ATTTGAAAGTAATTTCATGTTTCATGTCATGTGCCTAGACGCCCCACTATCAACAATCCAGGTATTCTTGATAGGATCATAGACGACCTGCACATCAAATTGAAAAATTAGTTCGCGATGCAAACCCAAGCCTTAATGGCTGTGGGTTTACCATCACCACCTAAAACCTGTAAGTCCACCCATTTTCCCTTTGAACCATCAGGTACATTTGATGGTCCATCACTCTTAGGTTTCCAAGATTGTGATTCATGAGTAGAACGTTTGACATAACCAGTTGATTTATGAGTCGGTGATGGTGAACGTTTTTCAATTTGTTTAACAGAAGGTTGCTGTTTGGATTGACCAGCAGAAAGCAACTCACTGTTTTGTTTTGGAAATGATGACCTATTGTTTGAAAATCGGTTTCGATTTGGGCTAGAAAAACGATTTCCAGTGGACATTCTATTTTGGTCAAAATTATTCCTAGGCCTTTGTTTCAAATTTGGACAATTATAGTTAACATGGCCTTTCTCCCCACAATCAAAACAAGTTCTCCATTCATTAAGATTTTGAGAACTTCGCGTCATTCTCCGGTGATGTGTAAGAGGTTTGGAGAACATTGCATTAGGACGCATGAAGCCGTTATGTTGTTGAACATTTTGTGGCTTTTGGGGGTTGGTGTTTGTGTTTCTCAAATGAGGTGGAATGAATTTTTCTTTCTTCTCAACTTCCACTGATGATTCCCCGGCTTTTACAAATTTTGGTCCTTTAAAATCAGGTCTTTTCAAAATTCTAACTGGTTTAGGTTTACTCGAAGTTTTATTCGGTAACTGACAACCCAAACCCGTTTTATTTGGTAACTGACGACCCAAACCCGAACCCTTTTCTTCCTCATCTGAGTCAAAAACCCAATCTTCGACCAATACAGTTTCTTTAACTTTTTCGGTTTTAGCACTTTGAGCATTTGAAGTATCTTTGGGACTGACAATAGGTGTTTGGACAATAGGTGTTTGGACAGCTGGGTCTGGTTGTTGAAGAATGAATTCAACGTCCCCTTCCTCTTTTGGAGCCTTAATTAATTTGTTAAAGATTGGAGGTGGACACGTTTTGTAGTCAACCCTTGGTTTCCCTTCCCCATTCTCAGGACGTTTTTCTTTCAAGATATGATCTAAAAGGTATGATGCAGTGGAATAACTTCTAACTTGTTGATTTAAAGTTTCAAAACTGATTTTGATAGAAGCATTTTCACGTTTAAGGGCATCGATATCTTTTAAATATTTGTTAATGGAGTCCTGTTTGTTTAACAACGCTATTTCCAAATCACTAACTTGTTTTGCCAAGAGTTTGTTCTTTTCTGAAAACAGTTTTTCATTTCCTTTAACAATTTTGTTTTTACGAAGTTCCTCAACAAGATTGTTATTTTCTTTTCTTAGCTCATTTACTTGGTCGTCTAAAACAAAACACCTAGAACAGGAAGTGATTTTAGTTTCAGATTGTACCTTTGATGACTCTGCAGTACCTGCCATCATTGCAAACTCCCTCTTTGTCTCTGGTGCTTCCGATTCTTCCGAAGATTCCTCAGATGATTCTTCAGATGTAACAGACTCCTCCCCGTCACTTTCTTCGTTGAGATTCAAAATTTTCACAACGTTGACTTCAGCATCGGACTGATTGTCACTAATTTGAAATTGCCAGTCCAAACCTTCGTCAGATTGAAAAACCAAGGCCTTAACATCTGAATTTTCTGTACCAGTAGAGACATTTGTTCCAGTTGTCACCATAGCAGTATTCTTGTTCGCCTCAGGAGCATTTCTGTTCACATTCCTATTCTGCTGATTTCTGAACGGGTTCTGAACAGTCCTTGGTCGTTTTGGCTTCTCACATTGACGAGCAAAGTGACCCTTCTCTCCACAGTTGTGACAAGTAATAGCAGACATATCGAATCCATACTTAGTTTCCTTGTTGGCGCCGATAGTGTTACCAGTCCTTTTCACATACTCCTTTGCCCTCCTAACAAGATTAGCGAAACCCCACATAATGTCGATTCGTTCCATCTCATCACGATCAATCTGCTCGTAATCTTCACCAGTTAAGTTTATGTTTCCAATTTTACCCTGCAACAAGTTATCATAGGAAGCAACTAAGGTAGTCAACATTGCCATATCTTCGTTTACACCATCTACATTTCCTTTATGAAAGTGCTCGATCTTCAAACTTGTAGCAACTGATTCTGAACTAGCTTGAGCTTGAGACTTCTGAACCGGAGTACCTTGACTCGAGCTTGATTTTGAACACCCAGAATTTCCTGAATTACTCGTAGTGTTAGCAGAAAAAGCTGTCTTCAGTGGAGCATTAGTAGGAGTGGCTGGAGTGGGATCAGCGTAGTATAACGAAGGATCTTGAGTGTGTCCCTTTCTCTGAGCACGAAACTTGTCATCCTGCTCCTTTTCTCTCAGCTTGGTAAATAGATCATTTAAAGTAGTGCGAGCAAGATAACCGCTTTCCTTTAACATCTCAATATACCCATTCCAGCTGTCTGGTAAAGCATCAGCGAAACATTCTACTCGTTCTGGACCGGTAGTAACCACTGAGTATCCGTGCATCTCACTAATCAGATGTTGAAAACGTCTGATAAGGTCGAACAATGATTCTCCATGTAAGCAAGTAAAATTGTCAAACTCCTTTTTCAGTGCTCTTCCCTTCGTCGATTTCAACTTGTTGTTTCCCTCATAGTCTAATTCAAAGGCATCCCACAGTTGTTTCGATAACTTGTACGTCTTGTACTGATGAAACACAGATCTAGGAATTACCTGACATAAATAAGAATAAGCCTTTTTCTCGATGTCATAACTCTTCCTTTGTTCCTCGGTATATCTGTGAATGGGAATGAGATCTCCATCTTCACCAACTGGTTCAGTATATCCATTTTGAATCATATCCCACATTTTTGAATCCAAACCATTGATATGAATTTCAAACCGAGGTTTCCAGTGTGGGTAGTCGTCCATTGAAATTAGTTTTGGGACCTTGTTAATACTTCCAGTTTCAGCATCATTGATTAACATTTCAGACATTTTAGAATTTGTACTAGCCATTGCGTATTCCATTTTAAAAAGTGAAAATTGAATTTAAACTGCTTCTCCTTCGTGCGAATGAACTGCTTTGACTCGTACGGATGAGATACAGATACGCACGAATGAGAGTGATTCGTACGAATGAGACAAACAACCTAAAAGTCTATACGAATGAGTGATTCGCACGGAAGAACAAATTGATGCACACGGATGAGTTCCTATTCGTACGGAGGAAACCTATTCGTACGAATGAACTAAAAGTTTAACTTTTAAGCAAAAATTTAAGATTCGCACGAATGAATCCTAGATCCGCACGGATGAATTCCTGTTCGTGCGGATGAAACCTTTTCAAGAACTACGTTCGTATGCGCCGCTGAAACTTTAGGGTTTTGCTAAAACTCGATCTACAGGTCGATTTTCTAAACCAAAACGTTTCCTATCTGCCCAGAACTTAACCTAAACAACCCAGAAACGTTTTAAAACAATAAAAACAACTTTTGAACGTAAAAATTCCAAACGAAAGTTTCAATCATAAACCGAAAAATCTTAAAGAAATCACTAGAAGAACGTTGATTTCTACAACCAACGCTCTGATACCACTTTGTTGGGGTTGTACGGATCTTAAGAGTCAACGTTATATCAATATCCTAGCGGAAATAGGTTAAAGATTATCTAGCGAATATAGAACCTTCGGAAACGGAATCGAACCAACGATAGTTGATAAGATCGGACCTAAGGAAGACTATTCGGATGATTGTTTATACGTTATTATCGATTTGGAACAATACTAAACGGAGCAGCAGCAATTCGGCACGAAAGAGAAAAACCTAGCCAAAAACTCTTTGAATGCAGAATCCTAGCTGGGTATATATAGGCCCAGCTTTTCATTCGTACGGATGTGATCTCATTCGTACGAATGACTTCCTATTCGTGCGGACATGTTCTCGTTCGTACGAATGTAACATGTTAATAAACACTTTGTTTATTTAACTGATTCGTGCGAAAGACACTTTCTTACGCACGGATATCATCCTTATCCGTGCGAATGAGTCTGAATATTATTAAAACATCACAAAACACATATTTGATTAATTCATAACAACGTAAACGTTCAAGCATATAATTAATCAAATATTCAATATTAATATTCAATCAAACAATATAAAGACTGATATAAACGTTAATTACATACGAATCTAGTAACTAACGAAATGCACCTACAGCTTCTTCTGGGGGTTTGATCGGATTTCCTTTTCTCACCCGACTCCTTCTTGGAGGATGTAGGAGCGGTGAGTAGGTTGCTTGTGAGGCGGTGAGCTAGAATGATGGCACTTTGGAGGGTCTGGGGTTCAGCTGAGATGACCATTCCTTTGATCTCAGGGACAAGACCGGAGACATAGCGGTCGATTCGATTCTCTTCAGGAGTTACCAGCCTCGGGACCAGTCGAGCTAACTCATGGAATCGGGCAGTGTACCCTTCGATGTCGTTTCCGACCATCGTGTGATCCCAGAGCTCGGCCTCGAGCTTCTTGATTTCCCCTTTGGGGCAGTACTCCTCTATCAAGAGGTTCTTGAATTGATCCCAGGTGAGAGCATAGGCGGTCTCGCGTCCTCTGTTGCGTACCACGCTGTTCCACCAAGTCAGTGCCTTACCGTGTAGTACGCAGGAGGCGTACTGCACTTTGTCAGCTTCGGCACATCTGCTGATGTGCAGCACCGACTCGATGCTCTCGAACCAGGACACCAGTCCTACGGCACCAGTTGTGCCATGGAACTCCTTGGGCTTGCAGGCCATGAAGCTCTTGTAGGTGCAAGCAGGAGGGTTCGGGTGTTGTTGTTGGTTCTGGTTGTTGTTCTGCTGTTGCTGCTGTTGCTGCTGCTGGTTATGGTTGTTGACATTAGGATTGATCCCCGCAGTGATCTGAGCGATCATGTTGGGCATCGCTGCGTTCAACTGAGCAGCGACTTTTTCAGCAATGATACTGGCGTTCGAACGGGGTGCCATGATTCTACAACAAACAACAGATTCAGTTTAGAACGCACGATTGGAGTATGATAAGAATATAATCCAATGACAAGTTAACAACCACGCAAGAGTAATATAACAGAGCAGATGGTACACGCACGACAAGGATTCAAGAGATTCATATGACATGGATTCACAAACAAGAGAATAGTTCAACCATACACAATATTCATACGACAAGAACAACAATAGATAATAAAAGATGAAAATTTCATTCATTAATAATAATAAGGTCGAGCACAAGGTTCAAACGGAAATGAAGTACAATACAATACAAAGGAAATAAATAGATATGGCTCGGAGCTGTGTACATGGAAAATTACAACTCGGCCTACAATACAATAAATAAAGGAGAAAACTAGTGGCGTTTCTCTAGGAGCATCTTGGCAGAAATGATCGCCAATAGGGTCCCCATATTCAAGCAAACTCCCACTAGACGTTGCACCGTCCGGGCCGTGGCCTGAGCCGCAGCGAGGTGTCGCAACGCCTGCTCTGACAACCGATGCGCGGCATCGGAGACCTCACAGAGGAGCAGCCCTTGTTGCTGGGCTTCCTCGGAAAGTCCCCTTACCTCGCGGTGGAGGTGTAAGAAAGCGGCAGGAGGGGGAAGCTGAGGGGTAGGCGGCATCCTCTGCCTAGCTGCTTCAGCATCGCGGGCACGCTGCATCTCCTCCCGCTCGAGCTGTCGCTCCCACGTATAATGGTCCATCATCGAGGTGCGTGGAGCCTCGGGAGGTGGGTGCCCGAATGGAAGATGGGGTGGTGTAGGTCTAGACGGACCAGCCTGCTGTGCAGCCATCCGATCAGGTAGTCGACCTGGAAGGACGACCTGCTTGCGTGCCGTCATAACGACACGGGGTCCACGCCGCTGGGGCGGTGCTGCGACGGGTGCCAGTGGAGGTGGTGGTAGTACCGACCTCGGGCTGGACCCGATGCTACTCGACATAGCCATGAAGGTGTCCTCCGTGGGGTCGGTAGTCTGGTGGCGGAGGGTCTCCGAGGCGGTGTGGCCCTCGGAAGCCTCATGGGATGACGCGGCTCTCTGTTGCGAACGGGTCTGGGATCGCGAGGGTGATCGTGAACGAGACGACTGAGAAATGACGGATCTGCGACACAAGGAGTCACGTAATTACGGGAAACAAGGTAATGTTAAAGGAAAAATGTGTAAGGAAATGCATACAAGGGTCAATCACGTGAGTTCGGGAAATAATAAGACCGGGAATTTTCGACTCGAAAACCGTTTAACATTAGTAATTACGTTCCGTCCTTGCATAATTTATTTTGAACTAGGCATGGGTGATCAGGCCATGCATAGTTAAAAACAGTCATGCAATCGCGAAATTAATTCCCTAAAGTTTGAACCCATAATGATTTTCCGAAAAGTCTTGGTTATAGTTTTGTTTCGAAAACTTTTGAAAAAAATTTAAAACCGTTTTCACTATAACCTGTGCTCTGATACCAAGTCTGTCACACCCCGCTATAGCGGAAACACGAGATGTGAGAGCTGGAATATCATTACACGGTTATAAGCAAAATAAACGGTTCAAGTCATTACATTAAAATAAAATAGTTCATAATTCGGAATCAACCAAGCAGTTTAATTGTTTAACACAAATACAAAATACAAGTTTCAAAATAAATTCCCAAAATAAAAGGGTCTTTCCCAAAGTTTCGCCTCAGGTGACCATACCGACCCTTCCTTGCCATGCACCTCGACACTTACACTAATTTCCTGAAACATAAGATAAAGTGTCAACTACATAACGTAGTGAGTGAGTTACAGTTTTTGAGTTTCTCGATAAAAGTTTCCAAGAAGAAAATATATATGTAATAAATATCATAAATGTAAAGGAAGCGGAACGGTGCTAAAACATATATATTTATAAAAGAGTTTCGAACACACGCAAGTAAAAATAGAACTCGTATCATAAAAGTTATAGCGGAAGCAATCGCTAAAATAATGTATATGGGTAAGTAATATGTGAGCAACTAAATTAGTATCTTGTATCAATCTCTTGGCATAATATAAAAGTAAGTGTTGGGAAAAACCAATGATTAAAACCCAACTTATAAATCTGATAAGTCATAATCTAAGTCTAGGTGACTTCAAAGACTAAGTGTGTTCTGAGTCTTAGTGATTATGAGTCTTAGTAATTATGAGTCATAATCTGAGTCTAGGTGACTTCTAAGACTAAGTGTGTTCTGAGTCTTAGTGATTATGAGTCTTAGTGATTATGAGTCTTAGTAAGACTCAAAGATGAGACTTAGTTACTTGGAGCTTTATTTTAGGTAAGTTGTTATGCATATCTCCTATTTGTTAAAGAGATTTGCACTTATCTTATTTTCCAAGTTTATCAAGAACTCTATTTATAGATGAATTCTATTATTAACACCCATGAATTCTGTGTGAATTCCTCCGGTTTTCTAAGTGAATTCCGTTATTTGTAGATGAATAAAACCTATCTATTTCATTGATTTCTTTGTGTTCTTCGTAATATTCATCGTTATATCTTTTGTTTGAATGAAACGGGACTAACAATTGGTATCAAGAGCGTGTCAGATCTATTCCAGATCTGTAAAGATCCATTCAAGATAAAAGATATCGTATTCAAAGAAGATTGTTGAAAATTCGTGTTTAAGTTCGTCATATTCTGGGCAGCGGTAATAAAAGGGGCATATCTCATTCGTTAGCAGTCGGAATTTCATGAAATTTTTACTGAAGATGATTTACACATAGGCGCACATTCTGACAGAAGGAATTTTCAATCGGAGCTTCTGATCAAGAGATATTTATTTTTGAAGTCTGTTGCAGAAAGTTTATTGTTATTGTGTATAACTATATTAAAACGATCACCGTTTATTCGTTACACATTAGATCTTGGTATTTTTTTGATATAATCTTCAAGTACATATCTAAGTTTTTTCAAAGTTTCAGTCTTATCCGATGTTTTGAAAAATAGATATATAATTTCAAAGATGAATGCTGAATGTTTGCTGATTTTTATGCGAAGCTGTGGTAAAACGACTACTGTGTGTTCGTTAACCGTTGGATTTTCTTGATTTTTGGATATGTATTTAAAGCGACATAGATCTACATTGGGTTGAAATTTGAGCTTGATCAGACATGTCATATAGGAGATATTCAATGTTGAATCTGCTGCAAATTTCCAGTCTGACCAAGTCAGTCTCAAAGTAAGACGTGAGTTAGTCTCACCAAAGGTCAGTCTGAGCGGGTCAGCCCTAAAACTCAGACTGAGTAGGTAAGCCCCAGAGGTCAGATTGAGCAACTCAGCCCCACGAGCAACTCAGCCCCACGCAAATCAGTTTTACATGAACTCAGTCTCATACGAATCCAGAATTCAAAATAAAGGCTAGCTCAAGGGTAATTAACATCTATGAAGCCGAAAATAAATTTTTTAGATGTGTTCAAACTTTATTTATTGAAGAAGGATGATAACAAAACGGGGGAGAAAAGTTTAAAAGATTAACAAGAAAAAGAGTTGCGATGTTAAGGGGGAGATTCAAGCTACAAAGTAAACAACTCAAACAATACATTTCTTGTAATCAGTTTATTTGTTTTGTCATCATCAAATAGGAGGAGCTAAAAGAAAGATTGAAAGAAGTCTTCTAAAATGTCTACAACTGCATAATCCGTCTGATCAAGAACTGAAAAGATTAATTACATGGAAGAAGGATAGATTGGAATGGATGAAGAAAAGAAGAATTATTTTTCTGTTTCAGACTTACGTTTTATATTATCTACTTTTATAGTTTGAGTCAGTTTTTATACTTAGTGTATGTTTGTGAAAAGATTTTGACATCATCAGATAGGGGGAGATTGTTGGGAAAAACCAATGATTAAAACCCAACCTATAAATCTGATAAGTCATAATCTAAGTCTAGGTGACTTCTAAGACTAAGTGTGTTCTGAGTCTTAGTGATTATGAGTCTTAGTAATTATGAGTCATAATCTGAGTCTAGGTGACTTCTAAGACTAAGTGTGTTCTGAGTCTTAGTGATTATGAGTCTTAGTGATTATGAGTCTTAGTAAGACTCAAAGATGAGACTTAGTTACTTGGAGCTTTATTTTAGGTAAGTTGTTATGCATATCTCCTATTTGTTAAAGAGATTTGCACTTATCTTATTTTCCAAGTTTATCAAGAACTCTATTTATAGAGTTCTTAGGGTTTATTAACACCCATGAATTCTGTGTGAATTCCTCCGGTTTTCTAAGTGAATTCCGTTATTTGTAGATGAATAAAACCTATCTATTTCATTGATTTCTTTGTGTTCTTCGTAATATTCATCGTTATATCTTTTGTTTGAATGAAACGGGACTAACAGTAAGTCTACACTAAACCGATTGTCTGGTCAGATCTAGCCCCAAAGTTTCACAATGTTTGAGTTTCCACCTGATTCTAGTAATATGTACTTAGGTCGCGAACCACAAGAAAGGAGTGACCTCTCCTAAGTATCGATACCCATAATACTAACGACTAATGGTAATAGTGTATAAAGTTTCTGAACTCTAAAAAAACGAGGAAATTTGAACTCTGTTTCTAAAACTAGTAGTAAGCACTTACGGAGTTTATATTCTCATCAAGGATTGGTTGCGCATACAAGTAACCTAAATTTAGTTTAGCCAATTTACGGGGCATTAACACATTTTACGCATAATAGTTTCACAAGTTTCACAAGTTTCTCAAGTTTCGCAAGTTTCTCAAAGTTTAATAAAGTTTCCAAGTTTCATAAGTTTCAAAGGTTTCAAAAGTTTCAAAAGTTTCATACGAGTTGCAAATAGTTTCAAAAGTTACATAACATATAATCTTATGTTTCCCCCAAATAAGTATTAAAATAGTAAAACATAGTGGGGTTGTAACTCACGGGTTGCGGAGAAAGATACGAGTAAGCGAGAGTGGAACGGAACGCGTCGGGAATCAAGGATGACCTAAAACACCGAAATGTTGTATAAGTATAATTAGTATGATTTAAGTTATGTTAAAGTTCCATTTTAACATTTTTAGTCTTAAATCTTTATACCTTAAATTATGTCCCAAAGTTTTATTACGTAAATGTTATATGTAAATACATGCTCGTATACGTTTTAGGGTCCGATTGGTCCGATTATGTCCAAAATGAGTCAATGTTCAAGGTCAATATGTATAAGTTACAAAAATGTTAAGTCGCTGAGTTTGAGTATAAGTTTACGGTGAAATTTGGGCAGCGCTTCCGCGCTATAAAAATTGAATCCATTTTTCAAACACTTTCCCTCTTTAAACAATCATTTTCAACCAATGTAAACGATAATACAATAGTTTCAAATCCTCAAACTCAACCAAACAATTTCTTTATTAAAAACAGTAAGTTTCCAAAATATACAATCTGTAGTAAAGTTATTTGGACTTATTTTTACGTTTAAAGTTCTCCAAACGACGTTTTTATTGAACAGCGAGATCCAGACAGCGGCTGGAGATATTCAGCCGCCGGCTGGACCTTAGCCGCCGGCTGGATATCTTCAGCCGCCGGCTGGAGGCCTTCGGCCAGTTTCTTGTTTTCGTTATTTTTCGATTTTTAGCCCGTTTTAGTGTTAGATTCTTACATGCAAACTGTTTTTGGTCGATTATAATCATTTTAGAGTAAAAATCAAAGTTTCTTTCGGATTTATATCATCAAAATGTAGATCTATGAGAAAAACTCGTTTTTAAACAAGAAAACGTTTTAACTTTTTAGAAAAACCCTTTTTCAGTCCATGGATCGTCCATGCAATCAAAGATTTATGTAATAATAGATAAATAAGAGGGTTTTACCGAAGGAAAAGGTTGTGTGACGGTTGGATGTGATTCTAGCTTCAAAAAGTGTGTAAACCTTCTTCAAAACCCGATTTTTAGCTTCCTCCTTGTTACCCTTTTGATTTAGAACGGTTTGTGTAAGTTTGATGGACGATTTATGGTGTTTTAAGGGCTGTTTATGGTGGTAAAGTTTCTGTTTTGATATGGAGATTTGAGAGAAAAGTGTAGAGAGAGAGTGGTATGTGTGTGTTTTGTTTGAAAATGAAATGAAATGAAAGTAAAGGTGGGAAAAGGGGGGAGTAATCTGCTCTAGGGACTAGAATAATATGAACACGATAAAAAGTAACCAGAGATTCGAACCGGTAAATTAACTGAGAATCACCTGAATTTTAGACGGTTGTCACATAATGGACTTTTTGAACTTAAATGAACTCGTTTGGACATAATATTGTGTTGTATGTAATTTGTGAGCGGTATTGGAATTGGATTTTTTGGATATGAAATTTGGGCGCGGAAGCGCTGCCCAAATTTCGTAAGAAAAACCCAAACCACTTCAGCGAAAAAATTTACTTGTAACATGATAATAATAAACATTAAAAACTGGACTTTTGGACAAAAACGTAACATAAACCGTTTCGGACCATTTTTGGACAATATTAACCTCGACACTTAGAGTTTAATTAAAAACTTATCTATATTATATTAAGTATAATAACATAATAAGATAATAACACTTGAACTATCTAGGTATTATTAGGCGTCCCGTGATTCCCGGCTCCCGTTCCGACCGATTTCCGAGTTCCTTTGTCTTCGCAATCCGTGAGTTACACCCCTCTCTACTCTTGCTTTTTAAGTACTCTTTTTAGGGGAAACATGAGATCAAAATCTTTTTGAGAACGATATCTTTTATGTGAAACTATCTTATGAACTTAAATTTACGTACAATGTTTTATGATCTAATTGTCTTTGAAACTTTTATGAACCCTTGTGTCACACCCCGCTAAAGCGGAAACACGGAAGTGTGAAGAGCTGGAAAATCATGTCACAGGTCATACAAACATAACGGTAAAAGAGTCATTCATTCAAAATAAAAAGTAAATGTTTAAAACAATTTGAACAACCGAAAGATAAATTGTTTAACACAACGACACATGGTTAAAAGTGTTCATAAAATAATTCCCAAAACAACTGGCCAAGGTCTTTCCCAACAACGTCCTCACGCGACCGCTTTGACCCATCCACGCCATGCATCATGAGCTTACACTAAATTTCCTGAAACATAAGATAAAGTGTCAACTACGAAAACGCAGTGAGTGAGTTACAGTTTAAATAGTGGCATAAAAAGTATGAGTAAAGTATATAACGTAAGGGTTTCCCAACGGGAAGATTAGCGGAGAAAGTCGCTTAAAAAGTTTATATACTTGTAAAGTTTAAGTATCGGGCGAATTGTGCCCTAACTTGTAAAGACTAAATAGATTCACATTTAGTCAAATAGTAACAGCGGATAATCATCGCTAAAAGTTTATAAGTTTATGCGTAAATAACTAAATAGATTTCTTGTATCAATCCCTTGGCATCTATAACTAAGTGTTCACACTAATCCGATTATCAACCGAGAGGCCCCAACTTCCCGCCTCTCAAACGGAAAGTTAAAAGAGAGAAATTCAGTAATATGTACTTAGACTGCCATCTAAGCAAGGAACGGTTATTTCCTAAGTATCGATACCCATAATTACTATACGGCTTAAGTAGTTAATAGTGTGTAAGAGAGAAACTAAAACATGGGTGGGCACTGGGAAAGCTTATCATTTTAAAAAGAGAGAGTATCACGTCACTTAGAAACATGTTATAGTTCCATCAAGGGTCGGTTACGCATACAAGTATCAATAAGTAGTTGAGATAAAGAGATACATAACAATTATAAGTAGAGAAAGAGATGTTTTACGCATATGAGATTAAGTAGACGTTTCAGTGTCATAGTTTGATAAATCAAGTTTAGGTTTAATAAATCAAAGTTTGATAAATCAAGGTTTCAGTATTGCAAGTTGTTTTGTAAAGTATAACATGCAAATAATCTTATGTTTCCCCCAAAATGTAAAACATATAAATAAGGGGTTGTAACTCACGGATTGCGAAGAGATCGGAAACTTGGAATGCGGTCGAAAAGTATAAGCCGGGAATCACGGATTGCCTATTAATACCAAGGTAGTTTAATGAGTGTTATATTATTAAGTTCTTAATAATAATATAGGTAATTGTCATTAAAGTGTAAGTGTCAAAATAGTCCAAAGGTAATTATCGCGTATTGTCCGAAAGTCCGATTTAGCGTTTTAGGTCATTATATCTTTAAGTGTTTTGCTCGCTGAAGTGATTTGTAATTTCCGATGAAATTTGGGCAGCGCTTCCGCGCCCAAATTTCATATCCAAAAATTACCAATCAATTCCGCTCACAAATCACCTAAAATACAATAACACATATAATATAGTTTATTAAAGTCCAAATGGTCCAACACAAGTCACTTTTATAATAGATCTTGTTTATCTCAGTCCCTTTATGATTTGGTAAAAGTCCAGAATGTATACACAACTTTTAAATCGAGAAAACGACGATTTTTGGGAGGACAGCAGCCCGGTGCTGCGCACCTGGGCACAGGTGCGGCGCACCTGGCTGCTGTCACAATCCCGTTTTGTGTTTTTCTTGCTAAAAACGTTTTGTGACTTGTAGATTTTAACATGCAACCAGTGTATAACATATAAGATAAAGTTTTGTCAGTTTATAAACAACTTTAAACCACAAATATGTAGATCTAATTACTTTTTAGTTAAAACTCGTTTTTGTAAGAAAAGTGATATAAAACTTCATAAAAACTCTTCTTTGATGTTTAGATCTAACATGCAATCAGTAAATATGGTTTTAAACAACATTTTAACAGTTCCAAAATCGTTTTTATCCACAGATTTGTGGATCTAAAGAATATTTCGATTAAAAACGTTTTTGACCATAAAAAGTCATAGATTTATGAAAAATCGGATTTTTAACCGTTAGATCTTACATGCAAATGGATATTAGTGAAATAATAGTAAAAGTATAGAGATCTACCGAAGGAAAACTCTAGGTGAAGAGTTTTGGCCGGATTATTGCTCCAAAAACGTTTACAACCGTGGTCCTTTTTGATAAAACGATACCCCTTTGCTTCTACTAAGGTTTGGAACGATTTGTATGGATGGAAATGTGTTTATAATGATGAAAAGTCACTGGAGTTTGATTATTCTTGAGAGGATTTGAGAGAAGATGTGTTTGTGTGTGTTTTTAGTTTTGAATAAAATGAAAGGTAAAATGAAAATGAATTGATAATAGGGTATGGGGTTTCCCAAATCTGGTCTTGGGACAGGTAAAGCAGTAAAAGACTCGTTTTTGATTGGTCCTTGTGGGTGGTGAGTGGTAAAAACGAGTAAAGGACCAAATGTGTAAAATTTTTGAATCCAGGCGCCAGGTGCTGCGCACCCTAGCACTAGGTGCTGCGCACCGGGGCTTTTGTCCTTTTCAAAATTTTCGTTTTTGCGTTATTGATTCGTTGGACCTTTTTGTTAATTGAAAGTTTTTAATTATGATAAGTTATGAACTTAGGAAAGTTCAATAAGTGTTTTCTTGGTATTAGGACTTATAATTTTGATTCCGGAAGTTATTTCGACACTAGTTCCGATAAAGTATAGATTCAAAAGTTACGAACCAAAATAGAGCGAACGAGACAAAGAAGTAACTAACGTTCCGAGTTGATATAACAATAGAATAAGTACCTGGATTTTGACGGTTGTCACATTCTCCCCGGGTTGAAAGAAATTTCGTCCCGAAATTTAGTGCGTCATATCAGGTAGAAGAGTTCTCGAATAGATGAGGATATTTCTGACGGAATTGGTCTTCACGCTCCCACGTGAATTCGTGACCACGTCGAGAGTTCCATCGAACCTTGATTATCGGGATACGGCTTTGCCGGAGTTGTTTGACATCGCGGTCGACAACTTCGAGCGGTTCCTCGATGAAGTTTAATTTGCTGTCGATTTTGACTTCGTCAAGAGGGATGACGATGGTCTCATCAGACAGACACTTTTTCAAGTGTGAGACGTGGAACACATCATGCACACTCGCGAGAGCTTGAGGAAGGTGGAGACGATAAGCAACGGGACCGATACGTTCGATGACTTCAAATGGGCCGGTGTACCTTGGACTCAGTTTACCGCGCTTCCCGAAACGGACTACTCCCTTCCAGGGCGATACTTTGAGGAGTACACGGTCACCCACTTGGAACTCGAGGGGTTTCCGTCGATTGTCAGCGTAGCTCTTTTGTCGGGTACGGGAAGTCTTCAGTCGCTCACGAATGGTAGTGATCTTGTCGATGGTTGCCTGAACGATGTCGAGTCTCGTAAGCTGTCGGTCGCCCGCCTCTAGCCAGCAGAGTGGTGACCGGCACTTACGCCCGTAGAGAGCTTCGAATGGAGCACACTTGATGCTGGCATGGTAGCTGTTGTTATAGGAGAACTCGACCAAGGGAAGGTGAGAGTCCCAACTTCCTCCGAAGTCTACTACACATGCTCTCAGCATATCTTCAAGTGTCTGAATCGTCCTTTCGCTCTGGCCGTCAGTCTGAGGGTGATATGCCGTGCTGAGGTCTAATCGAGTACCTAAGGATTTTTGGAGAACATTCCAGAAACGGGAGGTGAATCGGCTATCCCTATCGGAGATGATGGAGAGTGGGGTTCCATGACGGGAGATGATCTCGTTGATATAAACTTGAGCTAGCTTCTCCATCGAATGATTTTCCCGAATTGGTAAGAAATGAGCGGATTTGGTCAGTCGGTCTACGATTACCCAAATCGTGTCGTTACCCTTAGCTGTACGGGGCAACTTGGTGATGAAATCCATAGAAATCTGCTCCCACTTCCACATGGGAATTTCCGGTTGCTGAAGTAAACCTGAGGGCTTTTGATACTCCGCCTTGACCTTGGAGCAAGTAAGGCACTTGGCTACGTACAAGGCGATATCCTTCTTCATGCCCGGCCACCAGTAGTACTCCTTGAGGTCCTTGTATAACTTGTCGGATCCCGGATGGATGGAATATCTAGATCGGTGGCCCTCATCCAAAATGAGTTGGCGAAGATCCTCAGATTTTGGGATCCATGCACGGCCTTTGAAATAATAAATTTTGTCCGACTTGCGTTCGAATTCCTTCTCGTGGTTATGAAGCGTTTCAGCCTTAAGGTTCTCGGGTTTTAACGCCTCTTGTTGCGCGTTTGCAATCTGTTCTCGTAGGCTTGTCTGAATCTGGATACCTAATGCTCGAACTCGGGATGGCCTTACCCTTTCCTTCCGGCTTAGGGCATCTGCTACTACATTTGCTTTACCCGGGTGGTATTTGATCTCGCAATCGTAGTCGCTCAGCAGTTCTATCCATCTCCGTTGCCTCATGTTGAGCATTTTCTGATCTAAGATGTGTTGGAGGCTCTTGTGGTCGGTGAAAACCGTACACTTAGTACCATACAGGTAGTGTCTCCAAATCTTCAGGGCAAACACGACTGCTCCTAACTCTAGGTCGTGCGTGGTGTAGTTCTGCTCGTGGATTTTCAGCTGCCTGGAAGCATAAGCGATGACCTTGTCCTTCTGCATTAGGACACAACCAAGTCCTTGGTGGGAGGCATCGCAAAATACTACAAAGTTGTCCGTGCCCTCTGGCAGGGATAGGATTGGTGCGTGACATAGTTGGTACTTGAGCTTCTGGAAGGAATCCTCCTGATCTTTTCCCCAGATGAAGTCCTTATCCTTTTGGGTGAGTTCGGTGAGAGGTTTCGCGATCTTTGAGAAATTCTCAATGAATCTTCGGTAATAACCCGCTAATCCTAGGAACTGGCGGATTTCGGTCGGGGTTGTTGGAGCTTGCCATTTCTCAATCGCTTCGATTTTGGCTGGGTCTACATGGATCCCTTCTTGGTTTACCACGTGACCAAGGAAATGTACCTCTCGAAGCCAGAATTCACACTTCGAGAATTTGGCGTATAATTGTTGCTCTTGAAGAAGTTCCAGAATGAGCTCAAGGTGCTTCGCGTGATCTTCTTTATTCCTTGAGTAAATGAGGATGTCGTCGATGAATACGATTACGAACTTGTCCAGATATGGTCTACACACTCTGTTCATCAAATCCATGAACACTGCAGGTGCGTTGGTTAGACCGAAAGGCATGACAAGGAATTCGTAGTGGCCGTATCGGGTGCGAAAAGCGGTTTTCGGGATGTCGGACTCACTGACACGAACCTGGTGATAACCCGATCGGAGGTCGATCTTAGAGAAGTAAGTTGCACCCTGCAACTGGTCGAAAAGATCGTCGATTCTCGGAAGAGGGTATCGGTTCTTGACGGTCAGCTTGTTCAACTCTCGATAGTCGATACACATGCGGAAAGATCCGTCTTTCTTCTTAACGAAGAGGATTGGGGCTCCCCAGGGGGACGAACTCGGGCGAATAAGGCCATGGTCCAGGAGTTCTTGTAACTGTTTCGACAGTTCCAGCATTTCGGGTGGCGCCAGACGATAAGGTGTCTTAGCAACCGGTGCTGCTCCAGGGATGAGGTCTATTCGGAATTCCACTTGTCGTTGAGGTGGTAGCCCAGGCAAATCCTCGGGAAAGACTTCGGGATGATCCTTGACTACGGGAATATCTTGTAGTCGAGTCTCAGAAGGTTTACGCTCGACGACGTGGGCAAGGAATGCGTCATAGTCCCTCAGGAGGTACTTGCGCATTTTGATGGAAGATACAATGCGGAGTTGTCGTCCAGGCTTGTCTCCCTGAACAACGAGAGTCTCTTTTTCCGAAAGAGGAATACGGATAAGCTTATCGAAACAAATGATTTCCGCTCGAAAGCGAGATAGCCAGTCCATTCCAACGATAACGTCGAAACTGGAAAGCTCGATAGGAATCAAGTCGATGGGGAAAATTTTATCAGATAGGCACAGGGAACATCCTAAGATTATATCCTTAGCTTCAAATTCTTGGCCGTTAGCATATTCAACGGTAAAACTATCCTTAAGAACTTCAGATTCTAACCCTATGAGGGGTCTAAATTCTAAGGAAATGAAACTTCTTTCGGCTCCTGAGTCGAATAATACGGAAGCAAAGTGATTGTTGAGAGAAAACGTACCAGTAACTGCATTGGGGTCCTGACGCGCCTCCTCAGCCGTTAATCCGAATGTGCGACCCCTGCCTTGCCCTCCTTGATTCTGTGGAGCTCGGTTAAGCTTGGGGCAGGCATTGCGAAGGTGTTGGTCGCTCCCGCACTCGAAGCAGGTTCTTTTCGGGGCTGGAGTAGCAAACTTGTCAGGGCAGTACTTGGCATAGTGGCCCGTCTTCTGGCACCTAAGGCATACGGGACAGTTCCCGATATGGTGGAAGTTACACTTGTCACACTTTGGGTGCGAACCGGTGTAAGTCCCAGACTTAGCTGGCGGCGCAGGTGCAGATGCGGGTGAAGCAGTCACGGCGTAGTTCCGGGTCTTCTTGATACGGTCGCTTCTCCTCGGAGTTGACTCGGCCTTCCTCTTCTCACCAGTCTCCTTCTTGGAGGATCCGGAAGCGGTGAGGAGGTTGCTGGTAAGACGATGGGCCAGGATGATTGCGCTCTGGAGAGTTTGAGGTTCAGCTGCCATGACCATGCCTCGGATCTCCGGGACCAGACCAGAGATGTATAGGTCGATCCGGTTCTCCTCGGGGGTTACCAACCTTGGAACCAATCGGGCGAGTTCGTGGAATCGGGTAGTGTATTTCTCAATATCGTTCCCGACCATCTTGTGGTCCCACAGCTCAGCCTCGAGCTTCTTGATCTCTCCTCTTGGGCAGTACTCTTCTATGAGTAGGTTCTTAAAGGTGTTCCAGGGAAGGGCATAAGCATTATCTCGACCTCGGGTTTGGACAACCGTGTTCCACCACGACAGAGCTCGGCCATGGAATACGCAGGACGCGTACTCCACCTTGTTTGCCTCGGCACATCGGCTGATGTGCAGGACCGATTCAATGCTTTCAAACCATTGAACCAATCCCACAGCACCAGTTGTGCCGTGAAACTCCTTTGGCTTGCAGGCCATGAAGCTCTTGTAGGTGCACGGAGGAGGGTTCGGTTGCTGCTGTTGCTGTTGCTGTTGCTGCTGCTGGTGGTTGTTGACATTGGCGTTGATTCCCGCGGTGATCTGGGCGATCATGTTGGGCATCGCAGCCTGCAACTGCTCGGCCACCTGCTCGGCGATAATTGCAGCGTTGGTACGAGGAGCCATGATTCTACAATCAGAAGAACAGATTTAGTTTAGAACGCACGAATGGAATATGATAAGATTAAAGTTAAGCAGCCATGGATAATTTATAGCACGAGGTTAAAATAACTGATCAATAGTACACACAAGATTAAGATCCAAGAAGTAATGATTGCATCAAGCATAGATTCACAAGAGAGGTAACAATAGATAATAATAAATGGAACTTCATTCATTAAACAAAAGTTGGATACAAGGTTCGAATAGAGAATACAGTACGATACATAGAAAATGATAGATACTAGCCTAATCGTATACAATGGAAAAATTACGACTAGCTAGAGGTATGAATGACGGATGTCCCTAGTGACTTCGGTCGAAGATCATTAAGGCGACGATGGCTATAATCAGCGCTCCCATAGCCCAGATGACGTAGATAAGGGTTCGTACAGTCCGGGCGGTGGTTTGGGCCGTCGAGATGATCCGGATGGCCTGTTCTGCCAGTTTGTGGGTTTCGTCAGAGGCTTCGAATAGGTTAAGGGCCTGCTGCTGAGTTTCGCCGGCAATCCGCTGGACTTCGTGAAATACTGTGCGGAATGCCTCGGGTGGAGGAAGTTGGAGGTTAGGTCCGGCCCCTTGGGCACGACGCGTGTCCTCCAGGAACTGGCGTTCCCATGGGTAGACTTCCATAACGGGAGGGTGTCCGACTGGGTCATACGGGTCCACGGATGGCTGACGAGGTATGGGTTGGAACGATCCTGGATGTCGAAAAGGTGTCGCACCAGGTGTCACACGAGACGGCGGTAATACGGTCCTCGGGCTAGACCCGTTGCCGCTGCTAATAGTCGTAGAGGTATCTTCGGTCGGTAGAGACGATTGAGACATGATAGATCTGAGACGTATAAAGTTTCGTGAGTAATAGAGAACACAAGGAAATGATAAAGGAAAAGTGTAATGAATTGCATGTACGGGTCAGTCGCGTGAGCGTCGGGAAAAGACAGTGCCGGGAATTTTGACTCAAAACCGTTAACATTAGTAATTACGTTTCGTCCTTGCATAATTTCTTTTGAACTAGGCATGGGTGATCAGGCCATGCGTAGTTGAAAATAAATATGCAATCGCGAAATTAATTCTCTAAAGTTTAGACCCATAAGTGATTTTCCGAAAAGTTTTGGTTATAGTTTGGTTTCGAAAATTTTTGAAAAATTCTTAAAACCGTTTTTCTCTATAACCTGTGCTCTGATACCAAGTCTGTCACACCCCGCTAAAGCGGAAACACGGAAGTGTGAAGAGCTGGAAAATCATGTCACAGGTCATACAAACATAACGGTAAAAGAGTCATTCATTCAAAATAAAAAGTAAATGTTTAAAACAATTTGAACAACCGAAAGATAAATTGTTTAACACAACGACACATGGTTAAAAGTGTTCATAAAATAATTCCCAAAACAACTGGCCAAGGTCTTTCCCAACAACGTCCTCACGCGACCGCTTTGACCCATCCACGCCATGCATCATGAGCTTACACTAAATTTCCTGAAACATAAGATAAAGTGTCAACTACGAAAACGCAGTGAGTGAGTTACAGTTTAAATAGTGGCATAAAAAGTATGAGTAAAGTATATAACGTAAGGGTTTCCCAACGGGAAGATTAGCGGAGAAAGTCGCTTAAAAAGTTTATATACTTGTAAAGTTTAAGTATCGGGCGAATTGTGCCCTAACTTGTAAAGACTAAATAGATTCACATTTAGTCAAATAGTAACAGCGGATAATCATCGCTAAAAGTTTATAAGTTTATGCGTAAATAACTAAATAGATTTCTTGTATCAATCCCTTGGCATCTATAACTAAGTGTTCACACTAATCCGATTATCAACCGAGAGGCCCCAACTTCCCGCCTCTCAAACGGAAAGTTAAAAGAGAGAAATTCAGTAATATGTACTTAGACTGCCATCTAAGCAAGGAACGGTTATTTCCTAAGTATCGATACCCATAATTACTATACGGCTTAAGTAGTTAATAGTGTGTAAGAGAGAAACTAAAACATGGGTGGGCACTGGGAAAGCTTATCATTTTAAAAAGAGAGAGTATCACGTCACTTAGAAACATGTTATAGTTCCATCAAGGGTCGGTTACGCATACAAGTATCAATAAGTAGTTGAGATAAAGAGATACATAACAATTATAAGTAGAGAAAGAGATGTTTTACGCATATGAGATTAAGTAGACGTTTCAGTGTCATAGTTTGATAAATCAAGTTTAGGTTTAATAAATCAAAGTTTGATAAATCAAGGTTTCAGTATTGCAAGTTGTTTTGTAAAGTATAACATGCAAATAATCTTATGTTTCCCCCAAAATGTAAAACATATAAATAAGGGGTTGTAACTCACGGATTGCGAAGAGATCGGAAACTTGGAATGCGGTCGAAAAGTATAAGCCGGGAATCACGGATTGCCTATTAATACCAAGGTAGTTTAATGAGTGTTATATTATTAAGTTCTTAATAATAATATAGGTAATTGTCATTAAAGTGTAAGTGTCAAAATAGTCCAAAGGTAATTATCGCGTATTGTCCGAAAGTCCGATTTAGCGTTTTAGGTCATTATATCTTTAAGTGTTTTGCTCGCTGAAGTGATTTGTAATTTCCGATGAAATTTGGGCAGCGCTTCCGCGCCCAAATTTCATATCCAAAAATTACCAATCAATTCCGCTCACAAATCACCTAAAATACAATAACACATATAATATAGTTTATTAAAGTCCAAATGGTCCAACACAAGTCACTTTTATAATAGATCTTGTTTATCTCAGTCCCTTTATGATTTGGTAAAAGTCCAGAATGTATACACAACTTTTAAATCGAGAAAACGACGATTTTTGGGAGGACAGCAGCCCGGTGCTGCGCACCTGGGCACAGGTGCGGCGCACCTGGCTGCTGTCACAATCCCGTTTTGTGTTTTTCTTGCTAAAAACGTTTTGTGACTTGTAGATTTTAACATGCAACCAGTGTATAACATATAAGATAAAGTTTTGTCAGTTTATAAACAACTTTAAACCACAAATATGTAGATCTAATTACTTTTTAGTTAAAACTCGTTTTTGTAAGAAAAGTGATATAAAACTTCATAAAAACTCTTCTTTGATGTTTAGATCTAACATGCAATCAGTAAATATGGTTTTAAACAACATTTTAACAGTTCCAAAATCGTTTTTATCCACAGATTTGTGGATCTAAAGAATATTTCGATTAAAAACGTTTTTGACCATAAAAAGTCATAGATTTATGAAAAATCGGATTTTTAACCGTTAGATCTTACATGCAAATGGATATTAGTGAAATAATAGTAAAAGTATAGAGATCTACCGAAGGAAAACTCTAGGTGAAGAGTTTTGGCCGGATTATTGCTCCAAAAACGTTTACAACCGTGGTCCTTTTTGATAAAACGATACCCCTTTGCTTCTACTAAGGTTTGGAACGATTTGTATGGATGGAAATGTGTTTATAATGATGAAAAGTCACTGGAGTTTGATTATTCTTGAGAGGATTTGAGAGAAGATGTGTTTGTGTGTGTTTTTAGTTTTGAATAAAATGAAAGGTAAAATGAAAATGAATTGATAATAGGGTATGGGGTTTCCCAAATCTGGTCTTGGGACAGGTAAAGCAGTAAAAGACTCGTTTTTGATTGGTCCTTGTGGGTGGTGAGTGGTAAAAACGAGTAAAGGACCAAATGTGTAAAATTTTTGAATCCAGGCGCCAGGTGCTGCGCACCCTAGCACTAGGTGCTGCGCACCGGGGCTTTTGTCCTTTTCAAAATTTTCGTTTTTGCGTTATTGATTCGTTGGACCTTTTTGTTAATTGAAAGTTTTTAATTATGATAAGTTATGAACTTAGGAAAGTTCAATAAGTGTTTTCTTGGTATTAGGACTTATAATTTTGATTCCGGAAGTTATTTCGACACTAGTTCCGATAAAGTATAGATTCAAAAGTTACGAACCAAAATAGAGCGAACGAGACAAAGAAGTAATTAACGTTCCGAGTTGATATAACAATAGAATAAGTACCTGGATTTTGACGGTTGTCACACCTTGCTACGATCATGAACTTGTACAACTATTGTGAAACTTTTGGAAACCCTTACGAACTTTGCAACTGTATGAACTTTTGGAACCTTTGTGAACTATTGGACTCTTTTGGAAACCTTGTGAAACTTATATGCTTAGACGATATCACTTGTATTGATGGGCTTACTTTAGACTAATTAGGTTGGTCTCTTTGGACATTTGATTAGACGATGATATTTTGGTTGTATTTGGTGCAAACCCTAGGTGAGGATATAAACGCCGTAAGTACAACGACCAATTTTTTTAAAAAGAAGTACAAAGTGCCCTGTTTTTAGAAACTATTCCTTACACACTATTAACAATAGCCGTTAGTAAATATGGGTATCGATACTTAGGAGAGGTCACTCCTTACTTGTGGATCGCAACCTGAGTACATATTACTAAGTTCTCACGAACTAGATCTCTAGACTGAAACTTTGGGGCGTGTTCTGACCAGTAATCGGATTAGTGTGAAAATCTTACGTTATATTAAGCTTAGTGGTTGGTACAATTCAAAGATCATAAGTCATTATTATTTACGCATATGCCTACTTAACGTCTTACACATGTGGATTAATCCACCGCTGAGGTAATGACTACATACATTTAACGTCTTACACATGTGGATTAATCCACCGCTGAGGTAATGACTACTTACACTTATTTCCTTGCCATACAGCTTGAACTTTTACGAACATTGAACTTTTACTTGAACTACTACGACAGTACATAAACATATTTTAAGCGATTATATATCCGCCTACTTTCTTTTAGAAAACTCTATACTTATATATACTTGTCGAACTTTATCGGAAACCTTTGGTCAAAACTTATAAACTGTAACTCACTCACTACGTTTCGTAGTTGACACTTTATCTCATGTTTCAGGAACTAAGCGTAATTCATGAAGTGCATTGCTCAGGCGGGTCAAGCCAGTTATGTGAAGTGTAATTCGGGAAGAAGACCTTTATATTTGGGAATTTTTATTTAAAACATTTTATTATGTATTACTGTCTTAAACATTGAATCTTGGTTCTTCTTTTGAACTCTAGTACTTTTCTAACTTGAATTTAAATGACTTGGACCGTCAATTTTGGCATAACCCGTGAAATGATTCTTTGCTCTTCACATCTCGTGTTTCCGCTTTAGCGGGGTGTGACAACATTTATTAACAAAATAAGTTTAAGAAAATTTTACCAAATAACTAAATAAGAATTTTAAGATTTGTTTTTAAAGTCAGTTTTTCTCTAACTTCTCACATAAGTTTCTTTAAAATATGATTTTTTTTTTTTTACATCTCCTACTATTTTATTACCACAATGGTTTGTTTTTTAAGATTACAATAAAACAATTTCTACATATTCAAAATTAAGAATAACCGTAACAAGATGAAATAAACCTTACGCATATGTAAATAACCGTCCAGCGGGCGAACCCTTTTAATGACTCGACACTAAGGGGATTTCTGAAGAAACCTTGAATTGACATTTATAAGAGAAATGGGTAAGCGCTGAAAATTAAATATTACTTGGTTAGTTTTTTTCATACTTTTGAAATAATCATTTACATATAGGTTCTCATGTATTGTTCCAATATGTCATTTTATTACCACAATGGGTTCTTTTTTAAGATTACTAGTTATTTTCCGCGTAAACGCGGATAATTTTATCATGAAAAATAAAAAGTATAATATATAGAAATTGAGTAAACGTAGTGTGTCATTAATAATATAAACAACATGAGTTGTGATGTCAGATATTTATTGTTTCATTTATATGTGCGTGTTTTCATCTTCACGTTTAAATTCGTATACGTAGAGAACTCTATTGAAAATAATACAATTATAACCTATTTAAAGATTGGGGATTGGTGTTTATAAAGTCAATGAGAGACTTAGATTCTGCTAAGTTTTATATGTAGGTCATTTGACTATTTTTGATGATTTTACTCTATCAAATTTTAGATTTTAACTTATATCTTGGGTTATCTCATGGTAATTAGAAGTAGGTATTCAATAAATTTTATATTTAATTTTGCTTAATTCAAGAGCAGAGTCTTTGAGGTAAAATTTAAGAGTTTCACAATATGATTTTTATTAGTTTTTTGTTAGTCTAGTATGGTTGTATCTATCAATACACAATGTGTCTATTTTTTTATGTCAGCATTCTTTTTTATTATTTGGTATAGTTCTTCATACTCGTGCAATGTATAATCCATTTATTGTTAAACAGAAAAAAATATAGAATGTGTCTATTCTTGTATATTAACATTAACGTTTTTTTCTTTTCTTACGGTTATAGGGTTTTTCTTAGATAAGTACAAAAAAATACTCACTTTTCTTTTTATTATAAAAGTTTACTATATAAAACTATTTAAGATTCAAAGTAATGGTCCCAAACTGTGACAACCGTCTAAAATTCAGGTGATTCTCAGTTAATTTACCGGTTCGAATCTCTAGTTACTTTTTATCGTGTTCATATTATTCTAGTTCGTACTTGTTGAGTCTTTATTTTGTCGGAATCAAAGTCGGAATCAACTTATAAATCCTAACACCAAAGAAACTACACAAAGAACTTGACTAAGTTCATAACGGAAACTAATAAAACTCTAGTTCACAACTAACAATAACGGAGAACTTAAAATGTCACTGAGCTGGGAAAAACCTTCCAGCCGACGGCTGAAGGCTGTCAGCCAGCGGCTGAAGCCCAGCCGGCGGCTGGATGTGGTCAGTCGGCGGCTGAAAGGCCGCTGACTGTGTTTTGGTGACTCATTATTGCATGAATGTTGATTGGGGCAGAGTTAGGCTCGAGTATTGGGCCATTTACTGGCCAAAACATTTCCCTAGAGCAGATTACTCCCCCCTTTTCCCACCTTTACTTTCATTTCATTTCATTTTCAAACAAAACACACACATACCACTCTCTCTCTACACTTTTCTCTTAAATCTCCATATCAAAACAGAAACTTTACCACCATAAACAGCCCTTAAAACACCATAAATCGTCCATCAAACTTACACAAACCGTTCTAAATCAAAAGGGTAACAAGGAGGAAGCTAAAAATCGGGTTTTGAAGAAGGTTTACACACTTTTTGAAGCTAGAATCACATCCAACCGTCACACAACCTTTTCCTTCGGTAAAACCCTCTTATTTATCTATTATTACATAAATCTTTGATTGCATGGACGATCCATGGACTGAAAAAGGGTTTTTTCTAAAAAGTTAAAACGTTTTCTTGTTTAAAAACGAGTTTTTCTCATAGATCTACATTTTGATGATATAAATCCGAAAGAAACTTTGATTTTTACTCTAAAATGATTATAATCGACCAAAAACAGTTTGCATGTAAGAATCTAACACTAAAACGGGCTAAAAATCGAAAAATAACGAAAACTAGAAACTGGCCGAAGGCCTCCAGCCGGCGGCTGAAGATATCCAGCCGGCGGCTAAGGTCCACCCGGCGGCTGAATATCTCCAGCCGCTGTCTGGATCTCGCTGTTCAATAAAAACGTCGATTTGAGAACTTTAAACGTAAAAATAAGTCCAAATAACTTTACTGCAGATTGTATATTTTGGAAACTTACTGTTTTTAATAAAGAAATTGTTTGGTTGAGTTTGAGGATTTGAAACTATTGTATTATCGTTTACATTGGTTGAAAATGATTGTTTAAAGAGGGAAAGTGTTTGAAAAATGGATTCAATTTTTATAGCGCGGAAACGCTGCCCAAATTTCACCGTAAACTTATACTCAAACTCAGCCACTTAACATTTTTGTAACTTATACATATTGACCTTGAACATTGACTCATTTTGGACATAATCGGACCAATCGGACCCTAAAACGTACACGAGCATGTATTTACATATAACATTTCCGTAATAAAACTTTGGGACATAATTTAAGGTATAAAGATTTAAGACTAAAAATGTTAAAATGGAACTTTAACATAACTTAAATCATACTAATTATACTTATACAACATTTCGGTGTTTTAGGTCATCCTTGATTCCCGACGCGTTCCGTTCCACTCTCGCTTACTCGTATGTTTCTCCGCAACCCGTGAGTTACAACCCCACTATGTTTTACTATTTTAATACTTATTTGGGGGAAACATAAGATTGTATGTTATGTAACTTTTGAAACTATTTGCAACTCGTATGAAACTTTTGAAACTTTTGAAACCTTTGAAACTTATGAAACTTGGAAACTTTATTAAACTTTGAGAAACTTGCGAAACTTGAGAAACTTCTGAAACTTGTGAAACTATTATGCGTAAAATGTGTTAATGCCCCGTAAATTGGCTAAACTAAATTTAGGTTACTTGTATGCGCAACCAATCCTTGATGAGAATATAAACTCCGTAAGTGCTTACTACTATTTTTAGAAACAGAGTTCAAATTTCCCCGTTTTTTTAGAGTTCAGAAACTTTATACACTATTAGCATTAGTCGTTAGTATTATGGGTATCGATACTTAGAAGAGGTCACTCCTTGCTTGTGGTTCGCGACCTAAGTACATATTACTAGAATCAGGTGGAAACTCAAACATTGTGAAACTTTGGGGCTAGATCTGACCAGACAATCGGTTTAGTGTAGACTTACTGTTAGTCCCGTTTCATTCAAACAAAAGATATAACGATGAATATTACGAAGAACACAAAGAAATCAATGAAATAGATAGGTTTTATTCATCTACAAATAACGGAATTCACTTAGAAAACCGGAGGAATTCACACAGAATTCATGGGTGTTAATAAACCCTAAGAACTCTATAAATAGAGTTCTTGATAAACTTGGAAAATAAGATAAGTGCAAATCTCTTTAACAAATAGGAGATATGCATAACAACTTACCTAAAATAAAGCTCCAAGTAACTAAGTCTCATCTTTGAGTCTTACTAAGACTCATAATCACTAAGACTCATAATCACTAAGACTCGGAACACACTTAGTCTTAGAAGTCACCTAGACTCAGATTATGACTCATAATTACTAAGACTCATAATCACTAAGACTCAGAACACACTTAGTCTTAGAAGTCACCTAGACTTAGATTATGACTTATCAGATTTATAAGTTGGGTTTTAATCATTGGTTTTTCCCAACACTTACTTTTATATTATGCCAAGAGATTGATACAAGATACTAATTTAGTTGCTCACATATTACTTACGCATATACATTATTTTAGCGATTGCTTCCGCTATAACTTTTATGATACGAGTTCTATTTTTACTTGCGTGTGTTCGAAACTCTTTTATAAATATATATGTTTTAGCACCGTTCCGCTTCCTTTTCATTTATGATATTTATTACATATATATTTTCTTCTTGGAAACTTTTATCGAGAAACTCAAAAACTGTAACTCACTCACTACGTTATGTAGTTGACACTTTATCTTATGTTTCAGGAAATTAGTGTAAGTGTCGAGGTGCATGGCAAGGAAGGGTCGGTATGGTCACCTGAGGCGAAACTTTGGGAAAGACCCTTTTATTTTGGGAATTTATTTTGAAACTTGTATTTTGTATTTGTGTTAAACAATTAAACTGCTTGGTTGATTCCGAATTATGAACTATTTTATTTTAATGCAATGACTTGAACCGTTTATTTTGCTTATAACCGTGTAATGATATTCCAGCTCTCACATCTCGTGTTTCCGTTATAGCGGGGTGTGACAGACTTGGTATCAGAGCACAGGTTATAGTGAAAACGGTTTTAAAAATTTTTCAAAAGTTTTCGAAACCAAACTATAACCAAGACTTTTCGGAAAATCATTATGGGTTCAAACTTTAGGGAATTAATTTTGCGATTGCATGACTTTTTTAACTATGCATGGCCTGATCACCCATGCCTAGTTCAAAATAAATTATGCAAGGACGGAACGTAATTACTAATGTTAAACGGTTTTCGAGTGGAAAATTCCCGGTCTTATTATTTCCCGAACTCACGTGATTGACCCTTGCATGCATTTCCTTACACATTTTTCCTTTAACATTACCTTGTTTCCCGTACTTACGTGACTCCTTGTATCGCAGATCCGTCATGTCTCAGTCGTCTCGTTCACGATCACCCTCGCGATCCCAGACCCGTTCGCAACAGAGAGCCGCGTCATCCCATGAGGCTTCCGAGGGCCACACCGCCTCGGAGAGCCTCCGCCACCAGACTACCGACCCCACGGAGGACACCTCCATGGCTGTGTCGAGTAGCATCGGGTCCAGCCCGAGGTCGGTACTACCACCACCTCCACTGGCACCCGTCGCAGCACCGCCCCAGCGGCGTGGACCCTGTGTCGTTATGACGGCACGCAAGCAGGTCGTCCTTCCAGGTCGACTACCTGGTCGGATGGCTGAGCAGCAGGCTGGTCCGTCCAGACCTACACCACCCCATCTTCCATTCGGGCACCCACCTCCCGAGGCTCCACGCACCTCGATGATGGACCATTATACATGGGAGCGACAGCTCGAGCGGGAGGAGATGCAGCTTACCCGCGATGCTTAAGCAGCTAGGCAGAGGATGCCGCCTACCCCTCAGCTTCCCCCTCCTGCCGCTTTCTTACACCTCCACCGCGAGGTAAGGGGACTTTCCGAGGAAGCCCAGCAACAAGGGATGCTCCTCTGTGAGGTCTCCGATGCCGCGCATCGGTTGTCAGAGCAGGCGTTGCGACACCTCGCTGCGGCTCAGGCCACGGCCCGGACGGTGCAACGTCTAGTGGGAGTTTGCTTGATTATGGGGACCCTATTGGCGATCATTGCTGCCAAGATGCTCCTAGAGAAACGCCACTAGTTTTCTCCTTTCTTTATTGTATTGTAGGCCGAGTTGTAATTTTCCATGTACACAGCTCCGAGCCATATCTATTTATTTCCTTTGTATTGTATTGTACTTCACTTCCGTTTGAACCTTGTGCTTGACCTTATTATTATTAATGAATGAAATTTTCATCTTTTATTATCTATTGTTGTTCTTGTCGTATGAATATTGTGTATGGTTGAACTATTCTCTTGTGTGTGAATCCATGTCATATGAATCTCTTGAATCCTTGTCGTGCGTGTACCATCTGCTCTGTTATATTACTCTTGCGTGGTTGTTAACTTGTTCATTGGATTATATTCTTATCATACTCCAATCGTGCGTTCTAAACTGAATCTGTTGTTTGTTGTAGAATCATGGCACCCCGTTCGAACGCCAGTATCATTGCTGAAAAATTCGCTGCTCAGTTGAACGCAGCGATGCCCAACATTATCGCTCAGATCACTGCGGGGATCAATCCTAATGTCAACAACCATAACCAGCAGCAGCAACAGCAGAACAACAACCAGAACCAACAACAACACCCGAACCCTCCTGCTTGCACCTACAAGAGCTTCATGGCCTGCAAGCCCAAGGAGTTCCATGGCACAACTGGTGTCGTAGGACTGGTGTCCTGGTTCGAGTGCATCGAGTCGGTGCTGCACATCAGCAGATGTGCCGAAGCTGACAAAGTGCAGTACGCCTCCTGCGTACTACACGGTAAGGCACTGACTTGGTGGAACAGCGTGGTCCGCAACAGAGGACGCGAGACCGCCTATGCTCTCACCTGGGATCAATTCAAGAACCTCTTGATAGAGGAGTACTGCCCCAAAGGGGAAATGAAGAAGCTCGAGGCCGAGCTCTGGGATCACACGATGGTCGGAAACGACATCGAAGGGTACACTGCCCGATTCCATGAGTTAGCTCGACTGGTCCCGAGGCTGGTAACTCCTGAAGAGAATCGAATCGACCGCTATGTCTCCGGTCTTGACCCTGAGATCAGAGGAATGGTCATCTCAGTTGAACCCCAGACCCTCCAAAGTGCCATCATTCTAGCTCACCGCCTCACAAGCAACCTACTCACCGCTCCTACATCCTCCAAGAAGGAGTCGGGTGAGAAAAGGAAATCCGATCAAACCCCCAGAAGAAGCGACCGCAACAAGAAGAAGAAGACCACCCGAAACTTCGCGGTAGCAGCAGTAGCACCACCACCGCCACCACCACCAACTGGAGCTCGATACACGGGGACGAACCCCAAGTGTGATAAGTGCAACTTCCACCACCACGGGAACTTCCCGGTGTGTTTAAAATGCCAGAAGGTAGGGCATTTCGCTAAGTACTGCAGGGAAAGGGTTCTAGTCCCAGGCCAGAAGCCGGTGTGCTTCGAGTGCGGAAGTGACCAGCACTTCCGGAACGCTTGTCCGAGACTCCGGAACGCCCAACCGAATCAAGGCGGCCGAGGTCGAGGACGTGCATTCGCACTCACGGCTGAAGAAGCCCGACAGGATCCGAAAGCGGTGAACGGTACGTTTCCTGTTAATAATCACTATGCATCAGTTTTGTTCGATTCAGGGGCTGAAAGAAGCTTTGTATCCTTAGAATTTAGACCCCTCATTAACTTAGGATCTAAAGTTCTTAAGGATAGCTTCACCATAGAGTACGCTAACGGTCAGGAGTTCGAAGCTAAGGATATAATCCTAGGATGTTCCATATGCCTATCTGATAAAACCTTCCCTATTGACTTAATTCCAATCGAGCTGAAAAGCTTTGACGTGATCGTCGGAATGGACTGGCTCTCTCGTTTCCGAGCCGAGATCGTCTGTTTCGACAAACTTATCCGCATCCCTATCTCTGACACCGAAACTCTAGTCATTCAAGGAGACAAACCCGGACGACCACTCCGTATCGTGTCGTCCATGAAAATGCGCAAGTACCTCGAGAAGGACTGTGACGCATTTCTCGCTCACGTTGTCGAACGTAAACCCAAGGAGATCCGTGTACAAGATATCCCGGTAGTCAAGGATCACCCTGAAGTCTTTCCCGAAGATTTACCCGGGCTACCTCCGCATCGACAAGTGGAATTCCGGATAGACCTAGTTCCTGGTGCAGCACCGGTCGCTAAGACACCGTATCGTCTCGCCCCACCGGAAATGCAAGAGCTGTCGAAATAGCTACAGGAACTCTTGGATCACGGTCTTATTCGTCCAAGCTCGTCCCCCTGGGGAGCTCCAATACTCTTCGTTAAAAAGAAAGACGGATCCTTTCGCATGTGCATCGACTACCGCGAACTGAACAAGCTGACCGTCAAGAACCGATACCCACTCCCGAGGATCGATGACCTTTTCGACCAGTTGCAGGGTGCAACTTATTTCTCGAAAATCGACCTCCGTTCGGGTTATCACCAGGTTCGTGTCAGTGAGACCGACATTCCAAAAACCGCTTTTCGTACTCGTTATGGTCATTACGAATTCCTTGTCATGCCATTTGGTTTAACCAACGCACCAGCGGTGTTCATGGACTTGATGAACAGGGTGTGTAGACCTTATTTGGACAAATTCGTGATCGTATTCATCGATGACATCCTTATCTACTCGAGAAACAAAGAGGATCACGCGAAACACCTGAAACTCATCTTAGAACTCCTCCGAGATCAGAAACTGTACGCCAAGTTCTCGAAGTGTGAATTTTGGCTCCGGGAAGTACATTTCCTTGGTCATGTGGTCAACCAAGAAGGGATCCATGTAGATCCGGCTAAGATAGAGGCGATCGAGAAATGGCAAGCCCCGACGACTCCTACGGAAATTCGCCAATTCCTAGGTTGGCCGGCTACTATCGAAGGTTCATCGAGAATTTCTCGAAGATCGCTAAGCCACTCACCGAGCTCACTCAGAAGGACAAGGATTTTGTTTGGGGTACGAAGCAAGAGGAATCCTTCCAGAAACTTAAACACCAGCTCTGCCACACACCGATTTTGTCCCTACCAGAAGGTACGGATAACTTCGTGGTATTCTGCGATGCATCCCATCAAGGACTTGGGTGTGTCCTTATGCAGAAGGATAAAGTCATCGCCTACACATCGAGACAACTTAAGGTGCACGAACAGAACTACACTACTCACGACCTAGAGTTGGGAGCCGTTGTATTTGCACTAAAGATCTGGAGACACTATTTGTATGGTACTAAGTGCACGGTTTTCACGGATCATAAGAGCCTACAACACATTTTAGACCAGAAGATGCTCAACATGAGACAACGAAGATGGATCGAACTGCTGAGTGACTACGATTGCGAGATCAAGTACCACCCGGGTAAGGCAAAGGTAGTAGCAGACGCCCTGAGTCGGAAGGAAAGGGTAAGACCATCTCGGGTTAGAGCATTAGGTATTCAGATTCAGACGAATCTTCAAACGCAAATCGCCGAGGCACAGCGAGAAGCGTTGAAACCTGAGAACTTAAAGGGCGAAACATTGCACAATCATGAGAAGGAGTTCGAAATCAAATCCGACGGAATCCATTATTTCAAGGGCCGAGCCTGGATTCCGAAATCTGAAGATCTTCGTAAGCTAATCTTGGATGAGGGCCACCGTTCCCGATACTCCATCCACCCTGGGTCCGATAAGTTATACAAGGACCTTCAGGAGTACTATTGGTGGTCGGGCATGAAGAAAGATATCGTCTTGTACGTAGCCAAGTGTCTCACTTGCTCGAAGGTCAAGGAGGAATATCAGAAGCCCTCAGGACTACTGCAACAACCGGAGATTCCTATGTGTAAGTGGGAACAAATCTCCATGGATTTCATTACCAAGTTACCCCGGACGGCAAAAGGTAACGACACAATTTGGGTAATTGTGGACCGTTTAACAAAGTCTGCTCATTTATTACCGGTACGAGAGACCCACTCGATGGGGAAATTCGCGCAAATCTACATCAATGAAATCATTTCTCGTCACGGAACACCTCTCTCCATCATATCTGACAGGGATAGTCGATTCACGTCCCGCTTTTGGAACGCGCTTCAGAAATCGCTCGGGACGCGACTAGACCTTAGCACCGCTTACCACCCGCAGACCGACGGTCAAAGCGAAAGGACGATCCAAACACTTGAGGATATGCTTAGAGCATGCGTAGTTGACTTCGGAGGAAGTTGGGATACTCACCTTCCCCTGGTCGAGTTTTCCTACAACAACAGCTACCACGCTAGCATTAAGTGTGCTCCGTTCGAGGCCTTATATGGACGTAAGTGCCGGTCGCCGCTTTGTTGGCTAGAAGCCGGCGATCGACAGCTCACAAGGCTCGACATCGTCCAGGAAACCATCGACAAGATCACTACTATCAGAGAGCGACTGAAGACGTCCCGTACCCGGCAGAAGAGCTACGCCGATAACCGAAGGAAACCCCTCGAGTTCCAAGTTGGCGATCGGGTGCTTCTTAAAGTATCGCCATGGAAGGGGGTAGTCCGCTTCGGGAAACGCGGCAAGCTAAGCCCAAGGTATACCGGACCATTTGAAGTTATCGAGCGTATTGGGCCAGTGGCATATCGACTCCAACTCCCGCAAGTTCTTTCTAATGTTCACAACGTGTTTCATGTCTCGCACTTGAAAAAGTGCTTATCTGATGAGACCATCGTCATTCCACTCGACGAGGTCAAGATCGACAACAAGTTAAACTTCATCGAGGAACCGCTTGAAGTTGTGGACCGCGAGGTCAAACAAATCAGACAATGCCGTGTTCCTATTGTCAAGGTTCGTCGGAACTCCCGACGTGGTCATGAATTCACATGGGAACGTGAAGACCAAATATGTCAAAAGTATCCGCATTTGTTCAAAGATACTTCTACCTGATGGGACGAGTCAAATTTCGGGAAGAAATTTCTTTCAACCCGGGGATGATGTGACAACCGTCTAAAATTCAGGTGATTCTCAGTTAATTTACCGGTTCGAATCTCTAGTTACTTTTTATCGTGTTCATATTATTCTAGTTCGTACTTGTTGAGTCTTTATTTTGTCGGAATCAAAGTCGGAATCAACTTATAAGTCCTAACACCAAAGAAACTACACAAAGAACTTGACTAAGTTCATAACGGAAACTAATAAAACTCTAGTTCACAACTAACAATAACGGAGAACTTAAAACGTCTCCGAGCTGGGAAAAACCTTCCACCCGACGGCTGAAGGCTGTCAGCCAGCGGCTGAAGCCCAGCCGGCGGCTGGATGTGGTCAGCCGGCGGCTGAAAGGCCGCTGACTGTGTTTTGGTGACTCATTATTGCATGAATGTTGATTGGGGCAGAGTTAGACTCGGGTATTGGGCCATTTACTGGCCAAAACATTTCCCTAGAGCATATTACTCCCCCCTTTTCCCACCTTTACTTTCATTTCATTTCATTTTCAAACAAAACACACACATACCACTCTCTCTCTACACTTTTCTCTCAAATCTCCATATCAAAACAGAAACATTACCACCATAAACAGCCCTTAAAACACCATAAATCGTCCATCAAACTTACACAAACCGTTCTAAATCAAAAGGGTAACAAGGAGGAAGCTAAAAATCGGGTTTTGAAGAAGGTTTACACACTTTTTGAAGCTAGAATCACATACAACCGTCACACAACCTTTTCCTTCGGTAAAACCCTCTTATTTATCTATTATTACATAAATCTTTGATTGCATGGACGATCCATGGACTGAAAAAGGGTTTTTCTAAAAAGTTAAAACGTTTTCTTGTTTAAAAACGAGTTTTTCTCATAGATCTACATTTTGATGATATAAATCCGAAAGAAACTTTGATTTTTACTCTAAAATGATTATAATCGACCAAAAACAGTTTGCATGTAAGAATCTAACACTAAAACGGGCTAAAAATCGAAAAATAACGAAAACAAAAAACTGGCCGAAGGCCTCCAGCCGGCAGCTGAAGATATCCTGCCGGCGGCTAAGGTCCAGCCGGCGGCTGAATATCTCCAGCCGCTGTGTGGATCTCGCTGTTCAATAAAAACGTCGTTTTGAGAACTTTAAACGTAAAAATAAGTCCAAATAACTTTACTACAGATTGTATATTTTGGAAACTTACTGTTTTTAATAAAGAAATTGTTTGGTTGAGTTTGAGGATTTGAAACTATTGTATTATTGTTTACATTGGTTGAAAATGATTGTTTAAAGCGGGAAAGTGTTTGAAAAATGGATTCAATTTTTATAGCCCGGAAGCGCTGCCCAAATTTCACCGTAAACTTATACTCAAACTCAGCGACTTAACATTTTTGTAACTTATACATATTGACCTTGAACATTGACTCATTTTGGACATAATCGGACCAATCGGACCCTAAAACGTACACGAGCATGTATTTACATATAACATTTTCGTAATAAAACTTTGGGACAGAATTTAAGGTATAAAGATTTAAGACTAAAAATGTTAAAATGGAACTTTAACATAACTTAAATCATACTAATTATACTTATACAACATTTCGGTGTTTTAGATCATCCTTGATTCCCGACGCGTTCCGTTCCACTCTCGCTTACTCGTATCTTTCTCCGCAACCCGTGAGTTACAACCCCACTATGTTTTACTATTTTAATACTTATTTGGGGGAAACATAAGATTGTATGTTATGTAACTTTTGAAACTATTTGCAACTCGTATGAAACTTTTGAAACTTTTGAAACCTTTGAAACCTTTGAAACTTGGAAACTTTATTAAACTTTGAGAAACTTGCGAAACTTGAGAAACTTGTGAAACTTTGGAAACTTGTGAAACTTGTGAAACTATTATGCGTAAAATGTGTTAATGCCCCGTAAATTGGCTAAACTAAATTTAGGTTACTTGTATGCGCAACCAATCCTTGATGAGAATATAAACTCCGTAAGTGCTTACTACTATTTTTAGAAACAGAGTTCAAATTGCCCCGTTTTTTTAGAGTTCAGAAACTTTATTCACTATTAGCATTAGCCGTTAGTATTATGGGTATCGATACTTAGGAGAGGTCACTCCTTGCTTGTGGTTCGCGACCTAAGTACATATTACTAGAATCAGGTGGAAACTCAAACATTGTGAAACTTTGGGGCTAGATCTGACCAGACAATCGGTTTAGTGTAGACTTACTTTTATATTATGCCAAGAGATTGATACAAGATACTAATTTAGTTGCTCACATATTACTTACGCATATACATTATTTTAGCGATTGCTTCCGCTATAACTTTTATGATACGAGTTCTATTTTTACTTGCGTGTGTTCGAAACTCTTTTATAAATATATATGTTTTAGCACCGTTCCGCTTCCTTTTCATTTATGATATTTATTACATATATATTTTCTTCTTGGAAACTTTTATCGAGAAACTCAAAAACTGTAACTCACTCACTACGTTATGTAGTTGACACTTTATCTTATGTTTCAGGAAATTAGTGTAAGTGTCGAGGTGCATGGCAAGGAAGGGTCGGTATGGTCACGTGAGGCGAAACTTTGGGAAAGACCCTTTTATTTTGGGAATTTATTTTGAAACTTGTATTTTGTACTTGTGTTAAACAATTAAACTGCTTGGTTGATTCCGAATTATGAACTATTTTATTTTAATGCAATGACTTGAACCGTTTATTTTGCTTATAACCGTGTAATGATATTCCAGCTCTCACATCTCGTGTTTCCGCTATAGCGGGGTGTGACACAAACTATGTTTTTTTTAAATATATACTAAAGTTGAACGGTTAAAATTGTATTTAAAATGAAGGGGCTAAAAAGAAAATAGATAATGACGATGACATCATCATTTTGATCTACCATAGTAAAATTAATCTTGAAACCCATCTAATGGCTCATCATTTGCCATGTGGCTTTTAATGCATCTCTTTTGGTATATATTATAGAGTCAAATTAAATAATTTCACAATATGATTTTTTTTAGTTTTTTTAGTCTAGTATGGTTATATCTATCAATACACAATGTGTCTCTTGTTTTTATGTCATCATTCCCTTTTATTAATTAGTATAGTTCTTCCATATTCGTGCAACGTATAATCCATTTATTGTTAAACAGAAACAAAAATGTAGAATGTGTCTCTTTTTATATGTCGACATTAACTTATTTTTTTCTTACGGTTAACGAAAAAAACAAAATTATAATATATAGATATTTAGTAAAAATTGTGTGTCAATAACAATATATAACAATGTGATTTGTGATGTCAGATATTATTTGTTTTGTTTATATGTACGTGTTTTCAGTTTCACTTTTATATTCGTATACATAGAGAACTTTATCGAAAATAATACAATTCTAACTTATTAAAAAATTAAGGTCTTTTCTTTTTATTAAAAAAAGTTTAATATATATTTATTTATATGAACGTGTTTTCAGCTTCACTTTTATATTAGTATGCAAAGAGAATTTTATGAAAATAATACAATTCTAACCTATTAAAAAATTGAGGTCTTTTCTTTTTATTAAAAAAGTTTAATATATACAAATATTAAAGATTTAAAGTAATGGTCTCAAACTAAGCTTTTAAAAATAAATATACTAAAGTTGAAGGTTAAATTATATTTAAAATGGAGAGACTAACACGAAAATAGCTAATGATGATGTCATATGACATCATCATTTTGATCTAATGGTGTAAAATTAATCTTAAAACTCATCTAGTGACCCATATTTTGTCATGTGACTTTTAATGCATCTCTTTTAATATATATTATAGATTATAGATATATACTTTTTATTAAAAAAAAATTAATGTATAAATAATTTAAGAATTAAAGTAATTGTCTCAAACTTTGTTTTTTAAAATAAATATAAAAGTGAAAGGTTAAAATTGTATTTAACATGGAGGGGCTAAAATGAAAATAGCTAATGATGATAACATCATCATTTTGATCTAAGAGTGTAAAATTAATTTTAAAGGTCATCTAATGGCTCATGACTTTTAATGCATTACTTTTAGTATATATTATAGAATCGTAGATGATAAAATAATTTCTACATATTTGTTGAAAATTAGTCTAATAACACAAAACTAAGATAACCGTCTATGAACGAGCTCATTTTCTTTTCTATATATATATATATATATATATATATATATATATATATATATATATATATATATATATATATATATAGTGAATGGTTCATGCGAGAACTCTCTTTTTTGCGAGAACTGCGAGAACTCTCACAAAAAGTGTTAAATCTCGTTTCCCTTTGTTCATTCACATGCAAACTCTTTTGGAGATCAATAATCAAGTAAATATAAACGTAAAAAACTAAAAAAAAATCATATAAAATGACGTAAAAAGTTTTCGTTCATATATGAACTCATTTTTTGAAAAAAAACGTTCATATGTGAACAATTTGTAAATACGCGTGATTTCATACAATTTTTTTAATTTTTCATTTATATTTTTACTAGATTTTTAACATTCAATAGTTTTTACATGTCAATAGACATAATTACATGTTAGTTGACACTTTTTTTAAGAGTTCTCGCAGTTCTCGCAGAAATAAGAGTTCTCGCATGAATCAGTCCATATATATATATATATATATATATATATATATATATATATATATATAGTGGATGGTTAATGAAAAAAGTTTTTAAAATAAAAAGGATAGGGAGGATTGTGGGAGTGACATTAGGCAATTTTGAAATTTCTTTTTTTAATAAAAAAATAATTAAAAAAAAAAATCAAAATTTTATTGTCACACCCCGCTAAAGCGGAAACACGGAATGTGAAGAGCCAAGATATCATCACACGAGTTATAAATAAAAACATACGGTTTCAAGTCATTACGAATAAAACAAGAGTTTACAGTTTAAAGATAACCAAGCATTGAAAAGTACATAACGTAATAACATAGTAAATTGTTTGATAAAATTCCCAAAATATATTCAAAATAGGTCTTCTCCCGATTCTTGACTTCACGTGACATTCCAGACCCATCCACATAATGCACTTCGTATCTTACATTTGATTTCCTGAAAACAAGAGATAAAGTGTCAACTACAATAAAGTAGTGAGTGAGTTACAGTTTTCTAGTCCTCGACTAAAAAGAGTTTGAGTTAAGTATGACTATACTTAGAAATTTCTAAAAGTAGAACAATACTTAAAGAATAGTTTCGATCTAAAAAGTTGCTCAAAAGATAGTTCGAACCAAGACAGTTGCTTAAAAGATAGTTGCGGAAGTCGTATAACTCTATACGCTCAAGATAAGTAAACTATTGATTGAATTCATGTATAACGACTACTTGGCATAATATAACTTAAGTGTTCACACTAAACCGAATTACCAACCGTGAGGCCTCTTACCCCGACTATCTACGGGGAGTCATTTCTGCTCGAGTAATATGTACTTAAGCTGCCACTTAAGCAAGGAACGGTTATTTCCTAAGTATCGATACCCATAATTACTAAACGGCTTAACAAAGCTAATAGTGTGTTACGAAAATTAGGCACTAATGTTATTTTAAAACTGATAGTAGTCACTTATGGTTAGTTATATCCCTCAAGAGTCACGATAGTTATACGATCAATCAAAGTTCCACGAGTGCCGAGTGTGGCAATAAATAAATTAAATACGGTGCCGAGTGTGGCAGAAGTAATAATTTCATAAGAGATTTGAACTAGCAAGCCGATTAAAAGGGGGCAAGCCATTAAGCCGAAAAAGGGTGGCGAACCGTGTAGTTTATTGTATGCCAAATGGGCAAATAAAACTGTTTTCGCATGTAAGTTCCACAAAACGTTCAATAAGAGTTCGATAGTAATAAAAGTTCATAACAGTTCCCAGTTCATTTAGATCTCTTGTTTCCCCCAAAAGTTATTTGAAAACAGTAAATAAAAGTGGGGTTGTAACTCACGTGAAAATGAGGCGGTGAAAAGATAGCTCGGACGGAGGTGGGTCGGTTCTGGCTAAAATCCGGCAGAGCTTCCGCGCTATATAAAGAATGCCCAAAATAACAAATCACTTTCCCGCTTTGCAAACTGAACTCGAATATGTGAAATGAATCTAATGAATCACAAGTACTTACGCTAAAGCGAGAGAGTAGTGCTAGGAGTGTGCGTGGAGTGACCGGAATAGGAATCGGAATCGCGTGAACCTAAATTATACCGAATATGAAACTGTCATATTCTGTTGTTCTAATATCTTATAAAAATAACATAAAAATCACATTCTGGAATACGAAGTCATAGGAACTGGATTCGTCTCAATCCGACAGTTTTTGAAGAAGTTAGAGTCGTTTACGTATTTAACGCGTTTTAACCGTAAAAACAGTAAATAATAGTAGATTAATTCCAAAAATTCCAGTAAAATCTGTAAAACCATATTTTGATAGATTCTAGACTATGTCAAATTTTTATAAGCTGATTAATTCGTTTGGTATGTTTTCTCGAAAATCAAGATTAAATCAGATTAAATACTGTAGAATTCATAATAAATCGAAAAATAGGAGTTAGGTTCCCCATTTTTGACAGTAAGTTAAATTTTACAGTTTACATCTTTGGTCAATATTTCGTAATTTTTACATGCATGCAACAGATTCTGTCAATTTCTTCGGTTAGAGTCATAAATCAAAATCTTAAGTTGAAAAACATAACTTTAATTTATTTTAATGAAAATTCCAGATTTTCCATTTTATAAACTTCCATTTTTACCAATAAAAATTGCATGCAATGGAGTTTTTGATATGCTTTCATCATTTTAGTTATAAAACATATATAGATTTGATGATCTATGTATAATCTTGAGTAAATATGAAAAAATAAGTTCAAGAACAAGATTTTTACCTTTGAAATGATGAAATGATGGTGATGAATGTATGAAAATGTCCTTGAATTAGTTAGATTATGCCTTAGAAGGGGTTGTTTTTGAAAGAGTTATGTGTGTGTTTGTATGTGAGAGTTGAGAGAATATGAGTGTGAGTGTGTGTTTTGATCTTGCAAGAATGAATGTGACAATGGGAGGTAATACCAAGATGACATTTCTGGATTCAAGGGGTGTTTGACACCTGTTTTTACAGGTGTTGGTCATTTGGGTCGGTTGTGGGTGAGTCACCAAGCACTAGCAACAACAAAATTTTCAAAATTCTGGGCTGTCTTGCGCCGCAGTCATTCCTCTTGCGCCGCAAGAGGCTGATTTTCAGACTGTTTCGTTTTCGTTTAGTTTTCTTTGTTAAGCGTTTCGTTAGTTGAAAGTTTCCGGTTATTTTAGATAGGGACTTAGACAAGTTCACTAAGTATTTTTCTTGGTATTAGGATTCATTTTGTGATTCCGATTTCGATTCCGACGTACACGAGTTTACGAGACAAGTCACGACAAGGTTAATACAAAGTTAAGTTTAAAGGTAGAGAATGCGGTTTTCACCTGAACTAAGACGGTTGTCACATTCTCCCCGGGTTGAAAAGAATTTCGTCCCGAAATTTAGTTCGTCTCATCGGAGGAAGGATCTCTGAACAGATGTGGATACTTCTGACGAATCTAGTCTTCACGTTCCCATGTGAATTCGTGACCTCGTCGGGAATTCCACCGAACCTTGACAATAGGGATACGACTTTGCTTGAGTTGTTTGACCTCTCGGTCTACAACCTCAAACGGTTCTTCGATGAAGTTAAGTTTGTTGTCGATCTGGACTTCGTCCAGTGGAATGACAATGGTCTCGTCTGATAAGCACTTTTTCAAGTGCGAGACATGGAAGACGTTGTGGACATTAGAAAGAGTTTGCGGAAGTTGAAGTCGATACGCCACTGTGCCGATACGCTCAATTACCTCAAAGGGGCCTGTGTACCTCGGGCTTAACTTGCCGCGTTTTCCGAAACGGACTACCCCTTTCCACGGCGATATTTTCAGAAGTACTCTATCGCCCACCTGGAATTCGAGGGGTTTCCTTCGGTTATCAGCATAGCTCTTCTGCCGAGTACGAGTTGTCTTCAGCCTTTCTCGAATGGTAGTGATTTTGTCAATGGTTTCCTGGACAATGTCGAGCCTTGTTAGTTGTCGATCGCCAGCTTCTAACCAACAAAGCGGCGACCGGCACTTGCGTCCGTATAAGGCCTCGAACGGGGCACACTTGATGCTGGCATGGTAGCTATTATTATAGGAAAACTCGACTAGTGGCAAGTGAGTGTCCCAACTTCCTCCGAAGTCAACTACACACGCTCTCAGCATATCCTCAAGTGTCTGAATCTTCCTTTCACTCTGACCATCGGTCCGAGGGTGGTAAGCAGTACTGAGGTTTAGTCGCGTCCCGAGCGATTTCTGAAGCACGTTCCAAAACCGGGACGTGAATCGACTATCCCTATCGGAAATAATGGAGAGAGGTGTTCCGTGACGTGAGACGATCTCGTTGATGTAGATTTGAGCGAATTTCTCCATTGAGTGGTTTTCTCGTACCGTGAGGAAATGAGCGGATTTCGTCAAACGGTCCACGATGACCCAAATCTTGTCGTTACCCCTTGCCGTACGGGGCAGTTTAGTGATGAAGTCCATGGAGATTTGTTCCCACTTCCACATGGGAATCCCCGGCTGTTGCAGTAGACCTGAAGGTTTTTGATGTTCCGCCTTGACCTTCGAGCAATTAAGGCACTTAGCGACATACAAGGCGATATCCTTCTTCATGATTGTGTAAGGTTTCGTCCTTAAGGTTCTCGGGTTTCAATGTTTTGCTCTGGGTGCTAGCGTTTCGAGTTTGGGCTTCTGAAAAGGTTCCTCCTGTTCTTTGCCCCAAAGGGAAACTGTATATTTCGGAGTGAGTGCGGTCAATGGCTTAGCGATCCTTGAGAAATTCTCAATGAATCTTCGATAGTAGCCAGCCAATCGTACGAATTGTCGGATTTCCGTAGGAGTCGTTGGGGCTTGCTATCTCTCAATCGCTTGATTTGGCTGGGTCTAAATGAATTCCCTCCTAATCGATCGCTTGACTAAGGGAATGTACTTCCCGGAGTCAGAATTTACATCTCGGGAGTTCCACGTGCCACTTCTGATTCCCTAAGGAGTTCTAGAATGAGTTCCAGGTGTTTCGCGTGGTCTTGATTATTCCTTGAGTAGATGAGAATGTCGTCTATGAATACGATCACGAACTTGTCTAGGTATGGCCTACACACTCTGCTCATTAGGTCCATGAACAGTGCTGGTGCGTTGGTCAGACCAAATGGCATGACAAGGAATTCGTAATGACCGTACGAGTTCGGAATGCGGTTTTAGGAACATCGGCCTCACTGACACGAACCTGATGATAACCAGAGCGGAGATCGATCTTAGGAGAATAAGTTGCTCCTTGCAACTAGTCGAACAGATCACCGATTCTCGGGAGTGGGTATCGGTTCTTGACGGTCAGCTTGTTGGGTTCATGATAATCGATGCACATACGAAAGGATCCGTCTTTCTTTTTAACAAAGAGGATTGGGCTCTCTAGGGGGAAACGAGCTCGGACGAATAAGACCGTGATCCAAGAGTTCCTGTAGCTTTTTAGATAGCTCTTGCACCTTGGGTGGTGCTAGACAATATGGGGTCTTGGCAACCGGTGCGGTGCCAGGAACGAGGTCTATTCGGAAGTCCGCTTGTCGTTGCGGCGGTAGCCCAGACAAATCCTCAGGAAAGACCTCTGGATGATCCTTGACTACGGGAATGTTTTGGACTCGGCTTTCTTTAGGTTCACGTTCGACGACATGAGCGAGGAATGCGTCGTAGTCCTTCACGAGGTACATGCGCATTTTGATGGAAGACACGATGCGAAGTTGTTGGCCCGGTTTGTCGCCTTGCACGACAAGGGTTTCGCCGTCAGATAGAGGGATACGAATAAGTTTGTTGAAACAGACGATCTCGGCCCGGAACCGGGATAACCAGTCCATTCCGACTATGATTTCAAAGCTCGCCAGCTCGATATGAATTAGATCAATGGGGAAGATTTTGTCAGATAGGCATAATGAACATCCTAAGATTTTATCCTTGGTTTCGAACTCTTGACCGTTAGCATATTCGATAGTAAGGCTATCCTTAAGAACTTTAGATCCTAGGTTAATGAGGGGTCTAAATTCTAAGGGAACAAAGCTTCTTTCAGCTCCTGAATCGGATAGTAGGAAGCAAGGTGGTCATTGATAGAAGACGTACCCGTAACCGCGTTCGGGTCCTGCCGAGCTTCCTCGGCTGTGATTACGAGAGTACTAAAAGTTTTTGTCGTATGCGCTATGGGGCAAGTCCCACGAAGGTGTTGGTCGCTTCCACACTCGAAGCATAACCGCTTCTTAACTTGTTTGTTTGCTCTCTCTGAGCAGTACCTGGCGAAGTGTCCCACTTTCTGGCACTTTAGACACGCTGGGCAATTTCCATTATGGTGAAAGTTGCTTTTGTCGCACTTGGGTTGTGACCCAACGTAAGCTCGGCGTCCTGTCGTGGGCTTCTTGATACTGTTGTTCCTCATTGGTTGATGATCAACCTTCCGTTTCTTACTCTTCTTTCGCTCGACGGGCGCTGGAGGGAGGAAGAGGTTATTGTTCCCGGAGTTCTCGCCTTCTTCTGGTTTGACTATCGCTGGAAAGAGAAGGGGTTTAACATTTCCGAGGTTTTCATCTTCCTCTTGTTTAACTGTGGTTGGAAAGGGAGGGAGGTTATGGTCTTGATTGTTCTCCGAGTAAATGATGTTGGGGTTTTCACCCCCGAAGATTCCGTCGTTGATCCCGGCGATTACCTGGGCAATCAAGTCGGGCATCGCTGCGTTCAACCGAGCAGCGACCTGTTCGGCTATTCGGTCAGCATCCCTTCTGTCGAGAGGCATAATTCTACAACGGAGGAAAGAAACTAGTTTAGACGCACGAATAGGATACGATAAGTATATAATCCAATGAATAAGGATAACAATCACGCAAGAGTAAAATAACGGATCATATAGTACACGCACGACAAAGATTCAAGAGATTCACATGACAAGATTCACACGCAAGAGTAACAAATCAACCTTAGATCAAGATTCACACGACAGTAACAATAATAGATAAAAGGATAGAGATTCATTCATTAATAATAATTAAGTTGGGTACAAGGTTCATAATAGAAAAGGAGTACAGTACAATACAATAAGGAAATAAATGGAAATGGCTCGAAGCTGTGTACATTGAAAATTTCAACTCGGCCTACAGTACAATAAAAAAAAAGGAAGAATATGACTAATGACGCCTCTCTAGGAACATCTTGGCCATCATAACCACGATCAAGGTCCCCATTACCAGACACACCCCTACGAGTTGCTGCACAGTACGTGCCGTGGCTCGAGTCGATACGATGATCCGCATCGCCTGCTCAGACAAGTGGTGTGCCGCATCAGTGACTTCGCTGATGAGGAGTCCCTGTTGCTGGTTCTCCTCTGCGAGTGCCCGAACCTCGCGGTGCAGGTGCAGGAATGCGGCCGGTGGGGGTGGCTGGAGAGTAGGTGGCATCATAGGTCGGGAGATTTCGGCCTCCTGAGCACGTCGCTGCTCCTCAAGGAACTGACGTTCCCACGCATAGCATTCCATTACTGGAGTGCGCAGGGCGGGGTCGTAGGGTTCCACAAATGACTGAGGAGGTGCGGGTCGAAACGGGCCCGGCTGCTGGCGCGCGGTCAACCTAGCGCGAAGCCCTTGGGGCTGCGGTGGTTCGGTGACAGGCGCTGGTGGAGGGGGTGGAAGCACAGATCTCGGGCTGGATCCGTGACTGCTACTGATCGTCATTGGCGTATCCTCTGTCGGGTCAGTCGTCTGATGACGCTGACTATCGGACGCCGTGTGGCCCTCGGAAGGCTCGTTCGATGGGGAAACGGCTCGCGAGAGGGATCGTGACTGAGATCGTGAACGGGACGACTGAGACATGTCGGATCTGCGAATAATACGTTACGTGAGAACAGGAAAAATAAGGAAAAATGTAAACGAAAGTGCCTGTATGGGTCAGTCACGTGAGAATCGGGAAGGGATAAGACCGGGAATTTTTTTTTTTTTTTGACTCGAAAACCGTTTAGCAATAGGAATTACTTTCCGTTCTCGCAAAATTTATTTTGAACTAGGCATAGTTGATCAAGTTACGCCTAGTTAAAAGCAAACCATGCGATTGCGGAATTAATCTACTAAAGTTTGAAAGCTCGTGAAATGATTTTTCGGAAGAAAAAGCCTTGGTTATAGTTTGGTTTCAAAAATTTTGAAAAATTCTTAAAACCGTTTTCGCTATAACCAGTGCTCTGATACCAAGTCTGTCACACCCCGCTAAAGCGGAAACACGGAATGTGAAGAGCCAAGATATCATCACACGAGTTATAAATAAAAACATACGGTTTCAAGTCATTACGAATAAAACAAGAGTTTACAGTTTAAAGATAACCAAGCATTGAAAAGTACATAACGTAATAACATAGTAAATTGTTTGATAAAATTCCCAAAATATATTCAAAATAGGTCTTCTCCCGATTCTTGACTTCACGTGACATTCCAGACCCATCCACATAATGCACTTCGTATCTTACATTTGATTTCCTGAAAACAAGAGATAAAGTGTCAACTACAATAAAGTAGTGAGTGAGTTACAGTTTCCTAGTCCTCGACTAAAAAGAGTTTGAGTTAAGTATGACTATACTTAGAAATTTCTAAAAGTAGAACAATACTTAAAGAATAGTTTCGATCTAAAAAGTTGCTCAAAAGATAGTTCGAACCAAGACAGTTGCTTAAAAGATAGTTGCGGAAGTCGTATAACTCTATACGCGCAAGATAAGTAAACTATTGATTGAATGCATGTATAACGACTACTTGGCATAATATAACTTAAGTGTTCACACTAAACCGAATTACCAACCGTGAGGCCTCTTACCCCGACTATCTACGGGGAGTCATTTCTGCTCGAGTAATATGTACTTAAGCTGCCACTTAAGCAAGGAACGGTTATTTCCTAAGTATCGATACCCATAATTACTAAACGGCTTAACAAAGCTAATAGTGTGTTACGAAAATTAGGCACTAATGTTATTTTAAAACTGATAGTAGTCACTTATGGTTAGTTATATCCCTCAAGAGTCACGATAGTTATACGATCAATCAAAGTTCCACGAGTGCCGAGTGTGGCAATAAATAAATTAAATACGGTGCCGAGTGTGGCAGAAGTAATAATTTCATAAGAGATTTGAACTAGCAAGCCGATTAAAAGGGGGCAAGCCATTAAGCCGAAAAAGGGTGGCGAACCGTGTAGTTTATTGTATGCCAAATGGGCAAATAAAACTGTTTTCGCATGTAAGTTCCACAAAACGTTCAATAAGAGTTCGATAGTAATAAAAGTTCATAACAGTTCCCAGTTCATTTAGATCTCTTGTTTCCCCCAAAAGTTATTTTAAAACAGTAAATAAAAGTGGGGTTGTAACTCACGTGAAAATGAGGCGGTGAAAAGATAGCTCGGACGGAGGTGGGTCGGTTCTGGCTAAAATCCGGCAGAGCTTCCGCGCTATATAAAGAATGCCCAAAATAACAAATCACTTTCCCGCTTTTCAAACTGAACTCGAATATGTGAAATGAATCTAATGAATCACAAGGACTTACGCTAAAGCGAGAGAGTAGTACTAGGAGTGTGCGTGGAGTGACCGGAATAGGAATCGGAATCGCGTGAACCTAAATTATACCGAATATGAAACTGTCCGATTCTGTTGTTCTAATATCTTATAAAAATAACATAAAAATCACATTCTGGAATACGAAGTCATAGGAACTGGATTCGTCTCAATCCGACAGTTTTTGAAGAAGTTAGAGTCGTTTACGTATTTAACGCGTTTTAACCGTAAAAACAGTAAATAATAGTATATTAATTCCAAAAATTCCAGTAAAATATGTAAAACCATATTTTGATTCCGAATTATGAACTATTTTATTTTAATGCAATGACTTGAACCGTTTATTTTGCTTATAACCGTGTAATGATATTCCAGCTCTCACATCTCGTGTTTCCGCTATAGCGGGGTGTGACACAAACTATGTTTTTTTTAAATATATACTAAAGTTGAACGGTTAAAATTGTATTTAAAATGAAGGGGCTAAAAAGAAAATAGATAATGACGATGACATCATCATTTTGATCTACCATAGTAAAATTAATCTTGAAACCCATCTAATGGCTCATCATTTGCCATGTGGCTTTTAATGCATCTCTTTTGGTATATATTATAGAGTCAAATTAAATAATTTCACAATATGATTTTTTTTAGTTTTTTTAGTCTAGTATGGTTATATCTATCAATACACAATGTGTCTCTTGTTTTTATGTCATCATTCCCTTTTATTAATTAGTATAGTTCTTCCATATTCGTGCAACGTATAATCCATTTATTGTTAAACAGAAACAAAAATGTAGAATGTGTCTCTTTTTATATGTCGACATTAACTTATTTTTTTCTTACGGTTAACGAAAAAAACAAAATTATAATATATAGATATTTAGTAAAAATTGTGTGTCAATAACAATATATAACAATGTGATTTGTGATGTCAGATATTATTTGTTTTGTTTATATGTACGTGTTTTCAGTTTCACTTTTATATTCGTATACATAGAGAACTTTATCGAAAATAATACAATTCTAACTTATTAAAAAATTAAGGTCTTTTCTTTTTATTAAAAAAAGTTTAATATATATTTATTTATATGAACGTGTTTTCAGCTTCACTTTTATATTAGTATGCAAAGAGAATTTTATGAAAATAATACAATTCTAACCTATTAAAAAATTGAGGTCTTTTCTTTTTATTAAAAAAGTTTAATATATACAAATATTAAAGATTTAAAGTAATGGTCTCAAACTAAGCTTTTAAAAATAAATATACTAAAGTTGAAGGTTAAATTATATTTAAAATGGAGAGACTAACACGAAAATAGCTAATGATGATGTCATATGACATCATCATTTTGATCTAATGGTGTAAAATTAATCTTAAAACTCATCTAGTGACCCATATTTTGTCATGTGACTTTTAATGCATCTCTTTTAATATATATTATAGATTATAGATATATACTTTTTATTAAAAAAAAATTAATGTATAAATAATTTAAGAATTAAAGTAATTGTCTCAAACTTTGTTTTTTAAAATAAATATAAAAGTGAAAGGTTAAAATTGTATTTAACATGGAGGGGCTAAAATGAAAATAGCTAATGATGATAACATCATCATTTTGATCTAAGAGTGTAAAATTAATTTTAAAGGCCATCTAATGGCTCATGACTTTTAATGCATTACTTTTAGTATATATTATAGAATCGTAGATGATAAAATAATTTCTACATATTTGTTGAAAATTAGTCTAATAACACAAAACTAAGATAACCGTCTATGAACGAGCTCATTTTCTTTTCTATATATATATATATATATATATATATATATATATATATATATATATATATATATATATATATATATATATAGTGAATGGTTCATGCGAGAACTCTCTTTTTTGCGAGAACTGCGAGAACTCTCACAAAAAGTGTTAAATCTCGTTTCCCTTTGTTCATTCACATGCAAACTCTTTTGGAGATCAATAATCAAGTAAATATAAACGTAAAAAACTAAAAAAAAATCATATAAAATGACGTAAAAAGTTTTCGTTCATATATGAACTCATTTTTTGAAAAAAAACGTTCATATGTGAACAATTTGTAAATACGCGTGATTTCATACAATTTTTTTAATTTTTCATTTATATTTTTACTAGATTTTTAACATTCAATAGTTTTTACATGTCAATAGACATAATTACATGTTAGTTGACACTTTTTTTAAGAGTTCTCGCAGTTCTCGCAGAAATAAGAGTTCTCGCATGAATCAGTCCCTATATATATATATATATATATATATATATATAGTGGATGGTTAATGAAAAAAGTTTTTAAAATAAAAAGGATAGGGAGGATTGTGGGAGTGACATTAGGCAATTTTGAAATTTCTTTTTTTAATAAAAAAATAATTAAAAAAAAAAAATCAAAATTTTATTGTCACACCCCGCTAAAGCGGAAACACGGAATGTGAAGAGCCAAGATATCATCACACGAGTTATAAATAAAAACATACGGTTTCAAGTCATTACGAATAAAACAAGAGTTTACAGTTTAAAGATAACCAAGCATTGAAAAGTACATAACGTAATAACATAGTAAATTGTTTGATAAAATTCCCAAAATATATTCAAAATAGGTCTTCTCCCGATTCTTGACTTCACGTGACATTCCAGACCCATCCACATAATGCACTTCGTATCTTACATTTGATTTCCTGAAAACAAGAGATAAAGTGTCAACTACAATAAAGTAGTGAGTGAGTTACAGTTTTCTAGTCCTCGACTAAAAAGAGTTTGAGTTAAGTATGACTATACTTAGAAATTTCTAAAAGTAGAACAATACTTAAAGAATAGTTTCGATCTAAAAAGTTGCTCAAAAGATAGTTCGAACCAAGACAGTTGCTTAAAAGATAGTTGCGGAAGTCGTATAACTCTATACGCTCAAGATAAGTAAACTATTGATTGAATTCATGTATAACGACTACTTGGCATAATATAACTTAAGTGTTCACACTAAACCGAATTACCAACCGTGAGGCCTCTTACCCCGACTATCTACGGGGAGTCATTTCTGCTCGAGTAATATGTACTTAAGCTGCCACTTAAGCAAGGAACGGTTATTTCCTAAGTATCGATACCCATAATTACTAAACGGCTTAACAAAGCTAATAGTGTGTTACGAAAATTAGGCACTAATGTTATTTTAAAACTGATAGTAGTCACTTATGGTTAGTTATATCCCTCAAGAGTCACGATAGTTATACGATCAATCAAAGTTCCACGAGTGCCGAGTGTGGCAATAAATAAATTAAATACGGTGCCGAGTGTGGCAGAAGTAATAATTTCATAAGAGATTTGAACTAGCAAGCCGATTAAAAGGGGGCAAGCCATTAAGCCGAAAAAGGGTGGCGAACCGTGTAGTTTATTGTATGCCAAATGGGCAAATAAAACTGTTTTCGCATGTAAGTTCCACAAAACGTTCAATAAGAGTTCGATAGTAATAAAAGTTCATAACAGTTCCCAGTTCATTTAGATCTCTTGTTTCCCCCAAAAGTTATTTGAAAACAGTAAATAAAAGTGGGGTTGTAACTCACGTGAAAATGAGGCGGTGAAAAGATAGCTCGGACGGAGGTGGGTCGGTTCTGGCTAAAATCCGGCAGAGCTTCCGCGCTATATAAAGAATGCCCAAAATAACAAATCACTTTCCCGCTTTGCAAACTGAACTCGAATATGTGAAATGAATCTAATGAATCACAAGTACTTACGCTAAAGCGAGAGAGTAGTGCTAGGAGTGTGCGTGGAGTGACCGGAATAGGAATCGGAATCGCGTGAACCTAAATTATACCGAATATGAAACTGTCATATTCTGTTGTTCTAATATCTTATAAAAATAACATAAAAATCACATTCTGGAATACGAAGTCATAGGAACTGGATTCGTCTCAATCCGACAGTTTTTGAAGAAGTTAGAGTCGTTTACGTATTTAACGCGTTTTAACCGTAAAAACAGTAAATAATAGTAGATTAATTCCAAAAATTCCAGTAAAATCTGTAAAACCATATTTTGATAGATTCTAGACTATGTCAAATTTTTATAAGCTGATTAATTCGTTTGGTATGTTTTCTCGAAAATCAAGATTAAATCAGATTAAATACTGTAGAATTCATAATAAATCGAAAAATAGGAGTTAGGTTCCCCATTTTTGACAGTAAGTTAAATTTTACAGTTTACATCTTTGGTCAATATTTCGTAATTTTTACATGCATGCAACAGATTCTGTCAATTTCTTCGGTTAGAGTCATAAATCAAAATCTTAAGTTGAAAAACATAACTTTAATTTATTTTAATGAAAATTCCAGATTTTCCATTTTATAAACTTCCATTTTTACCAATAAAAATTGCATGCAATGGAGTTTTTGATATGCTTTCATCATTTTAGTTATAAAACATATATAGATTTGATGATCTATGTATAATCTTGAGTAAATATGAAAAAATAAGTTCAAGAACAAGATTTTTACCTTTGAAATGATGAAATGATGGTGATGAATGTATGAAAATGTCCTTGAATTAGTTAGATTATGCCTTAGAAGGGGTTGTTTTTGAAAGAGTTATGTGTGTGTTTGTATGTGAGAGTTGAGAGAATATGAGTGTGAGTGTGTGTTTTGATCTTGCAAGAATGAATGTGACAATGGGAGGTAATACCAAGATGACATTTCTGGATTCAAGGGGTGTTTGACACCTGTTTTTACAGGTGTTGGTCATTTGGGTCGGTTGTGGGTGAGTCACCAAGCACTAGCAACAACAAAATTTTCAAAATTCTGGGCTGTCTTGCGCCGCAGTCATTCCTCTTGCGCCGCAAGAGGCTGATTTTCAGACTGTTTCGTTTTCGTTTAGTTTTCTTTGTTAAGCGTTTCGTTAGTTGAAAGTTTCCGGTTATTTTAGATAGGGACTTAGACAAGTTCACTAAGTATTTTTCTTGGTATTAGGATTCATTTTGTGATTCCGATTTCGATTCCGACGTACACGAGTTTACGAGACAAGTCACGACAAGGTTAATACAAAGTTAAGTTTAAAGGTAGAGAATGCGGTTTTCACCTGAACTAAGACGGTTGTCACATTTATTTTTTCGTGGAAAAAAAAATTTGGCTCGAAGAAAGTCATGCACGAAAAAAATTTCAAAACTGATGCACAAGAATTCATTTTTTTAAAAAGATGTACAAACAAACTTTTTTAGACGAACTTATGCACCAAAATCACTTTATTTGTAAAATGATGCACCAAACTTGTCATTTTTTTATAAAATGATGCACCAAAAATCACTTTTTTAGTTGGTGCATCAATTTTCGTGTACATAAGTTTAAAACTTATGCACGAAAATGATGACGTCATCGGAAAAAATTTCAAAATTTTTTGTTTTCCCCAATTTTTATTATTTTGTATTAATTTTTTTTTTTTGTATTAATTTTTTTTTTCTTTTATTAAAAAAAAATAATAATAATTTTTTTTTAAAATTCCAAATGTCACTTTCACATTCATTCCTATCCTTCCTATTTTCAAACTCTTTCTATAATATCCTAATCCTATATATATATATATATATAATAAGAAACAAGATGAAATCAACCTTACGCGTATGGAAATAAACGTCTAGCGGACGAACCCTCTTAATGATCTGGCATTAAGAAGATTTTGAAAAAATCTTGAAGTGTCATTTTCAAGAGAAATGAGAATGCGCTGAAAATAAAATAAAAAATTACATGCTTAGTTTCTATCTCAATTTTGAAATAATCATGTACATATAGGTTTCATGTATTGTTCCAATATGCCATTTTATTACCACAATGTGTTGTTTTCTAAGTTTACGATAAAACGATAAAACCACTTCTACATATTTATTGAAAATTAGTCTAATAACATAAAATTAAGAATAATCGTTCATGGACTGACGAGCACATTTGTAGGTCCCAGTGGTCAAATCTACAGGATTAAACTAACTAAACACGAGGCGGAATCTCGTAATCAGTTATATCACACAAGTTATAATCGAATGCAATAATAACAATAAACACAATTACCGAATTCTGACTACTTTATTAATTGAATCACTCAATTACAACAAATAGCCTTCCATAGAATTCTCTCCCTCTCAGTCTGTCTGTAATCATTAACCCTAAACCTAAACTCAATGTCTCTTTATATAGAGACATGTTCACAAGCTTGGGCCACTAATGGGCTCATGGACTATGCAAAGTCCATTAACACCCATAACAGACTAAATAGCCCACTAACAATACAGTGTTATTGGGCCATTACAGACTCAAATAAACTATAACTAAAGACTTAATTAATCTAGAACAACTGTCACAGATATTGCACTAACAAACTCCCCCTTGACTGTTGCTTCTAGATTCCGTTATACGCTCAAAGTCTTTATAGTCTTCTTCTCCTTGTATTCCTTGCAGGTTCTTCTAACTCATCATTGTCTTGAATAACTCCCCCTGAAATGTTGCAATAATTCAGTCTTCTCCGTTTAAGCTTGTGAAGATTCAGTTTTCTCCGTTTTCGCTTATAAAGAGTTAGTCTTCTCCGTTAATGCTTGTGAAGAGTTAGGCAGCTCCCTTTGTTGTTGTGAACTTCGTTGTTTATCAGAGTCTTCATCACGAATCGACTCAACTAAGTTCATCACTTGTGCTTGTATTCTCCGAGCTTCCATAAATGACAACAAAACTCCCCTGAGCTGTCTGACGATGAACAACGTCTCAAACAACAATTTCAAGAGTAGAGACTCGTACGCGGAGTCTCGTACGCGCTTCGTAACCTGCAAACAAACGTCAGTAAATTTTATTTATTTATTTATTTTTATTTTTTTTAAGGTATCGACACGAAATTTTGAGCTTTTCATGTCGATTCTAATTTTCATAAAGATAAATACAAAATTACAAAATATTAGCTAAACTAGCCATGACCAGTTATGGTGGGGAACCCATGCCATAACGCGTCTTGATTGTCCTCTTTCGTTGACGTAGAAAAACTCTTTGAAGAAACCATCATCTTTAGTAACAGTAGCTTGAACTTTAGAATTCAGGTGGTTCTTCGGTGGACGAAAGGATCTCGACTGCTGATAAAAAGAATGTACTCTCTGACTCGGTTCCCGATAAAAGGAATTTACTTTCTGACTCGGGCAGTATGGATTCGAACTTCTAAAACACGGTCGAAATGGGCGCGGTTGAAATGAACGATCATTTGAAACACTCGGGCGTTCCTGTTTATTAATCCATTTTTGCTGCACCTGTTTCCGTACAGGTGAATGTGATCGAGCCATTGATTGCCGAACAGGCTGCACCTGTTTCCGTACAGGTGAGTGTGAACGAGCCATTGGTTTAGTCTTCGGTGAAGACGATCTGCTAACTTGCTCTTTCTTCGGAGAAGACGATCTGTTGGCTTGCTTTTGCTTCTTATTTGGACATACCGAAGCTACGTGACCATGTTCACGACATTTAAAACACTTTAAATCATCCATAGGTTGTTTGGGTTTTGAGTTTTCAGCTAATGTACTCATCTTTTTCTCTGAAACACTTGACTCAGTTGAAGCACTTGACTCAGTTTGATTGTCCCTTGTAGAGGAAGATTCACAAGAAGAGTCAACATTGTTTTCCTTCACGTCACATTCAGTTTTAAGAAAACTATAATTGTGATTAAAAGGTGGAGGTGTTTCATTATATCCCAAACCAGTACGATCTCCACTTGGCCTTTGACGACTCAAAATGGAAGTTAATGTAGAAGAAGAAGTGCGAAACTGTTCGATTTTCCTTTCCTGCTCAGTTAGTCTGATTTCACAATTGTTCAGTTCATGAACCTTCTCAGCAAAACTCTTCTTTTGTTTTTCAAGGCAGTCATATAACATGTCAATTTTTTGAGTTTGAATGCCAACAGTTGACAAGAGTTCCATTCTGTCCTTTTCATGTTGATGAAGTTTCTTTGAGAAATCATCTTTTTAAGAATGTTTGGGTTGACACATTAAGGTCGAGTTGTGTTTGCTGAGTTTCTAAGGTTGAGACTAAATTTGTCAACTTCTCGTTTTGAAGAGTTAAACTTGTAAAAGATTTGCATAATTCTTTTACGGATTGAAGATCAAGAAGTACCGTTGACTTCTCGGTTTTGAGGTCGACCATCTTTGCAATGAAATTTTCGTTAGATAGGTCCAACGTACAGCTGCAAACCTTTGATTCATCTTCAACATCTTGAATATCCTTTTCATCAATGCGATCATCATTTTGTTCTTTGTCAGAAAGAAAAACAGTTACATTACCTGAGGAAATTGACTCCAAAGTTTGTCCAGAAGGCGTTTGATCTGTTATTGCGTTTGTAGTTAAACGTGTTAACTCATAACCTCTGAATCTTTCAAGCACCTTTTCAAAAGTTAATTGTTTACCACCATGTCTAGACACATCGAGTTCATATTTTACTGAGTTTACATAAACTTCCCAACGCTTAGGCAAAACATCTAAAAATCTCTCTATTTTTTCAGCATTTACACTTATATTATATCTGGCAAGTTCTGCAACGATATTGTAGTATCTGGTGACAGTATCTTCAAAGTTTTCGTTAATTTCAACTCTGAACGTATCAAATTGCCTTTTAAGGATGTCGCTTCTACATTCTCCTAGTTTATCAGCTGGACTATCACATTTAAAAGGATACATTTCTTTATTTTTTGTTAAATTAATTAAGTCCGAATATTAAGTCCAATAAACAGTCCAATTAATTTTAAGTCCAATAATAAGTCCAAGTTCAATGTCCAATTGAGTTTAGTCCAATTAATTTGAAGTCCAATAAACAAGTCCGATTAGAAACTAAAAGGTCCAAGTTGCTAATCAATTGCAGGCCCAATTGATCACAAATTTAAATCCGATGTCAGGCCCAATTAAGCCCAATTAAATTCAATTACTGGTCACGAGCATGAACAGACTGACCAATGAACATCAAGCAAGTCTGCAAAATCTCCACGAACATCAACAAACTAATTTCACAAACAAACTGAGAATCTCAAACGAACAACAGCCTTTGACGAACTTGAATCCAAATTCACCACGAACATATTATAGCCACGAACATAACAATCTGATTTCAAACACAAACGAATCTGATTTCAAAACTAAAATCTGCGAACGAACATCCCACTGCCAAACGAACATGAGCCAGGAGATTGCCAAACGAACATCAACAAACTTGACGAAGATGACCAAACGAAGATGATGTTCGTTGAGGACTATAATCAGCGACGAAGATGATATTACGAACTTGTTTCTGAATCAAACCGACGAACTTGAAATTGAACAGCCACGAACATCAAGTTCGTATAATAATCTCAGTTTTTAAAACGAACATCAAACAATTTTGACGAAGATGACCAGACGAAGATGATGTTCGTTGAGGACGAAGATGAAGAATAGATGTTCGCCGCCGCTGCCTAATTTCCTTTTATCCCAATTTGATTTCCACAGCTGTGTATCTGTGTGTTTGTATGTGTGGCGGCCAATATCACTAAGAATCCCCAAATCTTTTGCGCCGCTGTCTTTATTTTCCTTTTATCCCCCAGTTTGATTTGTGTGTATCTGATTTAATTGATCGCTATCTCTTTAATTGATTGTTGTCTTTGTTTGAAGCCCAAATTAAATTTTTTTGAAGCCCAATTATCAAGTGTCAATTTAATTTGAAAAACCAAACTTTAATCCAGGCCCACGAACACGAACGGTAACACGAAGTTGTTGACGAACTTGTTTGATCAACGAACTTGTTAACTGCTCAACGAACTTAACTGGTCAACGAACTTGACTTTTGGTCAACGAACGTAGCCGCCAAAAAACCCTAATTCTCATACTGCAGCCGTCAGAAAATTCAGAAACCCTAATTTTTTAATAACAGCCGCCGGAAACTGAAGAACCCTAATTCCCAAAATCGATTAAAACCTGATATTTAATCTTGAACCAAATCTCGATAGAGAGCAAACAAAGCGTTTGCTCTGATACCAATTGGAGGTCCCAGTGGTCAGATCTACAGGATTAAACTAACTAAACACGAGGCGGAATCTCGTAATCAATTATATCACACAAGTTATAATCGAATGCAATAATAACAATAAACACAATTACCGAATTCTGACTACTTTATTAATTGAATCACTCAATTACAACAAATAGCCCTTCACAGAATTCTCTCCCTCTCAGTCTGTCTTTAATCATTAACCTAAACCTAAACTCAATGTCTCTTTATATAGAGACATGTTCACAGGCTTGGGCCACTAATGGGCTCATGGACTATGCAAAGTTCATTAACAGCCATAACAGACTAAATAGCCCACTAACAATACAGTGTTATTGGGCCATTACAGACTCAAATAAACTATAACTAAAGACTTAATTAATCTAGAACAACTGTCACAGATATTGCACTAACAACATTTTTTTTTTAATATTTAACAACAAACAAGACGAAATCAACCTTACGGATCTGAAAATAATCGTCTAGCGGGCGAACACTGTTAATGACACCCGAACCGAGGGGATTTTTAAAGAAATCTTGAAATGACATTTGTAAGTGATTTTCAACTAAAGTTAACGGCTATCTCTACACAAACCATGAGTTTAGTTGTTGAATGTATAAGATTTTTGGAGAAACCTTGAAATGTCAATTTATTATTATATTGTTGACTTTTTCATGTTTAAAGAATTATGGTGTTGAACTGAAAATAAAAATTTAAATGATTTATGTCATTTAATATTAACAATTATATATTTAATCTTAAAATTTATACAAAAGGATTTTAAGCGTTACTGTTAGGTCTCACTAAGATCCCAAACAATGGCAAATCAATAACAAATAAGTATTTAGACGTTAATTGTTATATATCGATTTATTACTTAGTTTCAGTATATATTATAGCGGAATTATAATATAGAAACAGTGAAAATAACACACAGTTATATTTCGGTAAAAGTGGTAACGATTACAAAACTCAAACTCACTATTTATACACAATTATAGTGAGTTTGATAAAGATCAATCTAAGAAGATCTTTTAAACATATAAAAGATATCAACTAACTAGACTCCCTTAAATCACGCCTGACTTCTCTCATGAGTCTGAGTTAGTCAGACTGAGTCACTCAGACTCATGTCACTCAGACTCAGACTTTGATTAACAGATTTATTAATCTTGGGATAGATCGTTGTTTTTCCCAACAATCTCCCCCTATCTGTTTCAACCAAAGTCTTTTACAAAAGATGCATGAAAATAAACACAAACATAAAAATCTTTAAACAAAATACTGTTTGTGAACAAAACAAGCACCAGCCAGATTACTTCTGTTTCTTCACAGTTCTCTTCTTTCTTTTCAATGAAGTCTCAAACGGCACAGGTTGATCTCTTTCCCTCATCCACCTCAACCTATCTTTCTTCCACTCCATTAATGTCTCCATTTCAGCATCAGTTTTATTAAAGTGCAACTGATATTCCTTCTTTACCAGCTCCACCCTATCTGACAATGTTCCAATTTCTTCAATTCTTCTAAGGTTATTGAACAGCCAGCTAATCAGCCTCATTCTGAATGGAAGACATTGAGGAGACTCACATTCCTTGAGCAGAGCTATGCAATGATGAATAGAAGTTGTGGTAAGACTGTCCTTAGGTTGAAAGCTTTCTTCTCCCCCACAATCAGTGTAACACAACCCTGTATGCTTCTCAGTCTCAATGTAAGTTCTGTCTTGAAATGCAACATCTTTAGGAACAGGATGCATACTGCTTGATTCCAACCCCAAGGATTTAGTTTTAACTTTCACATTGTGCTTGGTGCAATAGGCTCTGTAGTCTTCATCTGCCACTAGGTTCAGCATATGAGATGCATTCATGTTGAAGGTAGCCTTTCTTCTTATAGTCATGCCTTGAGCTTTGTCAGTTAGGTTGTAGCTCAAACTTGCTATTTCTTTCCATTCTTCTAATCCCATGGTGTGCAGTCTTGTTAAACCAACTCTGAAAGATCCACCCTTATGTGAGCATGTGAGTAGCAGGTCAGTTCCACCATGACTTTTACATTCTAAGTGAGTAATCTTGTACTTAAGCTTTCTCATGGTGAAGTTTGTTTCAATGTGATCAACCCTTGCTTCCTCTCTGAGAACAAGTTTGGCCATTTGGGCATCAGCTTCAATCCTCATCTGCTCTTCTTCAATAGCCAGTTCCTCCTCAGCTTGTATCTCAGCTTCAAATTCTTCAGCTGCTTTTGCAGACTGATCATATGGATTGAAGTCAAATTTTTCTTTGTATAGCCCCTTCACATACTCTCTGTATTGCTCCACAGTCATTCCAGCACTTTGAGCATATCTTTGAAGTTTGGCCAATTTGTCAGCTTCAATCTGTTTTCTTTTGTTTTCAGTCTCTTTTTCTGTTTCAGCTTCAGACACTTTCTTTTGAACTTCAGACTCAGGTTCAGTTTGAGTCTCCATTTTGTCCCCTTCCCCTTCTTCATTCTGTTCTTGGTCACTTACATACCCAACCTTGCCTTTCCCTTTGTAGACTAGCTTCTCAGACTCATCACTTGAAATATCACTCCAGTCAGTTTCGTAAAATACTTCAGACTGCCCAGTTTTAGTGTTGAACCCAGTTGTCTTGTAGTATCTTTTCTCCCCCTCTTCTCTTTTCCTTTTCAATTTCTGTTTGGGGATCTCAGATTCAATAACTGTAGTAGACTTTTTCTCCACCTGAATCTGTGAATCCTCTGCAACTGCCTTGCCTTTTCTCATCAGACTGACTTCAGATGTCAGTTTGGACACCATGTCCTTCAATTCCTTCAACTCCTCCGCATTGTGTGTTCTTAAAGCATGAACCTCAGTCTGCATTGCCTTCAGTCTGTCATCAAACTGAGTTGACACATCCATAAGAGCTTGTAAAAGCACTGGAACAGTCAAGGCAACCTCAGGCTGGGTTGAAGTAGTAGCAGGTGTTGATGTAACAGGTGGCACAGCCTCACTCCCTCCCTATGATTTAGGAGAATGATCATAAGCCATAGAATGTGAAGTCTGTACCTCACCCAGTTTGGGGAGTAAGGCATTGGCGACTAGTGATAGAGAGTGTAAGAGATTTGGAGGTGGTACCTTATCGTGAACCAGCACAGAGCTGGTGAAAATAGCCGTTGGAATAGGCTCTGAAGCTGAGGGGGGTGGTCCCATACTAAGTACAGGTATGTCCAGGAGTGGGACACTTTCTTCAATGCTTGCCACATGTGTCTGTGTGGTAGCAGCAATGTAGTTCTCCAAGTTGACTATCAGACTGGGGTTTTGGGTAGTCCAAGCAGTCAGATCCAACTCATGCTCTAGCAGAGAGAGACTGGTCTGAACTGCAGCACTGGAGGGGAGTGCTTGACTCTCAGCCTCATGGAATAGTGAGTCCATTAGTGCTTGATTTTCAGTGGGGCTTGATGTGAGAGCTTTATCAAATGAACTTGGTGAGTTCAGCTGTTGGGTCGCTTGTGTAGCCAGGACATCAAGTAATGGAGTGGACTGCTCAGACTGAGAGGGGATACTCTCAGACTGAGGTAGAGTGAGAGGAATGTCCATACCTTCGATTACATCATCAGGCCCAACCCCACCCAGATTCACCTCAGCATCTGCAGCAGGGATATTTCCCTCAGGCCCACGTCAATTCTTGCAGCTTGGACATCTGAGTCTGAGGAGTCAGACTCAGTTGGTTCCTGATCAATGAACGGATTTGCAATCCATTCAAGCATCACAGGGGTAAGTGGTGCTTCAGTCTCAGTGATATTGATGTATGTAAACATTTTTGGAGTCAGCCTGGGCAGTTCACAAGTGTAAAATCGTTGATCAAGCTGATCATATGTTTCTTTGCCCAGAACTTCCTCAAAGCAAAGAGAAAGCACCCGAAGGAATGGAACATCGTTAGGGCGTTTTGTTTTGATAACCAGGGAGAGAATCTCATCAAAATAGAGTTGTGAAAAAGAGATTCTTCTACCCGTGACCATAGCATGAAACAGATGAGTTTCAAACTCATTCATCTGATCCAGACTGCCCGATTTACCCCCCAAGCATCTTGTAATCATAGAAAACAAGAATTTCCATTTCCTAGTGAATAAACTGTATTTGATTACTCCCTGAGTTTCAGGCTGACCAATGAGAGGAAAGGCTTCATCCCTAGCCTGTTGTTTGCTCCGTCTGGTCTGAAAGCCACCTTCGCCAGCCTCAGCAAGTGTTGGAAGGAGTAAAGCACGTCTGATTGTCTCTTCAGTGATGACAATAGTTGCACGCCCATTATTGTATGTGCCAGTGAGGGCCGTTTTTTCAGCATTGGCAGTGCAGGTGTACCACCATTCACATAGAAGGGGAGGACACATAGTGTTTGCACAAAAGAAGGCACCATATAGAGGATGAGCCTTCATAAACTGAATCATTTGTTCAAATCCCCTGTCTCGGCGATTGGCGGGAATGTCAGCAGTCGCCACACGATTGTTGTCTTTCACTTGAACCCGTTGTTGAAAATCAGCACCTGGGATCATTCTTGAAGTAACATGAAGCATCATATTAGGGTTAGCCATGAGATAAGAGATAATCAAAGAATTAGAAAGAGGAAAAAACTAGGTTTAAAGAATTTGAAATTCTGTTAGAGTAAGCTAATATAGCGAAAATTTGAAACTAATTTATAAACAAATACAATTTAGACCCCTAGAATTTTACAACTTGCAATGAATGACCGTTGACAGGACTTGACCAAATTAAAAATAAAAAAAAATTAGGTAATGATTAATTAAAAAGATACAGAAGATATAGAAAAAAATATAAAAAATATGTTCCAAAAATACATTGAGTCTGCTGACTGTGGTCAGACTTAGAGTCCTGAAGCTGACTGTTTAGTCAGACTGAAAGTAGTCAGACTGACATAGTGGTCAGTTTGAAATTTGAAATTGACCGGACTAAGGATTTAACATGCCAAGTTCTCCTAACAAATAGAAGAACCTTTCCTCACTCAGAGGTTTGGTGAATATGTCTGCCAGTTGATCATTGGTTACCACAAACTCCAGTCTGACCTTTCCTTTCTCCACACAGTCTCGAATGAAATGATGCCTAATTTCAATGTGTTTAGTCCTGGAGTGGAATACTGGATTCTCAGTGATTTGAATAGCACTCTTGTTGTCACACATGATGGGTGTGTTTTGAATGTTGATGTCCAGATCAGCCAATTGATGTTGCATCCAAAGCAATTGTGCACAACAGCTTCCAGCAGCCACATACTCAGCTTCAGCTGTGGAAGTGGCGACTGAGTTTTGTTTCTTGCTAGACCAGCTAACCAGCTTGCCTCCTAGGAGCTGACATCCTCCTGAAGTGCTCTTTCTGTCAAGCTTACAACCTGCATAGTCTGCATCTGAGTACCCAATTAGTTCAAAACCAGAATCTTTAGGGTACCATAGTCCAAGGTTTGGTGTACCCTTAAGATATCTGAAAATCCTCTTAACAGCTTTAAGATGAGATTCCTTAGGATCAGCCTGATAACGTGCACACAGACATGTAGAGAACATGATGTCAGGTCTGCTAGCAGTCAGATAGAGTAGTGAACCAATCATTCCTCTATAAGTAGCTTGACAGACTGACTTGCCAGATGAGTCTTTGTGCAATTTGTCAGATGTGCTCATTGGTGTTTTCATTTCAGAACTGGTTGCAAAGCCAAATTTCTTGATTAAATCATGAACATATTTGCTTTGGTTTATAAAGATTCCATCCTCCTTTTGTTCCACTTGTAATCCCAGAAAGAAATTTAGTTCCCCCATCATGCTCATTCTGTATTCACTACACATAAGTTCTGAGAACCAAGTGCAAAGTTTGGTATTTGTGGAACCAAATATGATGTCATCCACATATATTTGAACCAAAATGACATGACCATTTTCCCTTTTTATGAACAAAGTTTTATCAATTGAACCCCTTTTAAAATCATTTTTAATAAGAAATTCAGACAGAGTTTCATACCAAGCTCTAGGAGCTTGTTTGAGACCATATAGTGCTTTATTTAACTTATAAACATGATCAGGGAAGTTGGGGTCAACAAAACCTGGAGGCTGTTTCACATATACTTCCTCCAGCAAATCTCCATTTAAAAAGGCACTCTTTACATCCATTTGATAGACCAGAAAGTCCTTGAAGGCTGCATATGCTAGGAACAGTCTGATTGCTTCAATTATTGCCACTGGAGCAAAGGTTTCATCATAGTCAATTCCTTCTTCCTGTTTGTATCCCTGAGCCACCAGTCTGGCCTTGTTCCTGATCACCACTCCATCCTGGTCAAATTTGTTTCTGAAGATCCATTTAAGGCCAATAATGGTCTTGCGTAGTGGGCGTGGGACCTTTGTCCAGACATTGTTTCTTATGAATTCACCAAGCTCCTCCTGCATGCCCTCAACCCAGTCTTCATCTAACAGAGCTTGTTCTACAGTCTTGGGTTCCATTAGACTCAAGAAGTTGGTATAAAAGCAGAAGTTGGCTGTAGCATTCTTTCTCCTTGTTTTAACACCTTCAGTTATGGATCCAATAACAGATGAAATTGGATGTCCCCTTACAGTCTTGATGTTTCCTGAACCATGATCAGCAACTTCTTCTTCTTCAGTCTGAGTGTTTTCAGGCTGAGTAGGTTGAGACTGAGCGTGGTCAGACTGAGAGTCCTCAGACTGATTGTTGGCAGTTTCATTTAACTCTAAAGTTTCTGAGTCAGGAGCTTTCTGAAGTGATGGTTCATCTGTTTCACTGTCTGATTCTTGATTTTGAGACATGTGTCTAGTAGTCTGATCTTCACTTTGAGGTTCATATTCAGAAGAAGTTTGGAGCAGTTCATCACAGAGTTGATTGATTGTGGTGATGTCAATCTGAGAAGAGGTTTCATCTCTGTCAGACTGAGTGGTGTCATCAAAAGTGACATTGATGCTTTCTTCAACAACCTTTCTTCGTTCATTGTATACTCTGAAAGCCTTGGCAATACTTGAGTATCCAACAAATAGTCCTTCATCAGCTTTGGGAGACATTTTACATAGCAGATCCCTTTGATTTAGAATGTAGCATCTACTTCCAAATACATGGAAGTAATGAATAGATGGAACTTTGTTGTGATACATTTCATATGCTGTTTTTCCATGTCGCTTCACAATGATTGATCTGTTCTGTGTGAAGCATGCAGTGTTCACAGCTTCAGCCCAGAATTTTATCTCCATCTTTCCATAACATAGCATAGTTCTTGCAGCTTCAATAAGGGTCCTGTTTCTTCTTTCTGCTACTCCATTTTGTTGAGGAGTTCTAACTGAGGCAAAGTTTTGAACTATCCCCAGTCTGTCACAAAAGTCTATCAAGACTGAGTTTTTGAACTCAGTTCCATGGTCACTTCTCATTTGTCTAACAAGAGAATTTTTCTGTCTCTGTTCTCTTTTGATCAGACTGATAATTTCCTCTGCTGCATCACTCTTAGCTCTTAGGAATATGACCCAAGTAAATCTGGTGTGTTCATCAACAACTACCAGAGTGTACTTCTTTCCTCCTTTGCTTTCAATTCCAATTGGTCCAAAGAGATCCATGTGTAGCATGAACAGGGGTTCACTAATGGAATGTAGCATTTTTGATGGAAATTGTGACTTTGTTTGCTTTCCAAGAACACAAGCTGAGCAAACTTTGTCTTTGGTATAGGTGAGTTCTGGCAACCCTCTTACTAGCTTGTTTTTGGATTGAGCATTAATGTTCTTGAAGTTTAAGTGAGATAACCTTCTATGCCATAGCCAATTCAGTTCCTCCTTTGTTTCAGTGAATAAACATGTCTCAGCTTCATCATTTGCTGTACTCAGATCCAGGCAGAACACATCTCTTTCTCTCTTGGCTAGCAGCAATGGTTTGCCCTTGGCACTATAGATTATGCCAGCTTGTTTCCTGAATCTGACTTCATGATCTTCATCAGTTATCTGACTCACACTGAGTAGATTATGTTGCAATCCTTCCACATAAGCAACTCTCTTGAATGTGACAGCTCCAGCATGAATCTTTCCATATCCCCTAGTCATTGATACTCCGTTGTCTCCATATCTTACTTGAGGTCCATCTTCTTCCTTGTAGTCCTGTAGAAAGGACTTCATCCCTGTCATGTGCCTTGATGCTCCACTGTCTAGATACCATTTTGTAGAATCCTGCACATGAAAGAGGAAGAAATTAGTTCCTTTTGGGCACCCACTTTAGAGTGGATCCATGAACTGAGACAGGTTTAGGTGTTGATTCAATCTTGCATTCAGTTTTGTGACTTGTATAATTCCATTTGTTTATTTCATTCATGCAATTTACAGAATAGTGACCTATGACACCACAGTATTTACAAGGAGCATTTTTGAGATTGATTCTAGATGGGGCTGATTTAGATTTAGAGGGTTGTACATATTTAGCTTTTGCTGGAGAAGTGTTTCTTGAAGATGAATTTGAGTTTGATGAGACTGATCTGGATTTTGATGATCCTGGCTGATATGAAGCTGAACACTGTTTTGATGAAATTGACTTATGAACATAAGGATTTTTAGATCTAGACCTGGTCAATAATTTACAAAACACAGCTTCATGTCCTTTTTCACCACAGTTATAGAAGGTTCTCTTTGGAGAAGATTTGGACCTTGCTTGATTAGGTGATTTATCCCTGACTAAAGTTTTTACAATGTTGGTCAGTTCCAGTAATTGATTTCCTAATTTATCAATTGTTTTTTATTCTGGGCTTTTGTTATGACTTTTGGAACTGACAGGAGTTTGACTCTTGGGTTTTCTCATAACCTGGGGAGTAACTTTGGTCAAGGATGTAGAATCCTTTTCAATCTGCACATCAGTCTCAGACAAGGTAACACATTCAGGTTTAGAAGAAGATGAAGACAAAAGATTATTTTTATTCAAAACTTGAGAAATTACAGGTTTGACAAATGCATTTGACATCATTGTTTTATTTCCTTTCAAATAAGTAAAAGTATTTGGAAGAATTTCTGGTTTAAAAATGATTTTTTCTCTTTCTGCCTTCAGAGCTTCTTCTTCCTCTTATGTCATGTGTTTCTTCAAACTGAACCCTTCACCCAACACAGCTTGAACCTGATTGGGTACCTGTCTGTTTAAGCAATCCTCATTTTTTAAAGATGATATACACCATGATTTACAAATTCTTTTATAGTGCTCAGTTTCTTCTCTAAGTTTGTGATTTTCTTTTGCAAGATCACTATAGGCTTCAGTCTGAGCATTTAAAAGAACTTTGTAACTTTCTAATTCAGTTATTTTATCATCTTTACTTTTTAGAAAGTTTTCAAGGTCTTTGAATTTTTGTTTGAGGTCAGTTTGTTCTTCTAAAGTAGTGGTCAAGTCAACAAAAATATACTCAAACATTTGAAGTTTTTGTTCATTTGTGTAAGTTTCAAAATTGTGTACCTTATAGAGTTTTGACTTGTTCCAGTCTGAATTGCAACTCATTCTTTCAGCTTCCTTTAGATCCTTTTCGAACTGAGAAGCGGATTTCTCAGCTTCAGTAGCTTCCTCCACCACTGCCATCAAACATTGATCTACCACTTCTTCTTCATCAGAGGATAGCTCCTCATCCAACCATTCTTCAGCAAAGAATGCTTTTTGTTCAGTTTGAGGCTTTTGAGTGTTGGAACTGTTGCCTTTCTTGTATTTTAGATACTTGTTTCGGTATTGTTGAGCCCTTTCAGCAACTTCATCCATGTGCTCAGTCTGTGCATTCTTCACTTTGCAGTCAGCAGCCATGTGTCCATGTTCATTACATTTGAAACATTTTACCTTTTTCAGATCAAAAGGTTTCTTTCCTTTGTAGCTTGTCTTTTGTTCAAGCTTCATAGTTAACAGAGCAAGTTGACTCTTGAGTTTCTTGACTTCAGATTCACTTTCAGATTCTGAGTCTGAGTGTGACTCAGACTCAGATGAGTCAGCTTGAGAATAAATTTCTTTATTCCTTCTGCTGGTTGCAACTAATGCAGCTTCTGGATCCTTTGCAGTTCGCCTATTATTGATCTTCATTCTTTCTTGAGATTCTTCAAAGTTTAATAATAGACCAAAAAGTCCTGGCAGCTTGTAGGTAGACAGTTTCTCACTTACTACAAGTGATGTGATAACAGATTCAAATTTGTTAGGTAATATATCAACAAATTTCTTACATATATCATCATCATCTTTTGTCACTCCCAGAGCTGACATATCATTCAGTAGAATTTGAAATCTGGTATGAACATCAGCCAAAGTTTCCTTTTCTTTCATATAGAAATTCTCATAATTTCTAATGAGACTATTCAGTCTTTGTTCTTTCACTACTGGGACACCTTCATATGATACAATTAATGTATCCCATAGTTCTTTTGCTGTTTTACAGCCTGCAACTTTTGAAAAGATTTGTTCTGACACTGCATTTCCTAAAATGCTTCTGGCTCTGGGATCAAGATTGAATAAGAGCTTGTCTTGATCTGTCCATTGAGATTTGGCAGTTTGAACCCATCTGGCACGTTGGACAACTTTATCACCTTCTTTTACTTCATCAATGTTTTTACCTGGAATTATGGGGCCTTCAGTTATGATTCTTATCATTTCTTCATGAATTCCTGATAAATGCCATTCAGCCTTGAGCTTCCAATGTGCAAAATTATGACCAGTGAACACAGGAATTCCTTTTCCAGCCATTGTTGTTACGTTTGAAGATGATGACATTGTTTTGAGATTTTAGGTATTGATCGTTTAAGATTTATAAATTTATTAAAATTTAAATCTTATTTGCTCTGATACCAGTTGTTAGGTCTCACTAAGATCCCAAACAATGGCAAATCAATAACAAATAAGTATTTAGACGTTAATTGTTATATATCGATTTATTACTTAGTTTCAGTATATATTATAGCGGAATTATAATATAGAAACAGTGAAAATAACACACAGTTATATTTCGGTAAAAGTGGTAACGATTACAAAACTCAAACTCACTATTTATACACAATTATAGTGAGTTTGATAAAGATCAATCTAAGAAGATCTTTTAAACATATAAAAGATATCAACTAACTAGACTCCCTTAAATCACGCTTGACTTCTCTCATGAGTCTGAGTTAGTCAGACTGAGTCACTCAGACTCATGTCACTCAGACTCATGTCACTCAGACTCAGACTTTGATTAACAGATTTATTAATCTTGGGATAGATCGTTGTTTTTCCCAACAGTTACCTTGTTATCTTTTATAGAGAGAATGTCACAAATCGTCCTTGTGGTTAGGCTGTTTTTCAGGTATCGTCCTTTTCGAGAAAAGTTAGCACAGATGATCCTTTTATTTTTTAAATTTATCGTCTGTGATCCTTCCGTCCAAAACCGTTTAAATTAAGCCGTTAAGTGGCCCCATGTGCCTGTCACATGAGGGTAAATAAGTCTCTTTATGTGTTATCTCCCCCACGTGACAGACCATGGTGTGTTTCGATCTGCACACAAATGGAGTTCCAACCCCTAAATTGATTGATTATCGATGCAGCCAAACACACCATTTGCTCTCATTCCACTTGCTTTAAATCACGCTAATCTCAATCTTACCACACCCGAGGGTTTCGAAATTTCTAGGTTTTTATTTCTAGGCTCACTTCTCTTATCTCCACTAGGATCCACCGCCAACGGCGACGGTTACGGTGACAGTGACGGTGGAGGTATGGATTTTTCAAAGTCGGTGAGAAGTTTCTTAGGTCAGTGAGGTCCGCTAGATCTCTCGGTTTCCTTCCTTCGAGTTCCGAACGTCCCGAGGTATATCGAAACCTGAATGTACTCTCAATTCATTATATGTAATAGTTAGGGTTACGTTCAGGTGGAGTGGATAACGACTGAAAACAGACTTTACAAGGTGGATCGGAGGGTTTGATGAGGCACATTGCGTTCGGAACTGCACTTGAACAACCAGTACCTAGAAAAATCAAGGATGAGTCGGATTGTTTGTGATTGCCGTTTTCCGATATTGCACCGACGGTGTCCATTAAAAGGTGCCGGAAAATGGAATTGGAGGATTTGGGAGATGAGATGAGTTTTAATGGCGGTAATTTGGAAGAAGGAAGAAGAGAGGATGTGTGTTTAAAGGAAACGGATTTTACCGGTTAGCGATGTACTCCCAATGATTATTTTAAACAATGCTTTATAATTAAAAAGAATGAGTTTAATCGAGTTCCGATGGTCTGTAACGTGTGGGGGAGATAACACAGAAAAAGACTCATTTACCCTCATGTGCCAGGCACATGGGGCCACTTAACGGCTAAATTTAAACGGTTTTGGACGGAAGGATCACAGACGATAAATTTAAAAAACAAAAGGATCATCTGTGCTAACTTTTCTCGAAAAGGACGATACCTGAAAAACAGTCTAACCACAAGGACGATTTGTGACATTCTCTCTCTTTTATAACTTTAACTCCATCAATTACGTTAAACAACTTAATTTGAAACAACTTTTTCTTAAACTTTTATATTTATTTAATCTTATAAGTTAAATAAAAAAGCTAATGATGTTATATTTATGTTAATTAATTACTAGTTATACATAGGACATAAAAATTAACAATACAATATTTAAAATTTTCCTCCAACGGACATGCCCTCTTAGTGGGGATTTTTGAAGAAATCTTGAAGTGACATTTGAAAATAATTATTAATTAATGTTAACGACTATCTCTACAGAAAGCACTGTGTAAGTTATCGAATCTTTTTTAAAAGAGGCAATCCGTGTATATTGGAAGAAACTCTACGTATTGCTAACGTTTATTAATTTATAAACATACGACACTGATCGGTAACATTTTATATTATAATATTTGGTTATGTTTTTTATTTTTATATTCAAGTAGGATCGAATTTGTTATATTTATTAATCTAATGTTTAATAAGTAATGATATTATATCGGTCATATTCTTTATTAGTTTTTGTATTGTTATTTTTTATTTCTATTTTTCATTTTTTTACAATCATTATTTTATTTTTTATATTTAATTATAAATATGATGAAAACAAACTTACGCATCTGAAAATAACCTTTTAGCGAACAAACCCTCTTAAAAATACCTTTAATTAATGACATCTGACAGTAATGAGATTTTTGGCTTGAAGTGACATTTATAATTGAATTTCAACTAAAGTTAACGACTATATCTACACAAACCACCATGTCCGTTGTCGAATGTATATAATAATTAAAAATACCTTTAAATGACAAATTATACATAATTATTAAAAATCAGTCCTATAATAAAAATCTATAAACACCGGCCCTAACACCGGTAAATAAATAAAAGTTGATAATTATAAAAATAAATAAAAAGAATTCTGTAGAAAAGCCCACTTACTAACTTTATTCGGCCGTCGCAAAACTGAAACTGCGTTGCGTGTCGGCATTTTATCAGCTACCAGAGTCCTCCGGCAACACCGCAATTCGGTATCCACAATTTCATCTTTATTTAATTTTCAAGCTTAATTTATAATCTAATTCCGGTTCAAATAATAATATATTGCCCTAATTAATATAACTATATCAATGTTACATTGTTTGTTTTTTTAGAGAATTAGGGTTTTATTTGCTTCCCCTTTGCTATAAAAACAATGCATATATAACAAATATTTTAGTTAAGTTATCGAATTCCTGATGAATGTTAACAGATTTTATTTTATTTTGGTTTAAAGAAAATAGAATGTTTCAAGATAAAAAATGTATCGGTCTGTCGTGGGATCCGCAACTGCCGTCTCTTTTATTTGGTGCAAAAAGTGTGTCCAATGAAAAGTCTCGAAATGTATATGAGCCTAGCTCAGAGCTCGTTGATGGGATTTTTGTTCAACCTAATGATCCCAAAAAGGTCAACAAGTTATTGAAGAAGGAAGTTAAAGATACAACGGGAAAGAATTGGTATGTTTATATTCTAAATTGTTGTACTTTGTACTTGAATCATATATACAAGTTAACTTAAGCGTGTTATGTTATATATGTAGGTTTGATATGCCTGCCCCTACGCTCACCCCGGAGTTGAAAAATGATATCAAGCTACTAAAGGTGATGTGACGGTACTTATTTTAATATCCATAAAATTAACGTGCTGAAAATGATTAACTGATTATGTGATATAGAATCATCATAATCAGGTGTAATACCAGATGTTTGAGTGTTTATTCTTATTATTTAAGGACTAAAAATAATTAGTTTTGGTTACGCTACTCTCAAATGGATTATTTAAACTTACTATCATGAAAAAAGAATTCAGAATCAGATTGACCTCCATCCAAACACTTCAAAGTGATTATCTGCAACTTGAAAACACAATAACCAGTTTGCAAACGTAGTCCAAGCACACCCCAAACGAGAGTAGTGTGTTATAGCTGAAGAGTTTCACTTTGTAACATTTTTTATGTTTGCAGTTGCGAGATGTGATTGATCCTAAGAGGCACTACAAGAAAGGCGGCTCCAAATTTAACTCAATCCCAAAATATTTCCAGGTAGGTGATCCATCAATTACCAATGTAGTGGTATCAAGAATGATTAATGAGATATTATTTGAAATATTCAGGTCGGGACAGTTGTGGAACCAGTATCAGAATATTTCACTAGTAGACTAAAAAAGAAAGAAAGAAAGCCAACTCTTGCTGATGAGCTACTCTCCGATCAATCCCTTAAGGTTTACAGGTGAGATGTATCTATTTATGATATTAGGTATTTAGGTATTTTGTAGTTTATAGGGAAGAGAATATGAACATGTAGTTTAACCGTTAAATGTTGTTGCATTTTACAGGAAGCGCAAGGTTGGAGAGATTGAAGAGAAAAACCAACGAGTCGGGGTTGATAAATGGAAGATCAGAGGTAAAAGCTCATGGAAACGAGCAAAGCATTGAGGTCTTAACTTGGAAATTATTATTTACGTGGCCTTAAAACCAACCTTTTGAGAGATCTTAAAGTTGTTAACGGTATTATGGAATATAGGCAAAAAATATGTGTTAGATGATACTGTATCCTTGGTGTTGATTTGTGATGCAAGGGTGCAGTGCATTAGATGAAGTTGGGATATTGTTACTAACCAAGTACGTTACAAAGTTTTGATTATTCTACTATGTTATGAAATAAAGCAAATGAGTCCTTGGACTTGAAATGTCGCTGTTCTTTCCCGAAAAAGATATTACTACATTCAATTTTATTTGTCATTGTCAAATAAACTGCTTGTGATGCCCATGTGTAAATAAATCTCTATTTTAAATTGTGCTATACATACATGGTTCAGCTTGGCTGGTTTAAGCCATATTAACACACCAAAGAAGATAGAATGTTAGAAGATTGACGCCAAGCACGTGAAGAATTTTGAGGTGGAAGTATGAAAGTTGTAGCATAGAAAAACAAAAAAGAATGAAGTTACGTGTTACATCTTTGTGATTTTTCAACTATAGAAAGTCTTTATACTAGTATAATTTGACGAAAGGAATGTTTATATGAATGATTCGAGTTTAGGCTACTTTCTATACTTGTACACAGCTATATCGGCTTTCCAATGCATTATTAGAATAATAATCTGTACAGAAAGAAAAAGGCTATGATATGCTATAAATATCAATTACAAAATCACCAGGGCTGTTCTCTAACCGCTTGCGATACCATCTTTGCTTTCTTAAGTTACTAGTTGCAGCATTACATTAGACCGCATCTCAGGTCTCTAGTGTGGTCAAAAATGCTTCCTGGATGGGCAACGAGTGGAAATACAGTGCTCCTTTTTTCTAATTCAAGTCTGCATTTGTTCTTTTCCTGATACAAATTCTTTCTCAATTGTACTAAACATGATCATCATACGGTCTTGCAGATTGGCATGGATGTTCTTGGTGATCTTTTTCTTATGTTTGGTGCTTTTTAACCATGCGATACCAAAAAACACCACCACTTTACATCCCGCTGATCTTAAACCTTGATCCTCTATTTGATATTTGGTATGAAGCTGCAAGTGTCGAAATTAAAATGAGATTTGTTTCCAGAACATAAATCATTTTCATACTCGAAGGAAATTTCTATTCAGGGGTGATAGAGTCATTTTCAAGGGTTTTTACTTTTTCGATGAAAGAAAACAATACCGTGAAAAGTTACATACCGTGAAATAGTCTCCGAGTGGGACACCATGGAGAGTCATGACTTCTTCTACAAGCCAGCCGTTTCTATCAGTAAGACGTGATTTTTGCTGACTTGTGGTCACCTCTCCTCCATAACGTGAAACACTTATGTCAAACTTGTAATAAGTTTGTCTCTGATAAACATCTGGCTTTTCATACTCCCAAGGGCTCGTGGAATAATTCACACAATGAGCTCTGTCCATTGCTCTTCGCTCCAATTCACTCCCGCTAAACAGCTCCATCACAAAATTTGGCTGAAACACCCATATCACACATTTCAATTTTTCAAAATATGCATATAATATAATAGTAATAGCAATAGCAATAATAACTGTGAATATTAAGAGACTTACGGGTACTGAAAGAACAGAGGAGTAAACAACAGACATGCTGACATCTTCAATCCCTAAAAAGGACCCACTCTCTTCGCTCGCTAGACTTCTGTTTTCAGAGTCGTCATCACTTTTAAAGGATGATGACGATTCTTCTTCAAGCATTTGTAGGGTGGTCTTATCATCAGATTCTTCTTCTGCAATTACTGCCTTTTGCTCGGGACTTAAGGATCTAGCCCTCCACAGAGCCATGATTGTTCTATATCAAAAAAAAAACATCACATGTCTAGTCAAAAACAGAAACGTAGTTAGCTTTCATTATGTTGTTAAAGAATGAAATAGTATCTAATATTATTAAATCCTTTTATAAGTATCTGTTACTATTGAACATTATTTACTTCAATACTTTAAAGACGAAAATGAAAGAAAGGCAGTATTAAGTTACCTGTGTCCAACGTTGAAAGACACAAATGACTGAAAATGGAACTTAAGCCTGCCTTCTGCATCTTGAGTCTTTGCACCGTGCTTCGCATCCAAGCCTCTTCCCGGATGTAATGTTATGACCACAATTGGACTACCCATTGATGACAACGTAGGAGGAACCACTTGAATATCTTCTATATCCTCCCACAGAAAATAGAAATTCGTCTTGTGTCCAAACAGATCTCCATGGAACCCTATAATTCTTGCCGAGAGAAACAGGCGACCCTGCAAAACAGTGTACCTTTAGTAGAGTTCAGGCTTGTTGGATAACATGTCAATACAAGTTTGGGTTGAAACAAAAGTTGAATCGACCGACATACAATAATTTCGACCATTTTTCATAAACAATCTAAAAATCTAAATGAATAGGACGTTGCTTATTTAACAATATAGACTTGGGGTGACTTTCAACCAATTTGACCCGTTACCGTGATAGCTAACTTTGTTTATTTTGTCAATTAATCACATCCAGAATCACCCATTTATAAGTAAATGGGTCGAAACTGTGACCTGCAATATCTAGGATCAACGACAACAGAGTATCCACGTATCAGGCTATTAACCATTATCCATTTTAGTTGGTTTAAAAGAAGAAAATAGAGCAAAGACAGATAAACAAAATGTAATAAAACTACCTGCAGGGGCATTTTACGCTTCAAATGACATGTAAAATCATTAATCAGAAATTCTTCTGGTGGAAGCTTAAAGAGCTTCTGAAATGCTGAATTTGTTTGAGGAGACCGTAATTTTATCTAAATAAAAAAAACACAAAATAAGCAAATTTAACCAGAAATATGGAAATATTAAATGGAACCGGTGACTGTTATACCTTCTTTCCCACCTCCTTTTCCATCTTGGTCAAATATTCTTTAATAATATTGCTACCTCTCGTATTATTCAAAAATATCCTTAAATGCAATTTAGATTGACAGGCTTGAACTAACTTCCCTTCAAGAGGAATCCAGACATCACTTAATTCAGATATATTTGTTTTTACAAAATTAATTTGTGTACGTCCAAGAGATACAGCTTCATCAAAAGGTCCATCAAAATCAAAAACTTCAACATCAAGAGTAGATGGCGGGTCATCCATGGCATCAAATTCAAATATTTCTGCGAATTATATAAGACATTATAAATTAAACATTTATTAAAATTAGAAAAAAGTAAAGTTAAGACTCACCATTCCAGCGAGGATCAGATTTTTGGAACTTGATTGAGCTGGTTCTTGTTTTCCCATTGCAAGTAAAGATGACATACGGATCAGATAAGCCATTTGAATCAACGGCTGGTAAGTTGCTACCTTCAACCAATGCGACAGTAAGCAACCATCCATCCCCCTGTGCTTTGATTCCATGATCACCGCCTACAATGTATTTTCAAAATGCAAAATAAGATGATGGCACACAAAATAAAACAGAATTTTAATGTGTTACGACTACAGAACCAATATGATTACAATGACAACCTAAATCTCTAAATAAAATCGAGTTAGGAAGTTGTAGGCATTAAAGGAGACTATGCACAAATTTTTACTAGTTTGAACCGTTCTCATTTTTTTCTTTCTGATTTGACCCGTTTGAGATAAAAACACAACCCAAATCAAACAATACATAAGAAAATAAGCTGAAATGCAACCTCTATGGACATTTTATGTACCTTTTTGAACCCGGGCTTGCATAAAGCGTGATATTAAATGCATAACTCTTTCACCTTGTAGGACTAAAACTCCACACACAACGACTTCACCAATCGAATCTGGCAGATCTAACCCACCAAACTCAAGCCCTTGAATAGTACTAGGCTTGGCTAGAAATAGATGCACAAGCACATACACTCCCATAAAAAAGGTAGAAATAACCGTAAAATTAGCAAAATACTGAACCGCTAGCTTCCAATCTGACTGTTTCTCCACCTGTAAAGATGCCAAAGCCTGTTCCTTTTCTGAACCAACATCTTTGACATCAACCACTTTCAGTTCCTTAGATAACAGAACCGCAACTTGCTCAAAACTCTCTTTCACACCTTGGCGGGCCCCACCTTCTATCATACCTTTCATCATTGTATTATGCAAGAAATTCATTCGCCACGAGACTACTAAATGGGAAGATTCTTCTCCTGATGGAAGCTCGGGCCCGGGAGAAATGGATGTTTGAATTTCTACGCGGTAATTGCTTGCGTATGGAGCTTCAGGAGTGTTCACGCTTGCTAAAACAGCAAAAGATTTCCCGTCTGCTTTCAAATAAGTTTGATCTTCAATTGCTTTTAAAGCCTTAATCAGCCTAGACGGTGCTTTGACATAAGTAACCACGCGTTTCATACTTCCACTCTCAGTGTCGAGCTTCCATGGACTCACTTGTAGATCCGTACTTCCCTGAACCTCTGCCAACTGTTTCAGATAAGCTGATTCAGATGAAAAGATAAAAGAGTTTAATTCAGACGGTGAAATCGAATAAATCTGATCTAACATTATTCCTCCAGGCAAATTCGCAGGCATCTCACTGCCTTCATCTTTTTCCTCCATTTGTTTCATAAGTTCTTCAAAATTTGAAGACGAAGACGAAGATTGTTCTTCAGCTTTGTCTTCAGATACCTCAGAATCATCGGTTTCAGTAATCTCTGGTATCTCAGTCAATTTACTACTAGCAACAGGCGGTATTACCTCATTATTTCTATTAAAAATCTGAGAAAATAAACTTGAAATTTTTTCTTTGCTTGATTTTTCCTCCTTAATTGGAACAATAGGTTCATCTGACTTTATCGGTGATGACATTCTCGAACTTGTAGAAGAAGATCTTCCAGGTGACATTGTTCCATTTTCAACTTGTGATTGCATATCCAGTTGAGGGTTATTTTGTGAAAAACATATTGTTACCAAAACCTCACCTATTAACAAACACACTCACAATAATTAATTTCTAAAGTCCGAATACACAAATTCTACTTCAGATTATCTTATTGCAACATTAACACATCCAAAATCGCATAATCACATTCAAAACTCATATATCCAAACACACCCTATATACATACGATCATTTCGACATTTTAGTAAAAAGCAAGATCTATAAGAAAGAAAGAAAAGAGAGATAAACGATTACCGCAATCTTTGAACTTGGATTTCTTCTTGGGCTGCAAAGTATACCAAACAGTACCTAAAGACTTATCAACGGTATCGAAAACGGTAGAAATAGGAATCTTAACACTACCAATAAAATCATCATTAAAGTATTTATCTTCATTCAAAAGTGAAATAACAAGCTGTTCTTTCAAATCTTCAACTTTAAAACTAAACTCTTCACACCAAGAAGGATTCAAACACTTTTTAACAACCCTAGTTTTACATCTTTGATTCCCAACTTTCAATTTAACATATGGATCAATTAACCCATTTTGATCCATTGCTGGTATGTTTTTAGCTTCGATCACACGAACTAATAGCTTCATTTCTAATCAAAAAAGTTTCAATTTTTATAAAAAAAATCAAGAAAGTGGGTCTTGATAATGGTGAATTTCTGGGCACATTGTAGTTGAAATTAAGAGAATCTGGAAAAGGGTATTGGAGAGTTTTCAGAGTTTGAAAATGGGTATTTATTGGAATTGGGAATCAAAAACTTATGAATTAATTGGATTAAAGGAATCAAAAATCAAGAAAATTGGGTAAAAAAGAATTTAAATGAAAAGATTTGATTAAAAGGAAGAAGACCAGGTTGTTGAATTTTTGTAGCAGACGACGGGAAAGACTTGTTCATATTTATTTATTTATTTTTATTTATATATTTATTTTTTATTTATTTATGATATTGCATACAATAATAAGTGTTGATATTATTATTATTTTTATTATTCAAATATGATTGCGCGTCTCATTTTAGAACCATTTGACTTTTTGTGATGAATTTTTGGTTTGTGATTATTGTTCAACCGCTAGTAGTTTATTCAATTGTCACTTTACTTAGAACAATAATATTTGATCTCGCGTAGGTTAGAGAAAGGAAAAAGGAAATTTGTAATGTACCAAGTATTCTTTGTAATTGTTATTATATTAATTCATTGTAATAATGCTTTACAACTTATATATAAAAAGAACTAGTTAGTTTGAAATGATCGATAGTGAATTTTTATCTATAAGAGCATCCGGTATGATAATCACGATTCGGATGATTTTTGAATTAATTTTGCTGACGTAGTGAAAATCATGATTCTGAGATTTTGGGTGGTATGATAATGAACATTGTAGGTGATTGTGGAAGTTGTGGGACCCAGTTTTTTTTTTCTTAAAACATTTAAATAAATAATTAAAACATTTAAATAAGATAAATAAAAAACAATACAAATAATTAAAACAATACAAATTATTAAACTAAAATAAATACTAAGCTAAATCATCCCATATTTGTGTTGAATTCTTATTTTTCGGCCTCGATTCACTCCGCTTGTGTTTGTGGCAAGCCCTCCGTGCTTTGTTGAAGAAACAACATATCGTCTATTCTTGCACTTGAATAAGCTGTTTGTTCTTGTTGGAGAGCCTTTTGTTCTTGTCGGAGAGCCGCTTGTTGTTGTGCTATGAGTGTTTCTTTTTTTTTGTGGCGACAGTGTCGCGATCGCTTCACAAAACGCCGACGACGATGATGATTGTGCCTTTTCGGATGCGTCGGATGGTTCTTTTCTTTTACTTCCTCTTTGTTTTCCTCGAGGTCGTTCTTGTTGATCAAATATCATCTGAAATATCCACGTTTTCATGGTTGACGGTGGCGAATGGAGTATCTATTTTGTTAAATGAACGCCATCTGTTGTGTTCTCTCCAGACTTCCACGCCCCCATATGCCTAAAAGTAACACCCTCCGTCTCAAAGAACATTTGACGATCCGCCTCTATAACCTTGTCGGTCCTGCTAGCCCAAAGTCGTAAAGCCTCCGAATGGTGGCCTATAAAATTCTTTACCGAGGCACTCATCGTCGTGAACTTGCTATTGAGGGACTCCTTGTTTCTCTTCACAAACTCTTGCCCCTTGGCTTGTTCGTTGTAACCCGCAACGATCCGTCTCCAAAATGTTGTGTCGGGTTGTGCGTTGCCTTTGTCGGAATCTTCAGAAACGTGGCACCACATCTTTGCCAAAAGGACCTCCTCGGTCGCCGACCATGCCACCTTTTTGCACACCTTTTTTCTTTTTGGGATTAGATGTGGAGGGTCGTCGCGTTTCTTGGATCACGTCATCGGTATCTTGAACGATTTCTTGAGTTTCTTGAATTCGGCTTTGTGATTGATCGGGTGGAAATTGTGTTTGTTGGGGAAGAAATTGGGATTCTTGGGGAAAAAAATTGAGATTGTTGTTGGGGGGGGGGGGGGGAATTGGGATTGTTGATGCATAAAAAATTGTTGATGCATCAAGAGTTGTTGATGCATCAAAAGTTGTTGATGCATTAACATTTGATCGGGATTGAACATTGCTTGAGGTGGTTGTGATGCTTGGTGCGCTAAAAATGTGTTTAGAATTTGTTGTTGATGTTGTTGGGAAAATTTAGGTATTTGGGGTGATAATAGGGCGTTTGGTGTATTGTGGTAGTTTGAGAAACCGGATGGTGTTGTGATTGTGGCGTCGAATGTGTGTTTGTGTTTGTGTGGGAGCGTTTGAAGACGATGAAGACATTTTGAGATTGAGATTATGGTATGAGATTGAGATAGAATGAGATTGAGAGAAGGTGTGATTTTTTGGTTAAAATGTGAATGTATTTATAGGTGAAATTTGGGAAGAAAAAAAAAATGCGACCGCTTAAATCAACGGTTATATGACCGTTGGTGTGTTTAAATTATTTTTTTTTAATTACTCGACCGTTGCTAAAAAAAAAAAATGTCACAGCTACCCGTTGTCACCACAACGGTGGCTCACAACGAAGTGGGTCGGTATCATAACGAGGAGCATCGCTCGTTGTGGGTGTCACAACGAGCCCACACGGGGTGCTCTAAGTGTTTGTTTAATTATCATAGGCTTATTAAAAATAATAATTATTTATAAGTCCTAAAATGATAAACATGTTTTTGTCTATATATTTACTAGTATAATACCCGTACAATATAGCAAGGTGAAAAATTTAGCCGTAAATTTTAATTTGAAAAATTACATTATCCGATGTTTAATTTGAACATAAAAAGATTAATACGGTAATGATTTTTGTTTTGATCATTAGGCCATCAAATCATATATATAGTAGCGATTTTTAGTTCGTCTCTTTGAGATATCTATAACAGTTCTTTATATATAATATATCAAAGTTTTTACTTTTTTTTTCTACAGGAAAAAAACAAATATTTTTTATTATAATTATTTGGCCAACTAAATATGTTTGGCTCATTCGACACCTTAAGACCATAACAAAAAATACTTTTCGTTCGGGTTGTTCAACATTAAGCTCGTTTAGGCCATTTGGTTCATTAAACTCATTTGGAAATATAATTCAAATTTTTGGTGTTGCATTAAACCCATTTAGTTATGTTAAGAAAGTGATTAAGCAATGTCTAAAAGAATCTCGTTTATCCAATTGGGTCGTTACATTCGACCCATTAGGTTTGCTAACTTCATTCAACCAATTAAGCTCATTTAGGCCATAAAATCGAATTATGGTTCTCATAGGTTCTCAATATATTATGTTAATGATTTTTTATAAGTTTTAATTGAATGGTGATACATACATTGAATTTTATAGTTTTGTTCGCATCGTCCTAAGTTAACATTTTCTAGATTATGTCCATTACAAATATATTATGTTAACGATTTCTGTAAGGTTTTAATTTTTTTCGTAAGATATATAATATATTTTGATATCCTGGTATCATTTTTAGCCGTCCATTATTAGAAACTTAAAATTACGGATGACAATGGACGAGAAAAAACACGTGAGTCAAGGATCCCATGTGACAACCGTCAAAACTCAGGTCGATTATACTAACTGATAACCTCGATACTTAAGTTTGACACTTGCTATAACTAACTTCATGTGTTACGTGGTTATGTAGACATAACTCTTTAAGCTAAGCTCGATGTAACTCATACAAAACTTTAAACGTAGGTTTACGTTATTTAAACTTTAAACGCGTGCGTCTCGGAATCGAAATCGAAATCGGAATTCGGAATCTTAAAATAAGTCCTAATACCAAGAAAACACATAATGAACTTTCCTAAGTTCATTGCATATCGAAATCGGAAACTTTCAACTAACGAAAAGGCTTAACGATAACGGAAACGAAAAAAGAAAACTGTAGAAAAAGTGCCCAGGGCGACGCCCTGCTGGGCAGAAATTCGAAATTTTGGTGCTTGATGACTCATTCTCGATTGTTGCACTTAGCCAATACCAAGCCTAGCTCGGTTGGACCTCCATATTGACAGAACCCAGGCTTTAGTTGGTCCCTAGGCTCTCTCTTTTCTCTCACAAGTTCAAAACACCAACACACACTCATTTACACACACTTAACAATCTCTCTCTAGAACTCTCCCTAAAAACTCTTTCATTCCAGTGAAAACACAACCATAATCCCAGAAAAATCACCATAAAAACACCAAGAAAATCGTCCTAATAGCAAAGGGTTGCATAAAATCGGGTTACAAAAGGCTTTTTCTACACTTTTTGACGCTTAAATCTCTTCCAAAACATCATCCAAGCTTTTCATCCGATAGAAACTCTTCCTTTTACTTTTATTACTGATATAAATCATTGCATGAATGATCTAACACATAAAAACAAGTTTTTATAAAGTTTCATAACCATTTTTATACAAAAACGGGTTTATATAAAATATTACTTAGATCTTAGTTTTTGTGGTTAAAAAGTATATATAAACTGATAAAATGATGTATAATAAGGTTTATATCAGTTGCATGTCGAAATCTACCGTTTAAATAACCATTTTGCTAAGAAAAACGATTTCCGGGAAATCTGCAGCAAGCAGAGCGTCGCCCTAGCCCTTCAGGTCTGCGCCCTAGGCTGCTGGCAGATTCCGGAAATCTCCGTTTTGTCGTTAAAAAGTTATATCCGCAACCTGATTTTTTGAAACTGAATATTTGGGACTGAGATGAATAAATACTTGTGTTTGGGATGATTTATTTGACATATTACATTTAAAATGAACTTGGTGAATTGTTTAATTAAACATATATAATTTGTGAGCGGGAAAGTGTGGATATTTTGGACATAAAAATCATGGCGCGAAAGCGATGCCCAAATTCCGTTAGACCTTGTCATAACACTTCAGAAACGAACGAATAACTTAAAGAAATAATCTTGACTTTGGACATTGTTGGACTAAACGTAACGATAAACGATTTGAACAATTTTCGGACATAATAACTTTTGGTATTAAGAGTTAAACAAAACATTACAACTTGGAAACAGAAGAAAAATCAGAAACTAATGGCTGAGAAAAAGGAGCACAACCTATAATAGTTGTCTCCATCGAATCAAGAAATTTTGTCAAATTTTTAACATCCCATTGCGTATTAGATTCTTCGCTTACATCGGCTTGACCGAAATTTATCTTAATCGAAAGCTCCCTTACACCGGATGTACAATGCTCCTTACCACTTCTCTTAACATTCTCATTTCCACTGTCGGCTTGACCAACCACGACAATATCATTAGAAGTCTCAGCACCAACAGTTTCAGATTCACCACCACCACCACTAACGTTTTCTGTAAATTCCATTTTTTCGTTGCCTTTCTTCTTGAACAAATTACAAAATTCAGTTAAATATTGGGTGGTGTTCTCATCATCCGGATAATTCCCATATGCTTTATCTAAGGTTGCTTCAAGCACCGGCTTCACTTCTTAAATAACAGAGAACAGAGAACGGAATTTTTGAAAACAACCCTGAAATTTGTATAAAAATAAGCAAAATTAAAAAAATATTATATATGATATTTTTTTTTAAATTGGTTACAATGAGTCGGCTTGACCCACAAACAGTTTGTTTTTTGTCCTTTGATAACTATTTTATCCTAAGAAGTAAAAACTAGTATACCTATTACTTGAAATAGGTATATCATATATGATATACCTACGTATCAAATATGTAATTGTTCAAAACAGAAATAGAACGAAAAATGTAAAAGATTAACGTTTAGAAAATACTAACCTCTTTGGTATCAGTTGAAATAGCAAGAATATTTTTCAATTGATCCATTTCCTGATTTTGATCCTCCTCATATTCAACGTTCAAGAATCCTTCATCTTCGCATTCATTGATTTCTCTTACTTCAACATACCCTTAAAAAAATATATTAATAATTATTAAGTACTTGAAAATTAGACTAATAGTGAACTAATTAAAGCTAAAATATTACCTAAACCACATTTCCTAATTTCTAAAGTTTCTCTGTCTTTCAACAAAGTTGTTCTCCAACTTTTGTAAGAAGGCCGTGTACGAACCACAGGTAAAAAGTCAAATTTAGTCCGATCCAGATACAAAAGCTGTAAAAAAAAACACACAAAAAGACATATATAAAACATAAATAAAATTCTAAGTTACTTTAAACAACACAAAAAGACAAAAAAGTGAAACTTACCGTTAGAAAGACGATTGGTCCGACATAAAAAGCACTAGATTTAGGCTTCTTAACTGACTTCAAACAATCAACAATAAACTCACACCAATCGTAATTTTTTATTTGATATTCTTCCGCCACTTTTTCCAATACAGTGAAACTGCATAACCCATTTGATTCACATATTCCAAGCGTGTTTGCAAAAACCATTAGAAAATTCATCTTAAAAGTGAAATCAGAAACTGTTTCTTCTTTTATCTTTGAACAGATTTGACTCGGTCTAACTGTTATTGATTCAAATTGACTCTTCCATTTATTGACAAATGTTTTATCGGTAACTGTAGGAAGAGAAGAAATCTTAACACCTCCAAATGGAATCCCGAAAACATCTTTCACAGATTGGCTGTTAACTTCAATCGACCCTCCACTTGTATTAATTACCATTTTTTCTTGATCAAAATTTTCAGCCACGTACCAAGCCAATTTCCCAGGAATGTGATCAATATTAAATTCAATAAGACTTCCAAAACCCATTTGTTTAAGAAATACCTTTTGGAACGGCTTCAAGTCGATTAACAAATTGGTAATAGTCCTTGGTGTCGTCCTTGGATGAAGCATTTCCAAATTTTGCGAAACTGAAATTTTAGGCTTTTCCTCGTCTTCACTTTTTACCAGATGTTTTCCCCTTCTACGTCTATCGACTTTAACAAACTGCTTCTCCTCCTCTTCTTCGTTTTCCAGTTGTTGTTTCCCCCTCTTTTTATCAACCTTCACAATTACCTTCTCCTCCTCTTGACTTTCTACAGGCTGTTTATCTTTCCCCTTCCTACGTTTAACAGCCTCTAAAATCTCGATATCAGACCTCAAAGTTTCTTTATCATGAATCTCGGCTTTCCTTTTACCCGCACTTTTACCAGCAGCTTTCTTCGAAATAGGAACTTTACACTCTCCTTTCAGACCTTTACCACCACCTACATTATCAACCGACTTTTTCTTCTCAACCTTCTTCTTCTCCTTAACAACCAAAACACTTTCTTCAACCTCATCTGCGATAATTAAAATAGAAAATAAAAAACTTATAATGTCTGATAGTTATATCACAAAAATTAACAACATATCTACATCATATATGATATACCAATTTATATGCTTATTTAAAAGTTTACCTATAGGATCAACTAGTACATTCTGTTGACATACTTCAATAATGGGGGCAATCGACTTATTCTTCTCAACATTTGAATCGTCTGTGATAATAAAAACAGAAAATAGAAAGTTTAATATATAGAACATATCATATATGATATAATACCAAATTATACGCTTATTTAAAAGCTAGTTTTCGAAGAGTTTACCTATAGGATCAGCCGACTTGTCCTTGTCAACAGATTCTACAGGATCATTAACTCTTTGATTAATCTTGGTTTTGGTAAATTTTATTTTACCAGGAGAGTCCTCAAGTGAACTCTGAATTTCCCTAGCAATGTCTAGAACAACATTGCTTTGAAGATCGTCTCCTTCAACACCAACTTGATCTAAAAAAGTAAAATAAAAACGACATAAATAATCTCATGAAATTTCAATAAGTAAATACGAAAGAAACAAAACTAACCATTTGTAAGAGACTGCCTAATATCTGATGCATCAATATCAATAGGGCAATCTGCTGAATTTTTAAACTTACTCAATCAGACTTATTTAATACACGTGAGCTCTTTCTACGACCTAAAAATAACGATCAATGAAAACACGATAATTAGAACTGAAAAATATAAGTATATAATAAGTATATCATATATGATACTTGGTCAGTTTCGATAGTTAGTTTACTATATCAAATCCATAAAAGTAAAAGCATTGAACAAATATTCAAATATGTAACAGCTTGTTACGGGCTCAAATTTGAAGACACTATAAAATGCACCAGTTTTGACATCTAACAAAAATACCCATTAGCAAAAACAAAACAAATCATCAAATCATTGCATTATGTTATCACAAAAAATAATGATGTTTAACTACAAAAAACGCTTAATATTGCAATTTACAAACAATAAAACATATCAAATAAGTAACAATGTAACAAATATTACTCTAAAAACTAAGTAATTAAACTAATCAAAATCATTTCCAGCATAACAAAATCCAAAGCATTACTCTAACCTTAACGATATGCCTATCATATATGATATGGCTCATATATTAACACACCATTTTTAAGCCATATCATAACAAAATCCAAAGTATTACTCTAACATTAACGAAATCCAAAGTATTACTCTAACCTTAACACATACATTTATTAACACACCATTTTTAAAAAGCCATATCATAAAGGATAAGCATATAATAGGTAGAATCATATATGATATGAAACATTCATACATACAACAAAACGATTTAGGTCAAAAATAACAAAGTATAATCATATATGATAAAAAAAACACAAAATATATAATCATATATGATATAAAGAATTAGGTTAAAACAAGTAACTGTAAAATGCACCCGATTTGCCAACGAAGATTCAGGCACCGACGGTGAATAACCCACCGGGACTTCCGTAACCGGCGATTGACTCGCCGGAACTTCGATAACCGGAGAATCAGACGTCTGAACTCCCAAAACCGTAGAATCATCCATTGAACGAGATTGTAGCAGATTGAGAGATTAGGGTTTTGAAATTAAGTGTGTTTGTAGAAGATTGAGAGATTAGGGTTATGAAATTGAAGGAGAGAAGAGACTGGAATGAGACAACACGGGAGGAGGGGAAAAAAAATGTAAAATGACCAAAATACCCCTCCGGGTTTATTTTCCATAATTTTAAGTGGTGAAATTTGGACCATTGATCATCTTGATCCAATGGTCCAAAATAGGTCTTTTTGTCTTAATCAATTATATGATCTTAAATGATCTTTTCTCAATATAATAGGATAAATTATGGTCTTATAACTATTAAAGATAATAGAATGTTAGCTTTATAGTCATATTAGATGGTTAGATTTGAAATTATAGTATTATACTATCTACACAATATTTGTAAAAATTATTTTATGAAAAATTATAAGTTGGTTCGTATGTTTTTCGTTTTATAAACTAACCAGAGGTGTACCATCATATGGTTTAATGTTCATCGTCTCTGTTAAAATGCATAATATTTTTATTTTTTTTCTTCTCATTTTTTAAGTTGCACGATTTTGTTTGACCTTAACTTCTTTCACCAAATAGAGGGGTCACCACCGGACCAAATCCACAAGTGTCTTATACATCCTTCTTCATTTTGTACATCATATATAAAACCATTATTTTCACAAACTAACAAACAATGATACTCTGCTCAATGTAAGGAACTTCATACATTATCTTCACAAACAAACCATTACTTTTACTGTAAGCATGAAATACAGTAATACACACTAGAGGAGACCTAAGGCTGAACGGAGTAAGGGAGAACTCACCTAGGTGAGTCTCCCACTCACGCGTGACCCTTATTCCCAATCAAAAATGGTGACAAAGTCACCATGAGGTGGCGGTGAGTGGAGGTGAGAAAGAGGGATGGCAGGGTGAGTGTCTCACCTGGTGGTGAGGCGTGAAGTGGGTGCCCCCCCCCCCCCCCCCCAAAAAAAATCTGCCGTTGGAGATTGTTTTAAAAAAAAAAAAAAAAATTTAAACCCAATTTTTTTACCTATATATACCCACTAACTCAACCATTTTTAAACACATATCTTCTAAATTCATAACCATTCTTACTTTCTTCAACCAAATTACTTTCTTCTTCAAACAAAATGTCTAACCAAAACACTCCACGACCCAAGAAACGTCAACCAAAAACCCTCAACCGAAGCAATCCACCGACACCCGACGACACTTTTCATCTAGGAAACCCCTCACCGACCTTATTTCGACCTTACCCAAACCAACCTTACCCAAACAAACCTTACCAAAACCAACCTTACCGAAACCCGGTGCCATCGGAACAACGTGGCTTTCAATCTTTTGGGATGCAAACAAACACGTTTAGTGATTATGCGTCCCAATCTCCCCCGTGGCCATTTGGTCACCCCGACTATCACTCTCAACCTCAAATGGGTGGTTCGTCATCATATCCACAAAATGATCCACCTAGGTCTCCAATTCATTCATTCAATCTCGGAGATTGCTATTACCCTCAGTTTTCCGAATCTCATCAAGAAACTGTTCAAGAAACTCAACAAGAGGACGTTGCCACCTCACCACCAAAGCCGAAGAAGAGAGCATCTCGCGCCCGCCAAACTAAGGTGGACAAACAACCTACGTCCCGACAAACCATGTGGACAGAAGAGGAAGAACGCGCGTTATGTAATGGTTGGCGGTCCGTTTCCGAAGACAGCGTACAAGGAAATACCAAGAGGAATGAAGGCATGTGGACAGAGATATTAAACTACATAGAGAGCAAAACGGGACAGGAAGGTCGTCGGACCTACGATATGGTCTTCGGAAAATGGAAACACGTTCGACCTGCCGTGTCGCGTTTTGCAGGAATTTACAGTAACGTGATACGTACGACGGAAAGTGGAAAAGCAGACGAAGACTACGTGCAAAAAGCGATGGCGATATATCATAATGAAGTTGGCATTCCGTTTAGATATCGTCATTGTTGGGACATCTTGAAATACAATCCAAAATTTCAAGATGTCGAGCCTCTAGATTTCAGCCAACCCTCTCAAGGAAGCAACAAGAAGCAGAAGTCATCTGGTTCTAGTTCGTTCAACACAGATTCTGTAGACGTCAGTTTTAATCTAAATACTAGTGTTGACGACGATGATGAGGTGGCCGAAGTTCCACCACCACGGACAGGGAGGGACAAAGCAAGAGCTGCCTTGAAAAAGAAAGGGAAAGGGTCTCAAGCTTCAGCATCGTCAACTATGAATGACGAAGCACTTGCTAGGCTGATGGTAAATGAGATGACAGCTGCTGAGATTGCACAACGGGGTGAGTATATGCAAATCAAAAAAAGTGAGGTTGCTGCTTTGAATTATAGAGCCGAACAAGAAGACCTGAAGCTATATTTCCAAAACTACGATCACATGACCGGGTCCGGGCGAGCGGCATGGGAATTATTTCGGGCAAACCTCAAAGCGAAGTATAACTGGGAGTTTTAGCTTATCTATGTATCGTCTAAGTTTTTAATTTATCTATGTATCGTTTTTAACGTTTTTAATTTATCTATGTATCGTTTTTAACGTTTTAATAAAAGTTTTAAATTTCGTTTATGTTTACGTTTACGTTTACTTAATAATTAATTTTTTTAGTTTATAAATAATAGTATTTAAATGAAAATGGTATGGTGAGTTTGGTAAGGTGAGTTGGCGGTGAGTGCGTGGTGAGTGTTATTTCCTGAGTAAGGTGAGTTTGTTTTCTGGAGAGAGAAAGCTGACGTGGCAGTGTGGGTTGGTGGTGAGTTTGGCTTTCTATTCCCTTTAGCCTAAGGGGTGTTTGTTTTGGCTTATATACCAAGTGTATGAGTTTATATAAATTTTAAAAAGTTCCTATATCCACTTTTACGGTTTTACTTGTTTTTAATCTCATTAAATTAAAGTCCATAATCGATCTTGAGAATTCTCGTGCCCCATGTAAAATTTTAAAACAGACCCTAGAAAATAATAATCTTGCAGAATAAATATGGAGCGAAGACGCAAACATGACACCTAGTTTGTTTAACACCTTTTAGCCTTTACTAATTGAGTCAAGTAATTTTTGTATAATATCTGCTTTGCTTACTATATATTAAACACATAACTGTTTTTTAATTCTTCCAAATTTTAATTCTTTTCGCACTTTGGTCCCAAACTCTCGCCCCTCCAACACCATCATTGGGTCGGGTCTGAATAAGTAATAATTCAATTCGAAAAACTTATAAGTCTGAAAAATGAACAAATTGACCTTTCAAAAAATTACATAAATTCCCAAACCCAATAAATAACCCAAAACAAACACCTCTACATATTTTAGCAACATGGTAATTTGGTAAACAACAATCCTCACATCCGATGAAATAAAAAAAAATACACAAGGGGAAAATTAATAAATCAGTTACAAAGTTCAAGGTTGTATGAAAATTGAATTTTACTATTTTATTCCAATGTTTATAAGGAAAACTTTAAAGAACATGACTTGTTTGTCCCTACATATGATGGGGAGCTAGTTAAATACAAAACATTAGCTTGTTAAATACGAAAGTTGGATAAGAAGTAAACTTAATCCACCATACTTTAATGTGTGTGTCCCCATCTCATGTCATTGTTCTTTCCAATTTGGCATTCTCCTATACACCAACTTCATTGTCTATTTGTAGTTCTTTTGTCATATATATAGAAAATACATGTTAAATAGTTTACTAAAATAATCATTAACTAATATATACAGTTCATTTAGAATTTAAACTAGCTAAAGCTTTCAAACCAAATATGAAAATAAATGTTCTACAACAAGTTTTTGTGTCTGTGCCTTTTCGCGGGTTTAAAAACTTACATTTTAATCGATAGCCTAAAACCAAAAGTAACAAACTAAAACTCAAAATCAACATATAAGCGAAATAAAGACGTAACTGCTTTATTTTATAACGTAACACAAAAAGTAAAGGGTAACCAAATATTTGAAAAGAAAAAAAACCTAATCTAAAAATTGACGATCAATGGACATGAGCGAATAATAACCTTATTTAATAACGTAAAAATAATAAAAATAAAAAAATAAAATGATAAATTACCAAGCAGGCAAGCTGTTAGCCAGTCCGCGAACTATACTATTCATCACGTCACATGCAGATAAATGTTAGTATATATAATATAATTTGAATGAGACAAACCAAAGCGCATATAACGAAGGAACCATTGGGCCTAATACGAACCACCGCGCACACATTAGATGGGTGAACCGAACTATGTTTTGGATTAAAAAGAGACATACATTGTTTTCACAAGTACAAGACACAATTAATAGCCATCTTTGCACCTTTGCCAACTAGTAAAAGTATGATCATCAAACATATAATAACATCCTCTTAGTTTTAAGTATCCGTCCTAATCAGTAACTCCTTTTTAGTTCAAATCTATTATTATTCGGGATCATGACATAAAAATATTTAGTATAGAGTTGCTTGTATTCTTTCATTCCTTGCAAAATCTTTGTTTTTCCTCATCATAAGCGATAAAAAATGTATGCTAGTAATTTTCAAACTGTTTTAATCAAAATTGATGTTTAAGTTGATTCATAGTTCAGTATAAAAAGTTGATTATTATATAATATGTACGTTATTCTCCTTGATAAATAATATATGAAAATAATAATGTTCACCAAAATGAATTTTATTAATACAAACATGAGTGATATAATATTTACTTCAGATTAATAAGTTTAATATCCTTAAGTATTTATTATTATTTATTTTAACTCACGGTTAATCATAGTTATCAAAATCGCGATCTTGATCGTACGATTCTACCTTTTAAATATAATCTAGTTCGTAACTGGAGCAGGAACACTCGTAAAATCGTTGAATCGTAGGATCGTTGCAAGATTTTTTCATTTTTTCTTTTTGACTTTTTTATTCCTCCAACTTTTAACGATAAAAGCTTGAACTAAATTGATTTATACATTATTGTCACAATTACTATGGTGGTTGAACTTTTAATTTTGATATTTTTATCGCATGAAGTTGTGTTTTATCGTATAAGCTATAGAAATATACAATACCACAACTGTCATGTAAAAGATTATATTTTATTAAGATAATACGATCCTCATACAATCTTACGATCCGATATTGCAATCCAATTTTGTAGAGAGGAAAACGATCAAGATATGACCCGATCTTGATAACCTTACAGTTAATCATTTGATTATCTTATCCTATTTCATTTTTTCTTCTTAGTCAACAATGTCACCATATATCTCTGTCTAATTTTTATCCGATAAGCATTTAACTATTTAAGTATCCCACTCTTATGGCTTTGTTCTCGTATTTCTTATACGGAAGAAAGGAAATAAGACAAAAGAATCTAAAATAAATTGTTTTATTGAGTTTCCTTTTTAAGGAAGGAAGTGAAAATAAAGGAAATGATAATCTAATAAATTTTTGTTTAAAATTTTATTTTCAGATTCAGGATAATTTGAAATGAAAGAAAATATATCCCTTCTCTTTTATTTTTTTTTCTTCTTTAAAAATCATCTCGAGAACATAGCGTTAGTTCCTGATGTCATGCCACTATCAAAAGTGCATTTTGCTGCCTCGTGACTATAACAAATTGATCGTTTTAGACATTAAACAAGATTTTGTTTGTGTACAAAACACTTTGGAGTATGTATAAATTCTTAATTTCACGAAACATGAAAAATATATACTTTTATTAAAAGATAATGCTTATGTTAATATCTCAAACTTAAAAAAGTTATATTTCTGAAGACTTGAACCTAGGGTTGTAAATGAACCGAACGTTCAACAAATAGTTCATGAACCGTTTGGCTAGAGTTCGTTTAACTAAACGAACGAACATGAACAAAGACTTTGTTCGTTTATTTACGTCCGTGAACGTTCGTTCATTTGTGTTCATATAACTACGCTCGTGTTTATATAGTTATCATGTTAACTATATAAATTAAGATATGAAATATTTTATTTTCTTAGGTTTATTTAAATAAATATTGATACTTAAATAAGTATATATGTAAAATGATATAAATTCAATTTTTTGATTATTTGGATAGTAGTTTTTTTTGTTGATGTAATTATTGTATGTTTGTTTGTTTATGATATTTTATTGTTCGTTTATGTCCGTTTAGCACTTAAATGAACGAACACAAACGAACACTAACAGGTTTATTTTTAAACGAACAAACACAAACAAGAAAATCCATTCGTACAACTGTTAGCGTTCGTTCGTTTGTCCGCTTAAAGTTAAATGAACGAACATGAACAAACTCCATTCGAGTTCGTCGGTTTGTTTGCAGCCCCACTTAAACTCTTAATTTTAAATAAAAAACATATTTACATTCACTTAAACCATTTGGAAAATATAAATTTAAAGTTGAGTGTTATCCAAAAATTTGAGTACACATTCCCTTGTATTACGATTTGAAGCATGAAAAGTTTTATTTCCAATACCAAATGCTACATGACATGTACATGTAGTTGTTTGAGTTTGAATTATATAATAGTAAAAAATATAAGTAAAGAAAAGACTTTTTTTCAATCAGCAATTAAAAAAAGTATCGTAGCATTTAAAAATGGATTCTCCTTGAATAATTCGGTTATTCAGTTTTATTTGATTGGTCCATTAACTAAACATTGTAGCATCTGTTTGATTTTCATTTGTAGGAAGCGAGTGATGGGAGACGAAGCAGATCCTTTATCAGTAACAAACGTTCGGGAGCTTTTCGATTCAGTCGATGCTTTCCTTTTCGATTGCGATGGTTCCTTTACTTTACTTTTCTTTACATTACTTTCTTTTCCTTTAATTTTAGACTCGAGAACAGACCGTAAACTGCATTTTTGGTGTTGTTAATCATGATTTATGATTTAGGTGTAATTTGGAAGGGAGATACGCTCATTCATGGCGTTCCACATACATTGGATATGCTTAGGTCGCAGGTTTGTTTACTTTCATTTTAAATTACTTACAATTACTTACTAACTCATATTTTATTTATTTCACAGGGGAAGAAGTTGGTTTTTGTCACTAACAATTCAACAAAATCCCGAAAACAGTATGCTCTCAAGTTTCAATCCCTCGGAATCATGGTTACTCAGGACGAGATATTTTCTTCATCGTTTGCCGCAGCTATGTATTTAAAAGTCAATCAATTTCCACAAGATAAGAAGGTCATTATTATTTACGACGTCTTTACTTTCTTCCAATATGTTGTTTATAACCCCATACTACTACATTCATTTGTATTGACTTATGTTAGTGCAGGTGTATGTAATTGGCGGAGAAGGCATTTTACAAGAGCTTAAACTTGCTGGTTTTACCGCCCTTGGTGGTCCTGTAAGCTACCTTTTTTAAATCCCATCTCAATATTTCAAAACAACTCTCAAAAAATAAAATCAAAATATCAAAAATTTATATTCCTAATTCATGGTTCCCTGAACTAATTAGCTCACAAATTTCGTTTTGGTCCTACATTTTGACATGAAATTTCTTTTTGCATTTGCAGGAAGATGGGAAAAAGACTGTGCAGCTGAAACCAAACACTCTCTTCGAGCACGATAAGAGTGTAATCACATGTTAATATAAACAACTTTCTGTTCTCTTTTTTTCCTGCTCAATAGTACATGAATATTAGATTATTGATGTCAGGTTGGAGCGGTTGTGGTTGGGCTTGATAAGTATATAAATTATTACAAACTACAGTAAGATTACCTCGTTTAGTTTAGTTTCATTCAGATATGCGGGTTGAGGTAATTGATATACTAAAAAGCTGTATATTATTTATCACTTATCAGGTATGGAACTCTTTGCATCCGTGAGAATCCAGGTTGCATTTTCATTGCTACCAACCGTGATGCGACTGGTAATATGACTGATCTGCAAGAATGGCCAGGTAAGCAACATTCCTCAACCACTTTGCTAACTTAAGAGGTTCTTGACATTGCGTTTTAAAACTGGTTATTATTGTGTTTTCAAGTCGTAGATAATCAATATAGTTGTATCAGAAAAAAAACTGATTCTGGATATCTGATTACATATAAATCGTTAAGTAATCAGAATTTTCCAAACACCATCGACTGCAACTCGTTGTGTTACAACTATTTATCTAATTTTGATTATTCCTTATTGCATACTCAATTTAAACACCCCCTTAAGCTCAATACAGTAACTAAGTTTTGTTATTTTTTTACCAAGTGATCTATGTATGAAATCTGAAACCACGACTGCTAATTGAAAAGTAAATTGATGCAAATGTCCGCTCTTCTTTAGGGGCTGGGTGTATGGTTTCTGCCATCTGTGGCTCAACACAGAAAGAGCCTATTGTGGTTGGAAAACCGTCAACCTTTTTAATGGATTTCTTACAGAAGAAGTAAGTTGTGATTTCCAATATTAACAACTGCTTGTTATATGATGATATGGTAGTTGACTTTTTCAAATTTAAATCTTCAGATACAACATTCCAACGTCTAAAATGTGTATGGTGGGCGACAGATTGGACACCGACATTTTATTTGGGCAAAATGCTGGGTGCAAAACGCTACTTGTTCTCTCAGGTTCACAAATTTTGTAACTTTTCGTTTTATGTTACATATTTTTGTGTTTCCTATTTAGCGTTAGATGTCCATAGTCAAAAGTTTGACTGATAATTCAATATGTTGATGATTGTAGGTGTTACAAGCCGGTCAACGCTCCAAGACCCTTTGAATCATATCCAACCAGATTTTTACACAAATCAAATTTCCGACATTTTTGATCTATTAAAATCATGAATATTGCAATGGGATTATTCAATATGTATGCCGTTATACTATCTACAGAAATAATGCAACGGTATTCAACAAACAATTGTACCAAGAATGTATCTGTATTCTGAAATCTTAATGCCTCGGGCAGACCCTTGTACTTCTTTTACTATTTAACATGTAATCCGACACTAATAATTTTTCTGGTTTATGTTTGAATTGGCATTAAAAAATAGAAATTATTTGTAGATTTATACGTTAACCTTTATGTTTGTTCACACAATGCATACTGTATATACGTTAACACCAAGGTGGTGCCTTTATAGATTGCGCTTGGAGTATCCCACATCTATTTTTGTAGTGGTGCAGAATACTCTTAGCCTTAACATCCAAGACAAACAACTTCTTCTCCTCATCGGACCATATATAACTCGTATATGGGGGTGTTGCTGCCGCATCTCTAGAACGTGTCTATGTATCTTTATTGGTTCTCATCAGCAGTCAAAAAATCTAAGTTGCCATCTTACCTTGAATTTCCAATGTGCAATTTAGGACAACGGGAATTGGGTGTATGCGCGTTGCGGTGGATATAGAGGTAAATTTAGAGTAATTGTTTAATATGTAAATAAAAATTGTGATAAAACTAACAGAATCATATAATAAATATCGAATTGGAGAAAAAGAAAAAAAAATTAACTATTTACATTTATGAAAAGTACTTATACTTATTAAATAAAGTTTTAACAAAAATATAGGATAAGAAGTGTTAAAACGGAAGCTAGTAATCAAATGATAATCGAAATAATAATACATATCTAAAAAAGTTATAAAGAAAAGAAGTACAGTAGCTGTTTTGTAATAATTTAAAGTTTAAGTCCATAGAGTCATAGACTATTCGGTGTATTTTGAAACAGCTCTGGGCAGGGATCAAACCCGAGTCTCCAGGCTAGTTTTCATGCGTCCTTAACTGTTGGGCCAGGTGCGTTGGATTGTATAGCTTTTCTTGATCATTGTATATATAAAAACGGAAATGACACTATTCATGTCATTTCCAAAATTATATATATGATGTAGTATAAATGAGACATGGTGTTTGGACATATGGTGTGGTAACTCAAATTGTATGCTATAAGGATCCGATAAACAATTCAACAATCAATAAAAAACGTATATAAATACGAAATGAATACACAAAGTTGAAAAATAATATATAGGTACGAATACGAATGAACACACAAAGTTATTAAGAATACAAGTCTTTTTTAACTTCTCTTTGTGTTATGTTACTGATTGACGAAACAATACTTGTAGTAATTACTTGCGGAATAAATAATATTGATAGAATGAATATAAGTTGTTTCATATGATAGATTATTATACAAGTAACTATCTTCTCCGTTCCAATAAAGTATTTGTAAAAAAAAAAATCAAAATGAAATAGTATTTCTTTTATTAGAGTATCTTATTTTTAGATTTTGATACATTAAAAATATTTTATAATAAAATGAAAAATTATTTTATTTTAATTATTCATATTTAAAAATATTACAACAATTTTGGAACAAATAGAAAAACATATAATTTTTTGAAATGAAGAAAGTAATACATAGTAAGAAACTAGTCCTATACAAAATAGGAAATTAATCCAAAAAGAAAGTAACTTCTTAATTAATTAGAAACAAGTAGTGTACCCGTCATATATGGCAAATATGTTTTTTTTCCATTTGAAATCGTTTACAAACTACTTTTCGAATTTAACTTGTTCGAAGTAGTGACACCTTTATGATAGTCTTAGGTAGACTTTTGTTTGTGGAGTATTACATTGTAAATAAACTATGAGTAGGCAACATGTGTTTTTGACATAAAATGAAAAATAGATTAACAATATAAACATTTAAATTAAAAGTGTCAAGTCTGATCAATCTTCAAAACAACAATCTATGTTTAGAGTCACTAACTGGTGGCGGAATCACGAGTTAATAGTTAACGTAATAAGAACAATGAATCAAGAAGAATTCAGTAATGGAGGTTTTCATTCAAAAGCCTTCATTCAAAAGCCTTAAATGGCGGGAAAGTTTTTTACAAATGATATTACTCTCTCAAGCTTTTTTTTTCAAATGCACCCCTCTCACCACTATTTATAGGGTCTACTATCTATCTATTATATTACATCAACACTTATGTTTATTTAAAAACACTGCGGGTGAACTAATAAACAAAACTTCATTTAACTTTTAGTTCGGCTGAACTTGAACTTAACTCTGGTGAAGAGTTAGTTCATCCGACTTAAAGTCTTCATGAAAGTCCTAGCTAAGATTTAGTTGAGGTAATGAACAATGTTCATCCGAACTAAATGTTTAACTCAATACACTTGATAAAAGTCTTTGGAAGCTTCAGCCATCATTCCTTTAATGCTCCAACAATCTCCCCCTTGGATGATGCTTCCAAAATCTTCATCTTGTTAGGTTTAGCTCCATTCCCATCTTCAATCATTCATATCAGTCACTATCTTCTATCTCTTGTACCCCTTCTGATCTTATCTACCTCTCATGCTACAACCTCAAGTTCAATTCTCCTTTCATTATCATTAGGTTGCAGTTTTTCAAGAGGAAAATGAAAAATAGTCACAATATCTTCATTTGAGAGCTCTCTTAGATCAACATTTTCATAGAGCCTCTCATCTTCACCACATCTCTACTCAGGACTATCTCATCATTTTCATAATCCATCCACCATCTGAGAATCTTGGGCTTTTGATGCACAACTTTGACTTTCTTCATAGGAGCAATGTACATTGTCATCCTTTTCCTCTTAGCTCTGAATTTCTTTCTAAAGGTGGAAAAATATGTCTTAGCAAATTCATGGATGAACTTTTCATAGTCATATCCATGAGAATATGAACCATCGTTCACCATCTTCAATTGACAAAGTCTTCTGGCATCTTCCACTGAAATTTGCATCAACTTCTCAGTTGTGTCACAGGATTGAGTCATCGTACCAGTTCTACTCTTTCTCTTTATCACTATAGATCCACTGTAATGATCAAACCTCCAACCAACTATAGGTGGCCGAATGCCTCTCTTAATCCACACAAGCTCTTCTCTTTCAGCCCTTAACTCTTCTTGAGTCACCTTATTGATTCTTGATCTAGATGCACCTTCATCTCCTTGAATTGATGTATCAGTAGTGTCAATGGGAAATCCATATTGATCAAGATCACCACCATCTTATACAGTTTCATCAATCCAGTTTGATAGCTCTTCAATCATTGCAGTGGCAGTTGGATCATCAACATAGTAATCTTCAGGAAGAGTTGACTTAGGTTGAGCAAGACCTTGATCTTCTTGTTGAGTCTGTGTAAACCAAGACTCCTCTCCATATATTCAACAAAATGATCATCTTCTTGCTACAATTTTGTCTTTTAATGAACTTCTTGACTCTGTGTTTCAACCAAATACTTCTGTGACAACCGTCAAAAATTTCATGTGAAAACCGTGCTCTATATCCTTTAAAGTGTCCGTCTTGCCTTTAACCGTACTTTTACCGAGAACGCGTCAGTGTCGGAATCAAATTCGGAATCAAAATATCTAAGTGCCAACTTGTTAGTATCCTCATAATTATAAGTTAGAAGGTCTATGCCAATTTGTCGGTTAACGCATTCTCTATACTCGAGATATCGCACTTTTGCTCTTGTTTATCTTTTACCGAAATCGTGCGAATCTCGAAATCGAAAGTGAAAATGTAATATTAAATGAACCTAATTTAAAGTAAATCAAAGTATGAACTTTCCTAAGTTCAACGCAAAAAGAATCGGGAACTTTCGACGAACGAAACTCCTTAACGGTCGAAAACAAGTCTGCCGAACCAGCCGACTAGCCAGCAGCTGGCAGGGCTTCAGCCGGCGGCTGAGCCCCTCCAGCCGACGGCTGGAAGTGTCTGGTCAGGCTTTGGTGACTCATTTTTGCATGAAAATCAATTGGGACAAGTGTCTAAACTCGATTGGACCCCCCCTTTATGACAGAAATCTCTGCCCAATGCTCTTTTATTATCATTTTCTTCTTTTCTTTTCACTTTCTTTCATTTCTTTCATTTTGGTTATAACAAAACACACACACACTTCCCTTTCTCTCTCATTTTCTCTCAACCTCCACAATCAAAACAGAGTTTTAACCATCAAAAACAGCAACTAAAATCACAAAAATCACCATCCAAACTCACACAAATCGTCCATAAAGTAAAGGGTCACAAAAGGAAGCTTTAAATCGGGTTTTTGGAAGAGTTCCTTTATCTTTTGAAGCTATCTTTCATCCAAACCGTTCAACAACGTTTTCCCTCGGTAAAAATCTTTAAACTCACTGTTATTTTATAAATCTTAACTTGCATGGATGATCTAAAGGTTGGAAAATGGTTTTTATAAAAATCTAAAACGTTTTCTTATTTAAAAACAAGTTTTTCTCATAGATCTACATTTTGATGATATAAATCTAAAGGAAACTGTGACTTTTGCTTAAAAATGTATATATTTGAGTTATAACAGTTTGCATGTTCGAATCTAACACTAAAACGGGCTAAAAATCGAAAAAATAACGAAAACTAGAAACTGGCCGAAGGCCTCTGGCCGGCGGCTGGAGACACTCAGCCGGCGGCTAAGGTCCAGCCGGCGGCTGAGTATCTCTAGCCGCTGTCTGGATCTCGCTGTTCGTAAAAATTGTCGTTTTGAGGACTTTAAACGTAAAAATGAGTACAAATAAGTTACCACAGAACATACTATTTTGGAAACTCACTGTTTTTGTAAATAAAACTGTTTGGGAAAGTTTGAGGATTCAAAACTATGGTACTATCATTTGTATGGGTTTAAATTGTTCGTTTAAAGCGGGAAAGTGTGTTGAAAATGGATTTAATTTTTATAGCGGGGAAGCGCTGCCCAAATTTCACCATAAACTATTTCTCAAACTCAGTAACTTAATGTTTTCGGGACTTATACATTTTGACCTTAGACATTGACTCTTTTTGGACATAAATGGACTAATCGGACCCTAAATCGTACACGAACACGTATAATCATATAACTTTTCCGTAATAAACTTTTGGGACAGAATCTAAAGTATAAAGATTTGGGATTTAAAATGTTGAAATGGAACTTTAACATAACTTAAATCATACCAAAATATACTTATACAACATTCCAGTGTTTTAGGTCATCTTTGATTCCCGACGCGTTCCGCTCCATCCGTGCTTATTCGTACTTTTCTTCGCAATCCGTGAGTTACAACCCCACTATGTTTTTACTTTTAAATTACTTATTTGGGGGAAACATAAGATTGCATGTTTATGTAACTTTGTTGAAACTATTTGAAACTCGTGAAACTTGAAACTTTTGAAACTTATGAAACGTGAAACATGTGAAACTCGTATGAAACTTTGAAACTTTTGAAACATGTGAAACTCGTATGAAACCTTGGAACTTTTGAAACGTTGGAAACTTTGGAAACCTTTGGAAACTTGTGAAACTTGGAAACTATGGAAACTTGTGAAACATTGAAACTTTTATGCGTATTATGTGTTAATGCCCCTTAATTGGCTAAACTAAATTTAGGCTACTTGTAGGAGACCAATCCTTGATGAAAATATAAACCGTAAGTGCTTACTACTATTTTTAGAAACAGAACTCAATTGCCCCGTTTTTGGTTCGAAACTTTACACACTATTAGGAATAGCCGTTAGTATTATGGGTATCGATACTTAGGAGAGGTCACTCCTTGCTCAGGGTTCGCGACCCAAGCACATACTACTAGATTCAGGTGGAAACTCAATGAAACGTTTGGGGCTAGATCTGACCAGACAATCGGTTTAGTGTAGACTTACTTTTATATTATGCCAAGTGATTGATACAAGTTACTAATTTAGTTAAGCACATATTACTTACGCATATACTTTATTTTAGATATTGATTCCGCTGTAACTTTTATGATACGAGTTCTATTTTACTTGCGTTTGTTCGAAACTTTTATAAACATATATGTTTTAGCGCCGTTCCGCTTTCTTTCCATTTATGATACTTTTTACATATATTTTCACACTTGGAAACTTTTATCGAGAAACTCAAAACTGTAACTCACTCACTACTTTATGTAGTTGCACTTTATCTTATGTTTCAGGAAACCAAATGTAAGGATACTAAGTGCATACCATGGATGGGTCAGACATGTCACGTGAATTCAAGAGTTGGGAAAAGACCTATTTTATTATTTTGGGAATTTTGTTAAGCAATTAATCATGTATTTTGTCATGTGATACGTTAAATGCTTGGTTATTTTCAAACTTGTAAACTCTTATTTTCTATCGTAATGACTTGAAACCGTATGTTTCAATTATAACTAGTGTAATGATATCGTTGCTCTTCGCATCTCGTGTTTCCGCTTTAGCGGGGTGTGACAGACTTGGTAGCAGAGCCCAGGTTATAGTGAAAAACGGTTTTAAGAATTTTTCAAAATTTTTGAAACCAAACTATAACCAAGGCTTTTTCGGAAAAATCATTTCACGAGCTTTCGAACTTTAGTAGATTAATTCCGCAATTGCATGAATTGCTTTTAACTAGGCGTAACTTGATCAACTATGCCTAGTTCAAAATAAATTATGCGAGAACGGAAAGTAATTGCTATCGTAAAACGGTTTTCGAGTCAAAAAATTCCCGGTCTTATCCATTCCCGATTCTCACGTGACTGACCCATATATGCACTATCGTTTACATTTTTTCCTTATTTTTCCCCCTGTACTCAAGTAACCCATTATTGTTAGATCCGACATGTCTCAATCGTCGCACTCCCGATCTCAGTCACAGTCGCACTCACATACGCAAGCCGCCTACACGCCAGGAGTCCCGGAAGACTTCTCCGCACCAAAGGCTCAGCACCACGAGACCACTGACCCGACCGAGGAGAACTCAATGGTTTTCTCGAGCAGCCACGGTACCTCCAGCCTGAGGACCGTGCTACCAGTTGCTCCTCCGGTGCCAGTTTCCGCACCACCCCAGCAGCGTGGACCCCGTGTCCGGATGACTGCGCGTAAGCAGGTCGTCCTTCCTGGTCGTCTGCCTGATAGGATGATGGGACAGACTCCCGACTCATCCAGAACCGCTCCTCCCGCGATGCCATTCGTAGACCCGTACGCTGGAACTTCGCGTGCGCCAACGATGGATCGATATCATTGGGAGCGTCAGTTTCAGGAGCAGCAGACGCAGCACCCCGACAGCGCCGTACCATCTAGGCCGATGATGCCGTCTTCACTACCATCGCCCCCACCAGCAGCGTTCCTTCAGCTTCGTCCAGAACTTCGGGGAATCACCGAAGAGGCCCAACAGCAGGGTCTTCTCCTGTGTGAAATCTCTGATGCAGCACACCGACTGTCTGAACAGTCAATCCGAGTCATCACGTCGGCTCAAGCCACGTCGAGGACGGTGCAGTGTCTCGTCAGCGCTTGCTTGATTATGGGGACCCTAATTGCGGTCATCGTAGCGAAGATGTTCCTTGATAGGCGTCGTTAGGCCCTTTCGTTTTAGATATTGTATCGCGAGCTTAAGTCGTAGTTTTCCATATGTAGACGACTTAGAGCTAATCCGTATTTCATTTTATGTTGTATTGCACTAGTATTTGAACCTTTCACATTATGAACGTTGTAACCGACTACTCTTATCATGGAATGGAATTTCTACCTTCATAATCCTTACTTGTTTATTATGCTTGAATCCTTTTCTCCTTCCTTAATCGCTTATCGTGCGTGTGCTATCTATCTTTCCGATATACATTATTGTTCTATGTCCTTATTTCATATCCTTATTCGTGCGTTCTAAACTAGTTTCCTTCTTTTCATTGTAGAATCATGCCTCCTAAGAGAAGACGCGCTGACCTATTAGCCGAGCAGATTAACGTGCAGCTCAAAGCAGCACTCCCAAACATGATCGCCCAGATCATCGCTGGGGTCAACAACGAAATTCTCTGGGACGATAACCCCAACGAGAGCCACCTGGAGAACAACGGTGACAATAACCTTCACCTCCTCCCAGCTACCATCAAACAAGAGGAAGGTGAAAACCTCGGAAGCATTAAACCCCTTCTCCCTCCTGTATCAATCAAACAGGAAGAGGACGAGAACTTTGGAACCAACAGCCTCCCTTTCCCTCCAGCCCGCGTCCGGCGAAAGGAGAGTAAGAAAAGGAAGGCTCATCGTCAACCAACAAGGAGCATCAGCAACAAGAAACCCACACCAGGAACCCGAACTTACACTGGGTCGCTCCCTAAGTGTCCCAACTGCACCCTCCACCATGTTGGAAACTGCCTGTGCCACAAGTGCCAGAAGGTGGGGCACTTCATCAAATACTGCTCGGATAGAACAAACAACCAAGGCAAGAAGCCGGTGTGCTTCGAATGCGGAAGCGACAAACACCGTCGTAATACTTGTCCCATACTGCAGACAACACGAACTTTTAGGACTCTCACAATCACTACCGAGGAGGCAAGACAGAATCCTAATGCAGGAACAGGTACGATTCTGGTGAATAACCATTTCACACCTATATTATTCAATTAACGGAGCAGAGGAAGCTTGGTATCCTTAGATTCTAGAACCCTTATTAATTAAGGATAGCTTCACTTAAGAAAACGCTACTGGTTGAGAAATCAAAACTGAGGACGTAATTCTAGGTTGTCCAGCGTACCAAATCAATAAGTCCTTCCCCACCAATCTCATCCCTTTAGGACTGAAAGGTCTCGACATCAACATCGGAATGGGCTGGTTAGCCCGATCCGGAGCTGAAATTGTCTGTTTCGGCAAATTCGCTCTAGTATGTCATCCTAGAGAGCCCCAATCCTCTCCGATGAAAAGAAAGACGCATCTCTCATGATGTGCATCAATTCGCGTGAACTCAATAAACTGACTGTCAAGAACCGATACCCTCTCCCTCGAATTGACGACCTATCCGATCAGTTGCAGGGTGCAACTTACTTCCCAAGGATCGACCTCTTTCCAGAGTATCATTAGGTTCGAGTCAGTGAAACCGATACTTCTGAAACCTCCTTCCAAACTTGTTGCGGGCATTACAAATATCTCGTTATGCCATGCGTTCTGACCAACACACCATCAGTGTTCATGGATTAGGTGAACCGGGTGTGCAGACCATATCTGGACAAATTCGTAATCACATTCTTAAACGACACCTTCATCCATTCACGGGATAATCAAGACCACACGAAACACTTGGAACTCATTCTAGAACTCTTTAGGGATCAGAAGTGGTACGTGAAACTCTCGAGATGTAAATTCTGACTCCGGGAAGTACATTCCCTTAGTCATGCGATCAATTAGGAGGTAATTCACGTAGACCCAGCCAAAATCAAAGCGATTGAGAAATAGCAAGCTCCAACGTCCCCTACGGAATTCCAACAATTCCTAGGATGGGCGGGCCACTCACGAAGATTCATTCAGAATTTCTCAAGGATCGCTAAGCCGTTGACCGAAGTCACTCCGAATTATGCAGCTCCCTTTGGGGCAAGGAACAGAAGGAACCATTTCAGAAGCTCCAACTTGAATCGCTAGGGCTCAGAGCGAAGCATTGAAACCCGAGAACCTTAAGGACAAGACACTACAGAACCCCGTGAGGAAATTCGAACTTAATCCGGACGGAATCCACTACTTCGAGAACCGAGCGTAGGTTCCGAGATCCGAAAACCTTCGAAAACTTATTTTAGTCAAGGGCCACCGTTCCAGATCTTCCATCCACCCAGAATCCGACAATTGTACAAAGACCCCCGGGAATATTATTGGTGGCCAGACATGAAGAAGAATATCACCTTGTACGCGGCTAAGTGCTTAACTTGCCCTGAGGTCAAGGCGAATATCAGAAACCATCAGGCCTACCGCAACCGCCGGAGATCCCCTGTGGAAGTGGGAACAAATCTCCATTGACTTCGTCACCAAACTGCCCCGTACGGCAGGAGGTAACGACATTATTTGGATGATTGAGGATCGATTGGCGAAGTCTGCACATTTCTACCGGTACGTGAAAACCACTCGATGAAGCAGTTCGCTCAGATCTACATCAACGAAATCGTCTCTCGTCACGGAACACCTCTCACCATTATCTCCGACAGGGATAGTTGATTCATGTCCCTCTTTTTGAATGCCCTTCAGAAACCGCTCGGGACGCGACTAGACCTTAGCACCGCTTACCATCCCCGGACCGATGGTCAGGGTGAACGGACGATCCAAACGCTTGAGGATATGCTAAGAGCGTGCGTAGTTGACTTCGGAGGAAGTTGGGACGCTCACCTCCCTTTGGTCGAGTTGTCCTATATCAACAGCTACCACACTAGCATCAAGTGCGCACCATTCGAGGCCTTACACGGACGTAAGTGTCAGCCACCGCTTTGTTGGGTAGAAGCTGGCGATCGGCAACTCACAAGGCTCGATATCATCCAGGAAACCATCGCCAAGATTTCTACCAATCGGAAAGACTGTAGACAGCTCGTACCCGACAGAAGAGCTACGCCGACAACCGGAGGAAACCCCTTGAGTTCCAAGTTGGAAATAAGGTGCTTCCCAAAATATCGCCATGAAAGGGGGTAATTCGCTTCGGGAAGCGCGACAAGCGAAGCCCGAGGTACACCGATCCATTCGAGGTGTTAGAGCGAATCGACCCGGTGGCGTATCGACTCCAACTCCCGCAGATTCTTTCCAACGTTCACAACGTATTCCAGGTCTCGCACTTGAAAAGTGTTTATCTGGTGAGACCATCGTCATTCCACTCGACGAGGTCCAAATCGACAACAAGCTCAACGTTACCGAAGAACCGCTTGAGGTTGTAGACCGAGAGGTCAGACAACTCAGGCAAAAATCGTGTTCCTATTGTCAAAGTTCAGTGGAATTCCCGACGTGGTCATGAATTCACGTGGGAACGTGAGGACCGAATCCGTCAGAAGAATCCACATCTATTCAAGAACACTTCTCCATGAATGGACGAACTAAATTTCGGGACGCAATTTCTTTCAACCCGGGGAGAATGTGACAACCGTCAAAAATTTCAGGTGAAAACCGTGCTCTATATCCTTTAAAGTGTCCGTCTTGCCTTTAACCGTACTTTTACCGAGAACGCGTCAGTGTCGGAATCAAATTCGGAATCAAAATATCTAAGTGCCAACTTGTTAGTCTCCTCATAATTATAAGTTAGAAGGTCTATGCCAATTTGTCGGTTAACGCATTGTCTATACTCGAGATATCGCACTTTTGCTCTTGTTTATCTTTTACCGAAATCGTGCGAATCTCGAAATCGAAAGTGAAAATGTAATATTAAATGAACCTAATTTAAAGTAAATCAAAGTATGAACTTTCCTAAGTTCAACACAAAAAGAATCGGGAACTTTCGACGAACGAAACTCCTTAACGGTCGAAAACAAGTCTGCCGAACCAGCCGACCAGCCAGCAGCTGGCAGGGCTTCAGCCGGCGGCTGAGCCCCTCCAGCCGACGGCTGGAAGTGTCTGGTCAGGCTTTGGTGACTCATTCTTGCATGAAAATCGATTGGGACAAGTGTCTAAACTCGATTGGACTCCCCCTTTATGCCAGAAATCTCTGCCCAATGCTCTTTTATTATCATTTTCTTCTTTTCTTTTCACTTTCTTTCATTTCTTTCATTTTGGTTATAACAAAACACACACACACTTCCCTTTCTCTCTCATTTTCTCTCAACCTCCACAATCAAAACAGAGTTTTAACCATCAAAAACAGCAACTAAAATCACAAAAATCACCATCCAAACTCACACAAATCGTCCATAAAGTAAGGGGTCACAAAAGGAAGCTTTAAATCGGGTTTTTGGAAGAGTTCCTTTATCTTTTGAAGCTATCTTTCATCCAAACCGTTCAACAACGTTTTCCCTCGGTAAAAATCTTTAAACTCACTGTTATTTTATAAATCTTAACTTGCATGGATGATCTAAAGGTTGGAAAATGGTTTTTATAAAAATCTAAAACGTTTTCTTATTTAAAAACAAGTTTTTCTCATAGATTTACATTTTGATGATATAAATCTAAAGGAAACTGTGACTTTTGCTTAAAAATGTATATATTTGAGTTATAACAGTTTGCATGTTCGAATCTAACACTAAAACGGGCTAAAAATCGAAAAAATAACGAAAACTAGAAACTGGCCGAAGGCCTCTGGCCGGCGGCTGGAGACACTCAGCCGGCGGCTTTCACACCCCGCTATAGCGGAAACACGGAATGTGAGAGCTGGAATATCATTACACGGTCATAAGCAAATTTAAACGATTCAAGTCATTTCATTTAAAATAAAATAGTTCAAGTTTCAACAACCAAGCAGTTCACAAATTTAACTTAAGTACAAATACAAAGTTTCCAAAACAAATTCCCAAAAATAGAAAGGTGTTTCCCAAGTGCGCCTCACGTAACCATGGTGACCCTTCCTTGCCATGCATTCCAGACACTTACACTAATTTCCTGAAACATAAGATAAAGTGTCAACTACATAAAGTAGTGAGTGAGTTACAGTTTAGAGTTTCGATAAAGTTTCCAAAAAAAATAGAAAGTACATGAAAATAGTGACGTCATAAGAAAAAGGAACGAAGCGACGTTAGAACATATGTAAATAGTAAAAGGTTTGTACACACGCAAGTAAAATAAATAAAACTCGTATAAATAAAGTTGTAGCCGAATCCAAGCGCTAAAAAGGTATATGCGTAGGGAGTATGTGCTTAACTAAATAGTAACTCGTATCAATCACTTGGCATAATATAAATAGTAAGTATACACTAAACCGATTGTGTGGTCCTGATCTAGCCCAAAAATGTTTCAATAAGTTTCCAACTGAATCTTAGTGATATGTACTTGGGTCGCTAACCCTGAGAAGGGAGTAACCGCTCCTAAGTATCGATACCCATAAAACTAACGGCTATTGCTAATAGTGTATAAAGTTCCTGAACCAAAAACGGGGCAAATGAACAAAGTTTCCAAAAGTAGCAGTAAGCACTTACGGGTTTATATATTCATCAAGGATTGGTCGCTAACAAGTATCCTAAATTTAGTTAACCGGCTAAGGCATCAACACATATACGCATAATAGTTTCACAAGTTTCCAAGTTTCAAAGTTTCCAAAGAGTTCCAATAAGGTTTCGTACAAGTTTCCAAAGTTTACGAGTTTCATAAGTTTAAAATGTTTCGAGTTTCTAAAGTTTCACACAAGTTTCCAAAAGTTTCAATAAGGTTTCAAAAGTACCAAGTTTCCAATTGTCTCAATAATTCGCAAATAGTTTCAAATGTTACAAAGCATATAATCTTATCTTTCCCCCAAATAATGTTTAAAAGAACAAAGTAAAACAAAGTGGGGTTGTAACTCACGGTTTGCGAAGATAAAAGATATGATCTAGCATGAAAGAAGCGGAACGCGTCGGGAATCACAAATGACCTAAAATACCGGAATGTTGTACAAGTTTTATTAGTATAAATTGAGTTATGTTAAGTTCCAATTTAACATTTTTAAATCCCAATTTTCTTATACCTAGATTCTGTCCCAAAAAGATTATCACGGAAAGTTTATAAGATTCATGTGTTCGTGTACGTTTTATAGTCCAATAAGTCCAATTATGTCCAAAAGTGTCCAAGTTCAAAGTTAACGTGAATAAGTTATAGAACCCTTAAGTTACTGAAGTTGGTGTATATTTTATGGTGAAATTTGGGCAGCGCTTCCGCGCTATAAAAATTATGTCCATTTTCAAATCACTTTCCCGCTTTAAAATACACAATATAACCAATATGAACGATAATACACATGTCTCAATTCCAAAAGCCTTTCCAACCAGTTTATTTACCAAAAACAGTAAGCTTTTCAAAACATATATTCTGTGACAATTTAGTTTAGCTTATTTTGACGTTTAGAGCTTTTAAAACGACAAAAATGAAGAACATCAGTATTCAGGCGGCGGCTGGAGACACTCAGCCGCCGGCTGGACTTTAGCCGTCGGCTGAGAACCTTCAGCCGCCGGCTAAAAGCCTTCGGCCAGTTTCAATATTACGTTATTTTTCGATTTTTAGCTTGTTTAACGGTTAGATTCGACATGTTAAAAGTGTAGATCTATTATAAAAACCCGTTTTTAAGCAAGAAAACGTTTTAGATCCTTATAAAAACATATTTTCAGGTTATAAATTTTACATGCAAGTGATTATTTAAGCAAAAAGAGTAAAATAAAGGAGTTCTACCGAAGGAAAATGCTTTGGATCGGTTGGATGAGATTTGGCTTCAAAAACTTCTTCAAAAACCCGATTTAAACCTTTCCTTTTGATACCCTTTTCTTCTAGGACGATTTGTGTATCCTTGATGGTTGATTTTTGATGTTTATGGACTATTTTAATGGTGAAATGTTTCTGGATTGTTGTTTTTCTTGAGAGGAAATTAGAGATAATATGAGAGAGTGTGTGTGTGTAATTCAAAATGGAAGTGAAAAGTGATTAGGGGTGAGTGGGGAAGGCCAAGACTGGTCTTGGGGGTCTCAAATGACAGTAATTACTGTCCTATCCCGAGTTAGGGGTGTTGGTCCAATGAGTTTACATGCAAAAATGAGTCATCGTCCAGCTGGACAGCGGGATTCAGCCGCCGGCTGACTAAATCCAGCCGCGGGCTGGATGGGAATTCCAGCTTTGTGACGTTTTTAGTTTTCCGTTATAATTAGTTAAGGACTAGAATCTTTTTAGTTTCCGTTATGAACTTAGTCAAGTTCTTGTATTGTTTATTTGGTGTTAGGATTTATAAATTGATTCCGACTTTTGGTTCCGACAATAAAAGACACAAAAATTTGAACTCGACAATATGAACACGATAAAAGAGTAACTAGAGAATCGAACCGATTAAGTAACTGAAAATCACCTGAAATTTAGACGGTTGTCACATCATCCCCGGGTTGAAAAGAATTTCGTCCCGAAATTTGACTCGTCCAATCAGGTAGAAGTATCTTTGAACAAATGCGGATACTTTTGACGTATTTGGTCTTCACGTTCCCATGTGAATTCGTGACCACGTCGGGAGTTCCAACGAACCTTGACAATAGGAACTCGGCTTTGTCTGAGTTGCTTGACCTCTCGATCTACAACTTCAAGCGGTTCCTCGATGAAATTGAGCTTGTTGTCGATCTTGACCTCGTCGAGCGAGATGACGATGGTCTCATCAGATAAGCACTTTTTCAAGTGCGAGACATGGAACACGTTATGAACATTGGAAAGAACATGCGGGAGTTGGAGTCGATACGCTACTGGACCAATACGCTCGATGACTTCAAACGGTCCTGTGTACCTCGGGCTTAGCTTGCCGCGTTTCCCGAAGCGAACTACCCCTTTCCATGGCGATACTTTAAGAAGTACCCGATCGCCAACCTGGAACTCGAGGGGTTTCCTTCGGTTATCGGCGTAGCTCTTCTGCCGAGTACGGGACGTCTTCAGTCGTTCTCTGATGGTGGTGATCTTGTCGATGGTTTCTTGAACAATGTCGAGCCTTGTGAGCTGTCGATCACCGGCTTCTAGCCAACAAAGCGGCGACCGACACTTACGTCCATATAAGGCCTCGAACGGAGCACACTTAATGCTAGCGTGGTAGCTGTTGTTGTATGAAAACTCGACCAATGGAAGATGAGTATCCCAACTTCCTCCAAAGTCAACTACGCATGCTCTAAGCATATCCTCAAGCGTTTGGATCGTCCTCTCGCTTTGACCGTCGGTCTGAGGGTGGTAAGCTGTGCTAAGATCTAGTCGCGTCCCGAGAGATTTTTGAAGCGCGTTCCAAAAGCGGGACGTGAACCGACTATCCCTGTCAGATATGATGGAGAGAGGTGTCCCGTGGCGAGAGATGATCTCGTTGATGTAGATTTGCGCGAATTTCTCCATCGAGTGAGTTTCTCGTACCGGCAAGAAATGAGCAGACTTTGTCAAACGGTCCACAATTACCCATATTGTGTCGTTACCCTTTGCCGTCCGGGGTAACTTGGTAATGAAATCCATGGAGATTTGTTCCCACTTCCACATAGGAATCTCCGGTTGCTGCAGTAGTCCTGAGGGTTTCTGATATTCCGCCTTGACCTTGGAGCAAGTAAGACACTTAGCTACGTACAAGGCGATATCCTTCTTCATGCCCGGCCACCAATAATACTCCCTAAGGTCCTTGTACAATTTGTCGGATCCTGGGTGAATGGAGTATCGGGAACGGTGGCCCTCATCCAAGATTAGCTTTCGAAGATCCTCGGACTTCGGAATCCATGCTCGGCCCTTGAAGTAGTGAATTCCGTCGGACTTGCGTTCGAACTCCTTCTCATGATTGTGCAAAGTTTCTCCCTTTAGGTTTTCGGGCTTCAACGCTTCTCGCTGAACCTTGGCGATTTGCGTTTGAAGGTTTGTCTGAATCTGGATACCTAACGCTCTAACCCGAGATGGCTTCACCCTTTCCTTCCGACTCAGGGCGTCTGCTACTACGTTTGCTTTACCCGGGTGGTACTTGATCTCGCAATCGTAGTCGCTCAGCAGTTCAATCCATCTCCTCTGCCTCATGTTGAGCATCTTCTGGTCTAGAATGTGTTGAAGACTCTTATGATCCGTGAAAACCGTGCACTTAGTCCCATACAAGTAGTGCCTCCAGATCTTTAGTGCAAACACGACTGCTCCCAGCTCGAGGTCGTGAGTAGTGTAGTTCTGTTCGTGAACCTTGAGTTGTCTTGAAGCGTAAGCGATGACTTTGTCTTTCTGCATAAGGACACACCCAAGTCCTTGATGGGATGCATCGCAGAATACTACGAAGTTATCCGTACCCTCTGGTAGAGACAAGATCGGTGCGTGGCAAAGCTGGTGCTTGAGTTTCTGGAAGGATTCCTCCTGCTTCGTACCCCAAACAAAATCCTTATCCTTCTGAGTGAGCTCGGTGAGTGGCTTAGCGATCTTCGAGAAATTCTCGATGAACCTTCGATAATAGCCGGCCAACCCTAGGAATTGACGAATTTCCGTAGGAGTCGTCGGGGCTTGCCATTTCTCGATCGCTTCTATCTTAGCCGGGTCTACATGGATCCCTTCTTGGTTGACCACATGACCAAGGAAATGTACTTCCCGGAGCAAGAATTCACACTTTGAGAATTTGGCGTACAGTTTCTGTTCTCGGAGGAGTTCTAAGATGAGTTTCAAGTGTTTCGCGTGGTCCTCCTTGTTCCTCGAGTAGATAAGAATGTCATCAATGAACACGATCACGAATTTGTCCAAATAAGGTCTACACACCCTGTTCATCAAGTCCATGAACACCGCTGGTGCGTTGGTTAGACCGAATGGCATGACAAGGAATTCGTAATGACCGTAACGGGTACGAAAAGCGGTTTTTGGAATGTCGGTCTCGCTGACACGAACCTGATGATAACCCGAACGGAGGTCGATTTTCGAGAAATAAGTTGCACCCTGCAACTGGTCGAAAAGGTCATCGATCCTCGGGAGTGGGTATCGGTTCTTGACGGTCAGCTTGTTCAGTTCGCGGTAGTCGATGCACATACGAAAGGATCCGTCTTTCTTTTTAACGAAGAGTATGGGGGCTCCCCAGGGGGACGAGCTAGGACGAATAAGACCATGATCCAAAAGTTCCTGAAGCTGTTTGGACAGCTCTTGCATCTCCGGTGGGGCTAGACGGTACGGTGTCCTAGCGACCGGTGCTGCACCAGGAACGAGGTCTATCCGGAATTCCACTTGTCGATGCGGAGGTAGCCCGGGCAAATCTTCAGGAAAGACTTCAGGGTGATCCTTGACTACTGGAATATCTTGAATACGGATCTCCTTGGGTTTACGTTCGACAACGTGAGCAAGGAGCGCCTCACAATCCTTCTCGAGGTACTTTCGTATTTTTATGGACGACACGAGACGGAGTGATCGTCCGGGTTTGTCTCCTTGAACAACTAAAGTTTCAGTGTCGGAAAGAGGGATGCGGATGAGTTTGTCAAAACAGACAATTTCGGCTCGGAAACGAGAGAGCCAGTCCATTCCGACGATAACATCGAAGCTTTTCAGCTCGATTGGAATTAAATCAATAGGGAAAGTTTTATCGGACAGGCATATGGAACATCCTACGGTTATATCCTTAGCTTCGAACTCCTGACCGTTAGCGTACTCTATGGTGAAGCTATCCTTAAGAACCTTAGATCCTAAGTTAATGAGGGGTCTAAATTCTAAGGACACAAAGCTTCTTTCGGCACCAGAATCGAACAAAACGGATGCATAATGGTTATTAACAGGAAACGTACCGTTCACCGCATTCGGGTCCTGCCGAGCCTCTTCAGCTGTGAGTGCGAATGCACGTCCTCGACCTCGCCCGCCTTGGTTAGGTTGGGCGTTTCGGAGTCTTGGGCAAACATTCCGGAGGTGCTGGTCACTTCCGCACTCGAAGCACACCGGCTTCTGACCTGGAGCTGCCAACTTGTCGGGGCAATACTTAGCAAAGTGCCCTTCCTTCTGGCACCTCAAACACACGGGACAGTTACCGTGGTGGTGGAAATTGCACTTGTTGCACTTGGGGTTCGTCCCCGTGTATCTATTTCCAGCTGGTGGAGGTGGCGGTGGCGGTGCTACTGCTGCTATGGCAAGATTGCGGGTGGTCTTCTTCTTCTTGTTCCTATCACTCCGCCTTGGGGTCTGGTCAGACTTTCTTTTCTCACCCGGCTCCTTCTTGGATGAGGTAGGAGCGGTGAGTAGGTTGCTTGTGAGGCGGTGAGATAGGATGATGGCACTCTGGAGGGTCTGGGGTTCCTTGGTGAGAACCATTCCCCTGATTTCAGGAACAAGACCGGAGACGTATAGGTCAATCTTGCTCTCTTCGGGAGTTACTAGCCTTGGGACCAGTCGGGCCAACTCATGGAATCGGGTAGTGTACCCTTCGATGTCGTTTCCGACCATCTCGTGATTCCAGAGCTCGGCTTCGAGCTTTTTGATTTCCCCTTTGGGGCAGTACTCCTCAATCAGGAGGTTCTTGAATTGCTCCCAGGTGAGAGCATAGGCGGTCTCGCGTCCTCTATTGCGGACCACACTGTTCCACCAAGTCAGCGCTTTTCCGTGCAACACGCAGGAGGCGTATTGCACTTTCATAGCTTCGGCACATCCACTGATGTGCAGCACAGACTCGATGCTCTCAAACCATGATACCAGGCCTACGACACCAGTTGTGCCATGGAATTCCTTGGGCTTGCAGACCATGAAACTTTTGTAGGTGCAAGCTGGTGGGTTTGGGGGTTGCTGTTGGTTCTGGTGGTTATTCAGTTGTTGTTGCTGCTGCTGTTGCTGTTGTTGCTGTTGTTGTGGCTGCTGTTGCTGTTGCTGCTGATGGTGGTTGTTGACGTTAGCATTGATCCATGCAGTGATCTGGGTGATCATGTTGGGCATCGCTGCGTTCAACTGCTCAGCGGCCTGCTCAGCGATGATACTGGCATTGGTACGGGGTGCCATGATTCTACAACAGACAACAAAATTCAGTTTAGAACGCACGATTAGAATATGATAAGAATTTAATTCAATGAACAAGTTAACAATCACGCAAGAGTAAGGTAATAGAACAGATAGTACACGCACGACAAGGTTTCAAGAGATTCACACGATACGGATTCATACGTAAGAAAATGATTCAACACAGTACAAGATTCACAAGACAAGGTAATAATTGATAATAATAAATGGAACTTCATTCATTAAGATAACAATAAGTTGAGTACAAGGTTCAAAATAGAGGAACTACAGTACAATACAGTATGGAAATGATGAAAATGGCTCGAAGTTGTGTACATTTGAAAATTACAACTCGGCCTACAGTACTAGAAATAGAAGGAGAAGGCTAGTGGCGTTTCTCTAGGAGCATCTTGGCCATCATGACCACGATCAAGGTTCCCATTACCAGACACGCCCCTACGAGATGCTGCACAGTTCGTGCCGTGGCTCGTGTCGATGCGATTACTCGCAGTGCCTGCTCGGACAAGTGGTGCGCCGCGTCGGTGACTTCGCTGATGAGGAGTCCCTGTTGTTGGTTCTCCTCTGCGAGTGCCCGAACCTCGCGGTGCAGGTGCAGGAATGCGGCCGGTGGGGGTGACTGGAGAGTGGGTGGCATCATAGGTAGGGAGGTTCCGGCCTCCTGAGCACGTCGCCGCTCCTCAAGGAACTGACGTTCCCACGCATAGCGTTCCATTACTGGAGTGCGTAGGGCGGGGTCGTAAGGTTCCACAAAGGACTGAGGAGGTGCGGGTCGGAACGGGCCCGGCTGCTGGCGCGCGGTCAACCTAGCGCGGAGCCTTGGGCGCGTGGTACAGTGACAGGCGCTGGAGAGGGGGTGGAAGCACAGATCTCGGGCTGGATCCGTGACTGCTACTGATCGTCATCGATGTGTCCTCTGTTGGGTCATGTCACACCCCGCTAAAGCGGAAACACGGAAGTGTGAAGAGCTGGAAAATCATGTCACAGGTCAACAAAATAACGGTAAAAGAGTCATTCATTCAAAATAAAAAGTAAATGTTTAAAACAATTTGAACAACCGAAAGATAAATGTTTAACACAACGACACATGGTTAAAAGTGTTCATAAAATAATTCCCAAAACAACTGG
>CAJVGC010000508.1:21965760-22056578 GCA_910822075.1 Senecio squalidus
CAATCATGCAATTGCGAAATTAATTCTCTCAAGTTTTGAACCCATAATGATTTTCCGAAAAGCCTTGGTTATAGTTTGGTTTCAAAAACTTTTTAGAAATTTCTAAAACCGTTTTCACTATAACCTGTGCTCTGATACCAAGTCTGTCACACCCCGCTATAGCGGAAACACGGAATGTGAGAGCTGGAATCTCATTACACGGTCATAAGCAAATTTAAACGATTCAAGTCATTTCAATTAAAATAAAATAGTTCAAGTTTCAACAACCAAGCAGTTCACAAATTTAACTTAAGTACAAATACAAAGTTTCCAAAACAAATTCCCAAAAATAGAAAGGTCTTTCCCAAGTGCGCCTCACGTAACCATGGTGACCCCTTCCTTGCCATGCATTCCAGACACTTACACTAATTTCCTGAAACATAAGATAAAGTGTCAACTACATAAAGTAGTGAGTGAGTTACAGTTTAGAGTTTCGATAAAGTTTCCAAAAAAACTAGAAAGTACATGAAAATAGTGACGTCATAAGAAAAAGGAACGGAGCGACGTTAGAACATATGTAAATAGTAAAAGGTTTGTACACACGCAAGTAAAATAAATAAAACTCGTATAAATAAAGTTGTAGCGGAATCCAAGCGCTAAAAAGGTATATGCGTAGGGAGTATGTGGTTAACTAAATAGTAACTCGTATCAATTACTTGGCATAATATAAATAGTAAGTATACACTAAACCGATTGTGTGGTCCTGATCTAGCCCAAAAATGTTTCAATAAGTTTCCAACTGAATCTTAGTAATATGTACTTGGGTCGCTAACCCTGAGTAAGGAGTGACCGCTCCTAAGTATCGATACCCATAAAACTAACGGCTATTGCTAATAGTGTATAAAGTTCCTGAACCAAAAACGGGGCAAATGAACAAAGTTTCCAAAAGTAGCAGTAAGCACTTACGGGTTTATATATTCATCAAGGATTGGTCGCTAACAAGTATCCTAAATTTAGTTAACCGGCTAAGGCATCAACACATATACGCATAATAGTTTCACAAGTTTCCAAGTTTCCCAAAGTTTCAAAGTTTCCAAAGAGTTCCAATAAGGTTTCGTACAAGTTTCCAAAGTTTACGAGTTTCATAAGTTTAAAATGTTTCGAGTTTCTAAAGTTTCACACAAGTTTCCAAAAGTTTCAATAAGGTTTCAAAAGTACCAAGTTTCCAATTGTCTCAATAATTCGCAAATAGTTTCAAATGTTACAAAGCATATAATCTTATGTTTCCCCCAAATAATGTTTAAAAGAACAAAGTAAAACAAAGTGGGGTTGTAACTCACGGTTTGCGAAGATAAAAGATATGATCTAGCACGAAAGAAGCGGAACGCGTCGGGAATCACAAATGACCTAAAACACCGGAATGTTGTACAAGTTTTATTAGCATAAATTGAGTTATGTTAAGTTCCAATTTAACATTTTTAAATCCCAATTTTCTTATACCTAGATTCAGCCGCCGGCTGACTAGAACACAAATGACCTAAAACACCGGGATTCAGCCGCCGACGCCGGCGGCTGGATTGAAACTATTTGTGATTCCCGACGCCGGCGGCTGAATCCCGGTGTTTTAGGTCATTTGTGTTCTAGTCAGCCGGCGGCTGAATCTAAGTATAAGAAAATTGGGATTTAAAATGTTAAATTGGAACTTAACATAACTCAAATTATACTAATAAAACTTGTACAACATTCCGGTGTTTTAGGTCATTTGTGATTCCCGACGCGTTCCGCTTAGTTCGTGCTAGTTCATATCTCTTTATCTTCGCAAACCGTGAGTTACAACCCCACTTTGTTTTACTTTTGTTCTTTTAAACATTATTTGGGGGAAACATAAGATTATATGCTTGTAACTTTTGAAACTATTTGCGAATTATTGAAACAATTGGAAACTTGGTACTATTGAAACCTTATTGAAACTTTTGGAAACTTGTGTGAAACTTTAGAAACTTGAAACATTTTATACTTATGAAACTCGTAAACTTTGGAAACTCGTACGAAACCTTGTTGAAACTCTTTGGAAACTTTGAAACTTTGTGAAACTATTATGCGTATATGTGTTGATGCCTTAGCCGGTTAACTAAATTTAGGATACTTGTTAGCGACCAATCCTTGATGAATATATAAACCCGTAAGTGCTTACTGCTACTTTTGGAAACTTTGTTCATTTGCCCCGTTTTTGGTTCAGGAACTTTATACACTATTAGCAATAGCCGTTAGTCATATGGGTATCGATAGTTAGGAGCGGTCACTCCTTACTCAGGGTTAGCGACCCAAGTACATATTACTAAGATTCAGTTGGAAACTTAATGAAATATTTTTGGGCTAGATCAGGACCACACAATCGGTTTAGTGTATACTTACTATTTATATTATGCCAAGTGATTGATACGAGTTACTATTTAGTTAAACACATACTCCCTACGCATATACCTTTTTAGCGCCTGGATTCCGCTACAGCTTTATTTATACGAGTTTTATTTATTTTACTTACGTGTGTACAAACCTTCTACTATTTACATATATGTTCTACGTCGCTCCGTTCCTTTTACTTGAAGTCACTATTTTCATGTACTTTCTATTTTTGGAAACTTTATCGAAACTCTAAACTGTAACTCACTCACTACTTTATGTAGTTGACACTTTATCTTATGTTTCAGGAAATTAGTGTAAGTGTATGGAATGCATGGCAAGGAAGGGTCATTATGGTTACGTGAGGAGCACTGTGGGAAAAGACCTTTCTATTTTGGGAATTTTATTTTGAAACGTTGTACTTGTACTTAATTTAAAATTTGTGAACTGCTTGGTTGTTGAAACTTGAACTATTTTATTTTATTGAAATGACTTGAATCGTTTAAATTTGCTTATGACCGTGTAATGATATTCCAGCTCTCACATTCCGTGTTTCCGCTATAGCGGGGTGTGACAAAAGAGGGTGTGATGATGTGAAGTGATAGAAAATGGGTGGAGTGGTGAGTGATGATGTGTAGTGATAGAGATTATTTTGTAAAAAAAAAATTACTACATATCCGAAAAATATTTTGCGATAAGCCTTTGCTTTTCGCTATTCTTCGATAAGGCTCCTCGAGATGACTAATGTCCTTCATGATCGTCTTTAATGTTTTTGCTCGCATTTTTTCGTCGATTTTTTCATTAAATTCCCCGAACCGTTGTGTCATCAACTCGAGTTGTTCTTCGGCCCTCGAAGAAGACCCGGTTTTGCCCTTTCCTTTGCGCGCTTTTGCTTTTGCTTGATCTCTACCAACCGGTCTTGGAAGATCTTCCTCCAACACTCGAAGCTCATCATCATCATCATCATCCGATTCGTTGAGATCGAATGAAGCAAAAGGCGATATTGGAGTTCTGTCACACCCCGCTATAGCGGAAACACGGAATGTGAGAGCTGGAATATCATTACACGGTCATAAGCAAATTTAAACGATTCAAGTCATTTCATTTAAAATAAAATAGTTCAAGTTTCAACAACCAAGCAGTTCACAAATTTAACTTAAGTACAAATACAAAGTTTCGAAAACAAATTCCCAAAAATAGAAAGGTCTTTCCCAAGTGCGCCTCACGAAACCATATTGACCCTTCCTTGCCATGCATTCCGACACTTACACTAATTTCCTGAAACATAAGATAAAGTGTCAACTACATAAAGTAGTGAGTGAGTTACAGTTTAGAGTTTCGATAAAGTTTCCAAAAATAGAAAGTACAAAAAAAGAGTGACGTCGTAAGTAAAAGGAACGGAGCGACAGTAGAACATATATATGTAAAAAGGTAAAAGTTTTGTACACACGCAAGTAAAACAAATAACACTCGTATAAATAAAGTTGCAGCGGAATCCAGGCGCTAAAAAGGTATATGCGTAGGGAGTATGTGCTTAACTAAATAGTAACTCGTATCAATCACTTGGCATAATATAAATAGTAAGTATACACTAAACCGATTGTGTGGTCCTGATCTAGCCCAAAAATGTTTCATTAAGTTTCCAACTGAATCTTAGTAATATGTACTTGGGTCACTAACCCTGAGAAAGGAGTGACCGCTCCTAAGTATCGATACCCATATGACTAACGGCTATTGCTAATAGTGTATAAAGTTCCTGAACCAAAAACGGGGCAAATGAACAAAGTTTCCAAAAGTAGCAGTAAGTTCTTACGGGTTTATATTTTCATCAAGGATTGGTCGCTAACAAGTATCCTAAATTTAGTTAACCTGCTAAGGCATCAACACATATACGCATAATAGTTTCACAAGTTTCCAAGTTTCCCAAAGTTCAAAGTTTCATAAGAGTTTCAATAAGGTTTCGTACAAGTTTCCAAAGTTTACGAGTTCCATAAGTTTAAAATGTTTCAAGTTTCCAAAGTTTCACACAAGTTTCCAAAAGTTTCAATAATTCGCAAATAGTTTCAAAAGTTACAAGCCTATAATCTTATGTTTCCCCCAAATAATGTTTAAAAGAACAAAAGTAAAACAAAGTGGGGTTGTAACTCACGGTTTGCGAAGATAAAATGTATGAACTAGCACGAAAGAAGCGGAACGCGTCGGGAATCACAAATGACCTAAAACACCGAAAAGTTGTACAAGTTTTATTAGTATAATTTGAGTTATGTTAAGTTCCAATTTAACATTTTAAATCTCAATTGTCTTATACTTAGATTCTGTCCCAAAAAGTTTATTACGGAAAGTTTATAAGATTCATGTGTTCGTGTACGTTTTATAGTCCGATAAGTCCAATTATGTCCAAAAGTGTCCAAGTTCAAAGTTAACGTGAATAAGTTATAGAACCCTTAAGTTACTGAAGTTGGTGTATATTTTACGGTGAAATTTGGGCAGCGCTTCCGCGCAATAAAATTTAAGTCCAATTTTCAAAACACTTTCCCGCCTTAAGACATGCAATATAACGATTTAAACAATAATACACAAGTTTTAAATTCTCAATCATTCTCAAACAATTCCTTTGTCCAAAACAGTAAGCTTTTCAAAAGTAATTAATCTGCGATACTTATTTTAGCTTATTTTTATGTTTACGGCCTTTAAAACGATAAATGTGACAAACAGCAGTATTCAGGCGGCGGCTGGAGGTACTCAGCCGCCGGCTGGACTTTAGCCGTCGGCTGAGAACCTTCAGCCGCCGGCCAAAAGCCTTCGGCCAGTTTCAAGATTGCTTTATTTTCCGATTTTTAGCTTGTTTAACGGTTAGATTCGACATGCAAACTGTTATAACTCAAATATATGTGTTTTTAAAGTAAAATCACTGTTTTCTTTTAGATTTATGTGTTAAAAGTGTAGATCTATTGTAAAAACTCGTTTTTAAACAAGAAAACGTTTTAGATCTTTGTAAAAACATATTTTCAGTTTATGGATCTTACATGCAACCGATTATTTATATAAAAACAGTAAAAAGAAGGTGTTTTACCGAAGGAAAAACAAGGAGACGATTTGGATGAGTTCCTAGCTTCAAAAGTGATGAAAAACCTCTTGGAAACCCGATTTAAACCTTTTCCTTTGATACCCTTTTCTTCTAGGGCGATTTGTGTATGATTAATGGTCGATTTATGTGTGTTTATGGACTGGAAAAGGTGAAATATTTCTGTATTTGTTTTGTTCTTGGGAGGAAATGTGAGAGAGATTTTGAGAGAGAGTAATGGAGTGTGTGTGTGTTAATTGAATTGTGTTTGAAAATGAAAATGTGAGTGGGATTAGGGGGGAGGGACTGGCCTTGGGGGTCTCAATGGCAGTAAATTCTGCCCCAATCCCGAGTTGGCCAATAACTTTACATGCAAAAATGAGTCATCGTCCAGCTGGACAGCGGGATTCAGCCGCCGGCTGAATATATCCAGCCGCCGGCTGGATTGGAATTCCAGCCTTTTGACGTTTTAAGTTTTCCGTTATAACTAGTTAAGGACTAGAATCTTTTTAGTTTCCGTTATGAACTTAGTCAAGTTCTTGAATTGTTTATTTGGTGTTAGGATTTATAGTTTGATTCCGACATTGGTTCCGACAATAAAAGACACAATAAGTATGAACCCGAACAATATGAACATGATAAAGAGTAACTAGAGATTCGAACCGATTAAGTAACTGAGAATCACCTGAAATTTAGACGGTTGTCACAAGTGGCGGGGCTACTAGACTCCGATGTTTTGGACCTTTTTGAGGACCCTCCAATAATTGGTATCGCTTGACAAACCGGGCTATTTTTCAATATTTCCCAACAAGCGTAATGTGGGAAAGACGTACCCATTCTGGTGCGGCATGTCACCATAGCCTCTTCGAGCAACATTTGATCATTTTGACCGCTTCTTCTAGATTGCATTGCTTGTCGCATAATCCCGTTGAATTTTTTTACTTTTCGGGATAAATCGGTCCACTTGCTCGATATCATGTCCTTGGTACGATGATAATCGGGATCTTGTTGTTGCATCTTGAAGAAGTATTGTTCGCGAACCCTTTCCCAAAAAACGGGTGAAACTCGATCTCTTCCATAAACGGGGTCTTCGGATGTCGACGCCCATGATGCGGAAAGTGCCACCTCTTCCCGTTCGGTCCACTTCTTTTTTTCGCCTTTGCCTCTTTGCGAATCGGCTTCCTTCTTCCTATGTCGTCTTTCCGCAACTTTCTTCCCACGGGTCCTCATATTTTCCGGTTGAGTTTCTGGAACAACGTCATCGTCTTCGGGATCTTGTGATTGGCGGTTACGGTCAACGTCAAATGGAGGCGGGTTTGGAAATTCGCCAAAATTGAGCAATTGTTGGAACGACCCTCCTTGGTATACCGGGTCTTGGTGAGGTCTTTGTGATGGTGGAGTTTGTTGATAAAATTGTGGAAATTGGTTGGGGTTTGGAAATTGGTTAGGGTTTGGAAATTGGTTGGGGTTTGGAAATTGGTTGGGGTTTAGAAATTGGTTGGGGTTAGGAAATTGGTTAGGGTTTGCACCAAAAAATTTGTTGAACCAATTCGGGTTGCGGTTTTGATTGTTGTTGGGATCCATTGGAAGTAAGATGATTGTTGAAAGAGATGAAGTAAGTGATTGTTGAAAGAGATGAAGTAGGATGATTGTTGTATGTATTTTTGATTGGTTTTGGGGGATTATATAGAATTTTTTTTTTTTTTTTTTACCGTTGAAGCTTTCAAACGGTCACATGACCGTTGCAAACACTCACCACGCTCGTGATGCAGAACACGCTCCGGCCTATAACGCCCCTATAACGCCCGTCCCGGAGCGGTGACGGGCGTTATAGGGGTTATAGGCGCTGACGGGGCTTATAACGTCCCCTTTTTTTTTTCCACGCAGTCTTATATGGTTGTTTGGATTATTTGTGATAATGTTCTCATTTAGATAGACATTTAATTGTGATGTATCCGTATACATTTTAGCTACTTTAGATTGGTCATGAAGTATAACATATAATTTAGTTAGATCGTACCATTTACGGCTTTGAGTGTAAACAATCTTCGGATGTTACCAAAGATCCGAATCGCAAGCTTAAGCTTTGGATAAATACTTCCTGACACAATTCTCTCTTCAAATTTTCTCTCTCTCACACAAAAACACACACACTTTGTATGGCGATATAATTACAACAAGAAAGAAAAGAAAATGGGTGAAAAGTTTCAAAATATGTTGAAAGAAATTGGATCGAAGCTTCAAAACCCACCTTCAAACAAAGATGTCCTTATTAAACTCTTGAAGGTAATTTTCTTTTTCTTTCAAGCTTTTCCTTTCAGGGTTCTTTTAAAAATGCTAAATTTCTTCTGGGTTTTCAATTCTGCTCAATAAATTTTAATTGCTTAGGCTAGGCGAGGATTTTTGTTTGTTGACCAATAAATTATGTGTTTTCATGTGTGACCTGGAATCTTGTTTCAAATTAGGGCTCAGTTTTAAGGAATGGAGACTGCTTTCTATAATTCATTCAGTTAATCCAAATTGTTTTCTTATGTTTACAGAACTTCATATTTAGGTTTAACTCCTAAATATTTGAAAATCCAGGATAATAAAACAACATAAACTTGAATTCAGAACCCATTTCTTATTTAACATCAATGATAGCGACCAGGGAAATGTTTCAATTGTGTTATATGCTACTAAAACAACTGTAAGCTCTACAATTTACCCCACCGGTTTCAGTGACATAACCGGAGTTGGATTTTTGTCACGTTGTTAGTTAAGTTGGACTTTTTCAAGTCTTCCGCCCTGGAAAATAATTAAATGATGATGGGGATTACCCGTAACCTACTCTAGGTTTTAATGGGAAGTCATTAATTATTTTCTCTTGTCCTTAATGCTACTCTTAACCGCACTCATGATTTATGGATTTTACTCTCAGGTTTTTTTGTATAGAGATTTCAATTTTCAGCCCATTTATTCTTATGAATAAGTGGATTTGGGTTGTGTTCTATGTCAAATTCAATAGTTTAGCCAAAAGGGGAATGGGTAAAATGAGTCACCCAAAGTTTATTTATTAATGCATACAATATCCTAAATGTTTATAATTAAAGATTTAAATTATTATTATTAAATATCGTTTTTGGTAATCATATTTAATGCATTAGTTATTTATAAGAAAAATCTAAGAACTGGACAAAAAAGTGTTTCGGGTCATCCAATTTTTGGCCAGTACTAAAAGAGGACATGTTTCAACCTGAACCCACCTAAAATGCTTATCTTCCCACATTTTGTGTCGATAGATATTATGAACTTATTCTTATACTTAAGCTTATTGCAGCAAGCTGCATCATCTCTGTTTGAAGTGGAGCAATCACCATCGAAGGCAGTATTGGAATCAATGCAGCCATTTATAAATGCCATAGTGAAGCCAGAATTGCTAAAACACAATGACAAAGAAGTTAAGCTTCTTGTTGCCACCTGTACATGTGAGATAACCAGAGTAACTGCACCCGAAGCGCCATATGATGATCATATTTTAAAGGTATGCTATTGTTAGTTTAGGTTTACCAAGCTGTTGCATTTTGGATCCTAATTGGACTTTTCCCATGGTTCAGGACATATTTCATTTGATTGTAAGCACATTCAGTGGGCTACGAGATACCAAAGGCTCGTCTTTTGGGAGAAGAGTTACTATCTTGGAGACAGTAGCTAAATATAGGTCATGCATTGTCATGTTGGATCTTGAATGCGATGATTTAGTGAATGAAATGTTTACAACATTTTTTGCTGTTGCCAGGTTCATTTTTGTTACTTGATGGTGTTGCAGTCGTTATAATTCCCTGCCCTTTTTTAGTATTATCATTCACTTTGTGGTTATAGTTTTACACCTTAATGCCCGTAGATAGTGGATGGAAAACTCAAACAATTATTTTTCCCTGTTAAATTCGCACAGTGACGAGCATTCAGAGGCTGTTATAACATCAATGAAGACGATTATGGTGGTTCTTCTGGAAGAGAGTGAGGACATTAATGAGGACCTTTTGCTTATTATTTTGTCTGTTTTAGGCCGAGATAAGAAAGTAAGCTCTTCAATTTGGTATTGTATTATGCATATATTTTATCCGATAATTAAATTAGTAAAATGTGATTTTTTCTATAGGGAATAACTATGGCTGCAAGAAAGCTTGCTATGAATGTTATAGGGCAATGTGCTGGAAAACTTGAACCTGGCATAAAGCATTTCATTGTGAAATCAATGGCAGGAGAGAGTAGTTCTCAGATTGATTACCATGAAATCATGTATGATATCTACCGATGTGCTCCTCAGGCCTTGGCAGGAATCGTCCCCTACCTAACCGGAGAGCTTCTGGTAAGAATCTACCCATATTGGTGAAACCGATTGTGATTATCTCATTATTTATGGGGCATGCTTCATGTTACCATGAAATTATGTATGATATCCAGACACTATCTCCTTCGGCCCATTTTGTTTCAGCTTATTATTTTTTTCTGATTATTCCTTATCACATATCACTTTCAAAAGCAATTCCAAACACTCTCTTAGTTAAATATTAATCCCATTTCGTTTCATATTAATGTGTTCATTTTTTTACGTTTTAGTTAGTAAATGATGACATATATAGACATATATTTTTTAAGTTTTAGTGACTTAAAGTGATGACACATTTACAGACAGATAAAATAGACGTTCGGTTAAAAGCGGTCAAACTGGTGGGAGACCTTTTCTGTATCCCAGGATGTAGCATCCCTAACACATTTAAGCCAATCTTTTTGGAGTTTCTGAAGAGGCTGACTGACAGAGTTGTTGAGGTTCGGATGTTGGTCCTTGAACATGTTAAGCTTTGTATGTTGTCCAATCCGTTTAGATCAGAAGCTCCCCAATTAATTGGTAATTCTCGGTTAATCTTGCATTGTTTAACATTTCATCCTTCTGTTACACTAGTACTTAATATTTAAATGGATTTTTTTTGAGCAAATCAGCTGCCCTATGTGACCGGCTGTTGGATTATGATGAAAACATACGCCAAAAAGTGGTTGCAGTAGTTTCGGACATAGCATGTTATGAGCACTCTTCTATTCCAGTTGACACTATAAAACTTGTAGCCGACCGACTTCGTGACAAATCTGTATAATCTCACCTTCTGTCTTTTATCATTTAGTATCCAACTGTGTACAGTTTCTTATATGCATGTATTTTTGCTAATTGCAGAAAAACCCAAATCTATTTTCGGTAACCAACTTTTCTTACCAGAAAAACCATTACACTTTCGAAATATTTGTTAAAACCCCTAACTTTTAATACTTCGATATAAGCTAATATTTGCAAGTTTTTTATAATGACGTGGAAGATGATGCATAGGTAACTTTGACCACGTTATTTTCTTCTGACATGACACTTGAAAACCGGTTATCTTGAAATTTCAATGTTTTTTTTTGGCCTAAAAACGTTGGTTACCATTATATGTAACCATGTATTGCTATTTAATTTTTTTTTGTTACTGTTAAGTTTTAGGCTTGCAATAATTACTTTAGCTAAAACTTTAATATAATACAGCTCTCTGTGAAAAAGTTTACCATGGAGAGGGTGTCTGATATATACCGGACTTGCTGCTCAAAGCTCACAAAGGATGACTATGATTGGATTCCTGGACGAGTTTTAAGATGTTTTTATGACAAAGATTTTAGGTATATTATGGAAGTTGAAGTAGTTTGTTATTAGATCGTACTATTATGATCACGTACCCGTATTTTAAATATAAGGGTTAAAATTAGTTTTATTTCTCGAGTTGCAGATCAGACACAGTTGAATACGTTCTATGCACGTCTCTCTTCCCAGAAGAGTTTTCTGTCAAAGATAATGTTAAAACTTGGGTCAGACTATTTTCAAAATTTGATAAAGTCGAGATAATAGCTTTAGAGAAAATACTGGAGCAGAAGCAAAGGTTTGTTATAATAACGGGTTCTTTTATTGTGCGTGATAAATACACACTTACGCACACACAGTAATTAATAAATAATAACTATTCTACTTTGATTGCAGGTTACAGCTAGAGTTGCAAAAGTATCTTTCTCTTAGGCAGATGCATAAGGTTTGGTCTATATCAACTGCTAACCAGACCACAGGCACAACAGAAATATGTTTTATTTGCGCTTAAAAGATAAATTATGATGTTTAAATGTCAGGAAAGTGATGCTTCAGAGGTCCAGAAGAAAATCACTGTTTGCTTTCGCTTCATGTCTCACTGTTTCATGGACCCCACAAAAGCCGAGGCGGATTTCTTACTTCTTCATCAACTGAAGGATGTTAAAGTTTGGAAAATATTGACAACACTACTTGATCCTACAACTACTTCTCTTCAAACTTCCAGATCTCGTGTAAGAAAATAATGAAAAGTGATGAATTTAGTTATAATAGTTAATTGTTTTGGTAGTACTTTTCCATGTCACCCCATTAGTTGTAAATTTATTACTTCTATGTGCTGACATACAAAACAAATTAACGAAATAGTAATTACATTCATACCTAACTCTATCACTGCTTTTATTATAAATGAATATTATCTGTTTGGTTAGATACGAAAAAGGAGATCATCCAGTAAAATGTTTTGTTTTCAGGATGAGCTGCTTAAGATAGTTGGTCAGAAGCATCCGCTATATGGAATTCTGAGCAGTCTGTCTGTGAAGTGCTCATATACACTCTTTAATAAGGATCATGTTAAAGATATTCTTCTGGAGGTGGACCTGCAGAAATCTTCTGGAAACAAACTGCTGACTCAGTCTTGCATGAATATACTTGTGGTAAACATTTTTTTACCGAGTTTTTTTTGTCTGTAAATGATTATGCATTAAGCAATATACTAGTCTTTCTTATAATCTCGATATAAATATGATAATATTTATATTCAGGTACTTGCGTCCTTTAGTCCTTTATTGCTTAATGGGACTGAAAAAGATTTGGTTCGTCTTCTTGAAGATGATAATGAAGTAATAAAGGAAGGTGTTTTGCATATTCTAGCAAAAGCTGGTGGAACGATTCGGGAACAATTGGGACAATCATATAGGTTTGAATATAAACTTTGGTGTTGCCGCGAGGTGGCAAGCCTGGTGGGATGGGTAACGGGTCAAAACTGATCAATTTTTTGTACAGGCCTGATTGTATTGCAAATGCTTTTTTTGCCTCTTTTATTTGATAAATAGTTAATGCCTTAACTATTATTACAAAATAAAATAAGTCTGAATAAAATGATTTAGGAGGTTGTATGCATCGAAAAACAGACTTCAGGTGACTTTCAACCCATTTGACCCGTTCTTCGTTTAGCTTTTTTTTTATCTGACTTGTTTTTGGATAAAACACAACCCAACTCTACCAATTAATAAGTAAATGGGTTGAAATTGCCACCTCTAGACCTTCTTTGTTTTCGTCTCTCTAATGTCTATATTATTAATTTTGCAGTACATTAGATCTAATCTTGGAGAGATTATGCTTAGAAGGTAGTCGGAAGCAGGCCAAATATGCTGTATATGCATTAGCAGCAATAACAAAGGATGACGGTCTCAAATCACTTTCTGTTTTATACAAGGTTCCAAACTTATATCTCGTAATACTTATTATTTAAATAGGCCTTCTCAGTATAACTAATTATAGTTCTCTTGAATATGTGTAGAAACTTGTGGATATGCTAGAGAAGAAGACACATTTATCCTCTGTGCTACAGTCTCTGGGTTGCATAGCGCAAACTGCCATGCCAGTTTTTGAAACTCAAGAGAAGAAAGTTCAAGGATTCATAAGAAAAGATATTTTAGGGACCAGTGAGGTACGAGTTGAATCCACTTTCTATCTCATGCTCGTTATTTATATGACTAAAGCGAGGTTTGTTTCACTGTTTCTCAGAAAACTATAGACAAAACAAAAGAATCTTGGGATGATAGAAGTGAACTTTGTTCATTGAAGGTTCGTTTATATCAATTCACTAAAAGTTCTAGTTTTTATAGAAATTGAATGTTTCTCATCTTTATTCCATCATTTTTGTTGCATAGATATTCGGCATTAAAACTTTGGTAAAAAGCTATTTGCCTGTGAAAGATGCACATCTTCGTGTTGGGATTAATGAACTCATAAAAGATCTCCAGAACATACTTTCTTTTGGGGAAATCTCAAACGATATTGAATCAAGGTACTTTTCGTCACCCGAATATTTTACTCTACCAGTTAGTTTGTATTCCAAGTCATTATATTAAAGTTTTTCTTTTGTGTCCCTCTCTAGCTGTGTTGATAAGGCCCATTTAAAGCTTGCTTCAGCCAAGGCTATTCTTCGTCTGTCAAAGCACTGGGATAAGACGATCCCTATTGATGTATTTTACCTCACCTTAAGTACTTCAGAGGTAAAATAAGTCGTATATATAGTTTGCTATTTATTTATATGTATCTTGCAGAATAGCTTATTATTTTTCCCTTTTTTTATCCATATAGGTCAAATTCCCTGAAGTTAAAAAACTATTTCTCAAGAAAGTTCATCAATACATCAAGGACCGGTGTTTGGACCCAAAATATGCTTGTGCCTTCTTATTAGCTTTAGGACCTCATCAATCAGTTCAGGATTTAAAATCTGAGGTTGCTTTTTCTGAACTTTTTGCAAATTTAATTATGTGTGATGTATATATATATAATAATAAATTTTAGATACGCCTGTAATATTTTGTTTCTAAATTTTAATTTGGCATTTTGGCAGGAAAATTGTAATCTGAATGACGTAATTCAGATGTGTCAACAAGGAAAGGCAAAGCAAAGTGATGGAAACTCGTCTGTGGTTCACATTCTTCCGTATCTGATTCATGCACTTGCCCATCATCCTTCGTGTCCAAATGTTGACGAATGCAAGGATGTCAAAGCTTATGAATTGTTATACAGGTATAGCGTATATGGTTTTGTATGTGATTTTGCATGTTTATTGCTTTTTTCGTCCATATGTTGAATGAAATGTATTTGTGTAAATTTCCAGGAAATTGTATTTATTTATTTCTTTGTTGGCACTTGGAGATGAAGAAGGGAAGCCTGGTAATAATAGTCTAAAGAAGGAAGAGGTTATTTCAGTACTTTCTGTTCTTGGAAGAATCAGGATTTCTGAAGATGCTGTAGATACGAACATGTCAAAGGTAGAGTCACGTAGAGAAAGATCATACAACATCAATTCATAATAGTAGATAACGTGATTCTCTTCAATATTATAGATCATTTACTTTTATTACATGTACAGAAATCGTATGCAATCTGCGATCTTTGCTTCTCAATCACCAAGCGTTTAGCCCAAAATCAAGAAGATTTTCTGGAACCGCTAGTACAAGTTCCTCTACCTCAAGTATTATACAAACCACACGTAAAGAAAGATGACAATAAAGCAGAAAAGGAGAAAGAAAAAGATAAGAAAGAAGACGAAAATAAAGAAGAAAAGGAGAACGAAGAAGATAAGGTAGAAGAAGATAAGAAAGAAGACGAAAATAAAGAAGAAATGAAGAACGAAGAAGATAAGGAAGAAGGTGAAAAGAAACATGCGACTGAAGGGCAGACATGGTTGGCGGATGTGGATGCTGTTGCTCACTTTGAGTCGCTTAGCTTGGAAGTTGATGACACTGTATGTTATTAGTGCTTATTTATTATATCATGGAAATTCACATAATAATCATCTAAAATGTTAAACAAGTTGTTTCTTTATCCTCGTGCCATCAGGATCCATCAAAAAGTAATGAAGATGATATGCTGAAGGACTTTGAAACAGATGGTAAAGAGGTTCCTTTAGGAGAAATGTTGAAACGGATTAAAGCTAAAGGAGCAAAGGAGAAAAGGGCGGCATTAAAAAATGGATCAACGCCAGCTGCTCCAGAAAATAACAGTAATAATAGTGATAATGTTGATGTCTTAGGAATGGTAAGAGAAATAGATCTCGAGAATTCAGATGTGTCGACTAAATTTGATTCCATCAATGGTCATGAAAAAACTAAAAGTGATGAAAAGCGGAAGAGGAAAAGAATACCTAAAGAATCAATAAAAGTCTCCCTACCCAAACGTCAAAGGCCATCCTCTGCTAAAAGTAGCTCAAAGGAGTTGTCAGCTTTTGATAACATCAAAATGAGTGACGATATTTCAGAAAATAAACATGATTTGAGAGAGAATATTCATATACAAACAGAAGAAGATGGGAATACGGATGACAGTAACTTGGAGGTAACCCTAATACCTTTTAATTAGACGAGTTTTATTACAATTGCTTATATGTTTCACTGTCTGATGCAGGAGCCTAAAAAGAATATAGATGCCAATGGTAGTCACAAAGCATCATCTGCCAGGAAGCGGAAACGAAGAAGTGTTGCAGGATTAGCAAAGGTTTTGTTGACTTTGACTTTGACAAGTCTAATTTTGTAATATTATGAATTGTGATTTCTGATATCATCTTTTCTTTTTCTCCAGAACACATCAAAGCAACAAAAAAGTCAGCACACTACAGACTTGATTGGCAGACGTATAAGAGTTTGGTGGCCTATGGATAAAGCGTGAGTTTCTCGTTTATATCAAGCAAAAAAATTATTTGTTGCGGAATTCACTTTCTAAAATCCTAATTTTCAGGTTTTACGAAGGGTTGGTGAAGTCTTATGACCATCAGAAGAAAAAACACGTGGTAAACTGCCTAGTCATTTTTTATTTTTCGTTTATCTTAACCACCAATTTTTATAGTGGAACAGTTGATTTGAAGGCTTCTATTTCATATTATTTTGCACTGTTTTGTACTATGTTGAAGGTGTTATACCAAGATGGCGATGTGGAAGTGATACGTTTGGACAAGGAGCGGTGGGAGCTCATTGCTAACACGCCCAAGCCTACAAAGGTGTGTTGTCAACTTTTTGTAGCATTGTATAGCTAAATTTCAGAGGATTATTGATATCTGATTTTTTTATTCACATTTACAGCGGAATAGACTGTCCAAGAGTCCCCGTCCTAAAAAAGGGTGAGTAACTGGTAGACGCTTTAGATTTTGAACAAATTTAAATCTATAAACTTCATCCAATCATCTTATTTTAGGGAAACATCTCGGGGTTAATGCATTTCTCTTCAATAAGTGACGTTATTTTGTTGTAATTGTTTCATTGTATCGTGACTGTTGTGTAGGCCATCTAGGAAGAAAATGAAAGTTTTGGATACTTTGAAGAAAGATAGGGAATCAAATGACATGTGAGTAAAAGATCTAGATTGTTTTTGATTTAGCTTTTTAGGAAATAAATAAATGTTAATTTAAGTGTTAACGAATAAAAAAAATGACAGATCTCCATCATCCATGGGAAGAAGCAGAAGAACCCCAAGAAAAAATACTAAGCAAAGACGAAGGACGGCTTCCCGGAAAACTCTTGAATTTTTTGAAGTTGAAAGAAAAGAGGATTCCGAGCCTGAGAGTGAGCCCGAATCTGAACATGAGCACGAGGAAGTGAATTTCTCCAAAGTTGATAATTTGGACACAGGTGAGGGTCCCAAACATGTCCATCTAAATCACGAAGCACATGATACTAATTTTGTTTTTGGTGGCTGTAATTATGTAGACGAAGATGTAAGTGATAAAGAGGGAGGAAATTCAGATGCCAAGAATAAGTTGAGTGATAGCGAGCAGTCCTTTAAGGAAAATGTTGAGAACAGTCCTCATGATGGGTCAGGATCGGGGTCTGATGAAGAACAAGAGAATGAGTCTCCGAGTTCATCAATGGAGGAAGCAAACACGTCAGGTTTAGTATGTAATAAAAATGATGATGAAGACATACATGATGGTGAAAGTTTATCAGAATTATCCGACGACATGCCTCTCGTATGCATTTTCATCTGTACATCCGTTTTTAACATATATCCCATTTCCTTCACTTCATATTAAGAAAACAGCTTCTTTCTGGAACAGGGTGTATGGAAGTCTCAAGTTAGGAAAACAGACGAGAGCAAATAGGTCTTGACCAACCACGAACGATGATGACGTTAATTGTTACACCAATAAATGGGAAAGCAAATATGGTATGTCGCCGTAGCATATATATGAATCTTGGAGCTAAGTTGTATGTGCAGTAGTAGTAGTGATGTATGGGTCTTTTGAGTACTTACAGGAAGACTCACAGTTGAATGTACAGATATAATACTTCACATGTGGGTTTGTTGACACGATTCTTTTGTTTGCTTTAAACACTAGTCGACACTTATCGTTAAAGACTTAGGTATTACAGATAGATAGATAGCCTCCTTTTGCTTCCATATGGTCTGGATGTATGAATATTTTCTATTTCTTCAACGTAGCCTCAATCAATTTCATCATGTTTTTGTTGAGATTATTATTCGGTTACAACTATGGTCAAAACCATGACAGATAAGTTGTTAGGCTCCCTTTCTCTTATTCTCGTTACTTTTTTTTTTGGTAACTACTCTATCTGTCTCGAAATGATTATTACATTGTATTACCAATAAAAAACTTATGGTCGTCGTTTAAAAGCTTTTTGATTTGTGGAATTTACAAGTAGACATTTATTTTGGAATATCAAAATCAAAAGATGGATTTGAGAGGTATGTATGTAGCAACTTTTTCACATTTAGGAAAAAATTGATTGCAAGAAAAGACATCGTGGAATGTGTCACATGACTGGAAAAGTCGGTCCTATCGAAAGAAACCGCGTTACCACATCATTTTCTCACTTTATAAACTTCTCACAACACTTTTACAAAAGTTCTAAATGTTAAAATATGTCATGATAACGATATTCCAATGGTTGAATGAAACATAAAGAACACTAATATGTATACGAGTTGAGTTCATATAACAAGCTCGTGTCAAGTTTCCGAGCTCGAGCTTGAGCTTGAGCTTGAATTCTAAAGCTCGGGTTGGGTTTGAGCTTGGCAGATACTCTCCACTCGTCTAGTTTACACCCCTAAAATATTTAAGGATAGTTTTTGATCAAGATCAATGGATGTTAAAATTACAACTCTCAAAACTTCCATTTTTCGACTTTTTTTTTTTCTGTTTTCATTGAACAGTTGGATACTCATTTACCTATTGTCAAAGTTAAAAATTACATTGAATTGAAACTGAGTAAGTTAAAAATGTTAAATATCATTAAAGATACTATACTAGATTTTTTGACATGAAAAGCAAATAGTAATAGGATTGTGACATATTTAATGTCCATTACTAAAACATCTTTATTACATTACCTACCTAAAAAAAAAGTATCTAAATACTGTTCAAAATCACAGGAACATAGAACATACATATTATGCATATAGGTTTACTATTTTAAATACATCCAAATACTTAATTAGACACTACAACTACTAACAAGTAAACATACCGCATATTATAAATATATATAGAGACATTAATCGCCGATCTTAAGTTTCTCTAAAGAACCAGTCATACTCTTTTGGGTTCGTAGTTTTTTCAACTCTGATTCTAACGTTCTGCATAACTCGGCATCTTGAGGGTCTCCCAAGGGCACGTCCACATGCACAGATCCTTGCTTTAAGGGTTCTATTGGTTCACGAGTTCCTGATTGCTGCTTTATGTAGCTGTAAAGTTCTTGATGAAATGGATGGTCTAACGAGTAACAGTCATTACAGGAATAGCGACCTGAGCCCGAGCCCGATCCTGAATTTGAACCTGACCCTTCTTTTCGGCAAAAATGAGGGAGGGACGAATGGTCCATTATCTACACACCAAAACATTAGGCGTTACTACTTACTAGTTACTAGAGTTGTTGGTTTTAGTAAAGATAGGTAGGTTGATTTCAATAGTGTTTTCTTGCAAATAGAACTTTGAAGCTAAAAGCAGAATGGAACAAATGGTTCAAACGGGTTAAAAGTCTCCTTTTAAAGCGTACAAGCTCCTGAATAATTTTATGATTCTGATAAAATTGTTTTGACCCGTTACTCAACCCACCCATCTTCCCACCAATCGATTACGATAAAATACATTACCTTCAATAGCTCATCACGACCGCCACCTTGCAGCACTTGTACTTTTAACTTTGTTCGCTCCTGCAAGAGTGGTTTAACAACCTGCAAAGACATATGTGGAAAATGTTCATAATCTGCTAAAAGATTTATTTTCAATAGGCGTTAATAAATACCAACACTTTTGATGGTTACTCCTTACTGACCTTCCAACATGCTGAAAATATGTATGGGACATTTACTACATAATATTTGATTGTCTTCTCTGGATAGTTGAGATCGTCAACGGTAGAGATTGTAGTGAGCAACTGTGGTGCACAAACATCATATGTTTCATTAATTGATTATAAGCCATATTTGTTCTAAACAGATTTCAGTTATTGTTTTTCATTTTACCAATTTAGAAGTACAAATACTTTTGTTTTTTACAATGGAAATGCCAAAACGGACTACGGCGGTTTTATTCTCATAAAAAAACACACAAGTTAGGCCATAGACGTGATGTTAAAACCTTTGACTCAATAATTGTTACCTAATCTAAAAGAAAATTATTTTAAAACTGATAAGTGGACATTTGTTTAGCATACACAAACATATACTTGACATTTACATGTACCTTTATCTGGTTTAATGCCGAAAGCTTTAGGCCACTCATATCTAAAACCTTCACGCACTTGCCAATATACTTCCCATTCCTTTTTGTCGCAGATGGCTACAACGAATTGACCAAGTTAATAATAACATCTTAAATTGGTAACATTAAACCCAAATCTAGCAAATTCTTCTCACCAGAATCACACGATCGCGATATTCATTAATCTGAATATGTGACTGAACATAATAATGGATCTGCAATTTATAGTAACATAAATTAAAGCATTAGATTTGTAATGAATAGTATTAAGTCATCGATCTATAACTCGTTCTAATAAAGTCTCACAGATGCTTTGTCAAACGTGCTGAGCCCTGCGCCAATGGCAAACACCGGAAGGCCCTCTCTTGTGTAACCAGACACTCCGATCAGCTGTGAATCCCGCACTCCTCTATAGAAATTAGCAGGAATTATCGGTTTCTAGAAAACAAAAAAGTAGCTAGTCACCAATGATTATTACACAATTTGAAGGGGTAAGTCGGTTTGGATTAAACCGTCTTAAATTAAACTTACAGCTAAAATGTCATCAATCCCATTTTGCAGCCTCCAATTTAAGGTATCAAGCAACTATAATTTCAGAAAAAAAGTATATCACAAATAATTACATAAAAAGAAAAAAGATAAGATTTTAAAAATGTAAAAGTAATGAAAAAAACCATCTTATGAGCTTTGGAAACATTCCATTCTCTAGCTTTAAGAAATCTTTCCAATGTTTCAACAATATATCCTTGATGAACATTCTAAAAAACACACAAACACACTTAGATTTACAATCATAAACAATGTGCAATTATAAAAATATAGATCTAAAAAAGAAAACCTTGAATGTTCTTTTGAGAGGCTCATCAACTGTAGAAAAAAAAGTCAAAATTAGTAAAGTTTTTAAGCCAAGAACAAGATGAGCAAAAACACAAACCTTGTTCCATTAAGGTTTTTAACTGATTGATTGCTTCTTGGGAAACAAGACCCATACTTATTCAAATCTAACAAAAGATGCTAGTCTTCAAGATCGAAGGTTTCTCTCTCTTGTGTTGTGATGACGAACTTTCTTTGAACTGAAGCAGTAAGTCACGTTTTTTATTGACACTTATTATTACAATCGTTTGACTTTTCTAATCTTGTATTTTTCTGCCTGTAGATATATATAGTGGGTGTGTGTTATTTAAAGTAAGTTAAAACTTGATGATGAAGCTAATTTATTAATTAATTGTAACGGAAAGGGAAACTTGAATTGGAATGAAATTCGTATGAATCAGGTAAACTTATATTGTTTGGTTATTGTATTTACCCTGTTGTGACGTAAAAAGAATTTGTATTCGATACGGTTATACTAAGAAAATTTATATCATTTTAGAATTAAGATTAAGATATGCATAAGAGCACCCGAAGTGATAATGAGTGACAATGTGGGTTGTGGGGGTTGTGGGGAAAAAGCTGATGACGTGGCAGTGAGAATGTGGGTTGTGAGATTGTTATGATAGGGAGGGTTGTGGAGGTTGTGGGATTATTTTATTATTTTTATTTTTTTTCTTAAAACATTAAATAAAAGATAAATAAATAATTAAAATAATATAAAATATTAAAACTTAATAATTAAAACATTAAATAAGATAAATAAAAAATTAAGACAAAAACAAATAATTAAAACAATACAAATAAAAGCTAAACTAATTCATCCCGTATTTTTCTAGGATTTTTATTTTCTCCGCTTCGACCCAAGCCGCTTGTGCTGGCGGCATCCCCTCCGTGCTTTGTTGAAGAAACATCATATCGTCTCTTCTTGCACTAGAGTAAGCCGCTTCTTCTTGTCGGATAGCCGCTTGTTCTTGTCGAATAGCCGCTTGTTCTTGTCGGTGGAGGGTTTTCACCTTTATTTCCGCGGTTTGCTTCTTCGTCTTCGTAATCTTCTTCAGGTGTGTCGCGATGAGCCCGCAAAGCGTCGAGGACGAAGATGTTTGCGCCTTATCGGAGGCGTCGGATGATTCCTTTCTTTTACTACCTCTCTTTTTCCCTGGAGGTCGTTGTTCTACATCATCCGCAAATATGTCGTCCCCGGCACCAACGTCGTCGAGGTTGACGGTATCGAGTGGAGGGTCTATCTTGACAAATGAGCGCCATCGGCTGTGATCCCTCCAGATTTCCCAGGCCTTGTCATGCCTAAACGTCGAATGCTCGGACTCATAGTACATTTGCCGAGCCGCTAGGTAAACCGCATGGTCGTCAGTCCCGCTTGTTCGATTTCTTACCGCCTCGGCGTGGTGGCCGATAAAAACCTTGACCAAGGCACTCATCGCCGTAAACTTGGAGTTGAGGGACTCCTTGCCTCTCTCCGGCAATCCTAGCTTCGCCGCCTCTTTGTTGTAACCCTCAACGATCCGTAGCCAAAATCGAGGTTCGGGTTGGGCGTTTCCTACCCCCTCATCTTCCGAGACCGAGCACCACATCTCCGCCAACAGGGCCTCCTCTGGGACCGTCCATGCAATCTTTTTGCACGTCTTTTTCTTTTTCGATGTGGACGGTCGTGCCGCGGTTACTTCGACCACATCGTCCGTTTCTTAGACGATTTCTTGGGTTTCGGGAACAAATGTTTGTGTTTGTTGGGTTTGTTGGGTTGGAAAAGTTTGGGGAGGAAAAGTTTGGGGAAGAAAAGTTTGGGATTGTGAGAAAAGTTGTTGATGCATGGCGTATTGTTCGGGAGTGAACATTGGTTGTGGGTATTGTGGTTGTAGAGGTTGTTGCGTTAAATACGTGTTTAGAATTTGTTGGGATTGTTGTGGCGAAAAGTTTGGTATTTGGTTTGGAAATAGGCCGTTTGGTGTGCCGAAAAAGTTAGCGAAAGCGGATGGGGTTTGTGATTGTGGCGTCGAGGGATTGTTTGTGTTTGTTTGGGGAGCGTTTGATGAAGACGAAGACATTTTGTGATTTTTTTGGGTTTGGGTATAAGATTGAATTGGATTAAGAATAAGATTGTTGAAAGAAGGTGTGATTTTTTTGGTTAAAATGGGGTTGTATTTATAGGTGAAATGGGTTGGTAAAAAAATAAAAATAAAAAAAATAATAATTAATAATAATAATAACGGTAATATATCCGTTGGAGGGAAAAAAAAAAGAAAAAAAAAACAAAAAAGCGATAACGGGTCGTTGTAGGCACAACGGGTGCCTCACAACGAACCCACAACGAGGGGGACTCGGACTCATAACGAGCACAACGCTCGTTGTGAGTGCACAACGAGCCGAGAACCCCCCCCCCCCCCCCCCCCCCCCCCCCCCCCCCCCCCCCCGGGTGCTCTAATAAATAAGGTTTAAAAATTTTATATCGTTCGTCGGATATTTTTTTATTTCTGTTTTCTTTGAACTTGTGTTTTTATCGACCTTTCATTTACATACAAAACCTAACATGTAAATATAAAAATAAAAAGTCATAAATCTAAACAAATTAATGCATCATATTTATATACATGATGCATAAAGTTTTAGATATGATACAATAACGTAATATTCTAATATATGATAAGCACCGTCATAAGATCTAACGTCGTTGCATCATATTATAAATATGTTGCAACAAAAATCATAAATATGATGCAATAAATTATAAATATGAAACAAGTATAGATATATATCTAACCGGTTGTCACACAACACACAACACAAGCAATTAGTAATCGTACACGTAATCAATATTAACAAAGTAAAAGTAATACATTTGTTGTTGATTTACCTCGTTTAGGATTTATAATGAAATCCCTCTACAAGTTTGCACACGACACCTTTTTTAGCAACAAACTTGTATGCCTGTACACGTTTATAGTTTCCACAACCTTTGTCTAGCTCCTTTTATCTTGTTTGCTTTAAACCGTAAGTCGATACAACACCTCCACGGTGTTCGAACTTGTTGTATTCGACACAAACCAAAACCGAAACTCTTTTTGGGTTTTTCCGATCTATCTAATGGAAAGGAAGGAGAAATCGATTAGGTTTAAGATCCCTAATCGATTATTGTGTGTTTAATATAATAAACTTGATGTTTATTATATAGTAAACAATTACTTGGGATGCAAGATGTATTGTAATTAGGAAACAATTCCTATTTATATAATAAACTCTCCCATTTGTCAATTAATACAGTTAACACATTAATTAATAATTAATAATTAATAAATGTATAATCGTGTCTAAATATCAATGTGTGCGACCCCGTAGGCTCACATATTTATAGACTCAAATTTACTTGACGTGTTCAAATACCAACAGCTCCCACTTTCAGCATGTCTCAATAAATGTGATAACATTGGTTAACGTTTGGCAACACGTTAATGCTCCTATAAATACACGGGTGAAGTTTCCAAAATTCATTGTTTGAGTTTACTATCATTTTGTTTCAGATACTCTAGTTGAATATGGATATGGATCTAGCTCATTCCATCCTTTTAACTTTATGTTTCTCATTTCGCGAATCACTTAAGATTACCAAATTATATCGAGACGCATCTAGATTAATTTGGGTATGACCAGACATACATCTTTAACTATTCATGAGTGGTGAAGTATTATCATACTTCAGTTGCAAGCCGAAGTAACAAATCCTATCTTGAATACGATCGTTAGCCATGTATTTCACTACATTACCAAAAATAGTCTTTTTACTATCCTTATTCAGGATAGGTAGAATTATGATCAAATAATGTACTCCATACATGTATAACTTTTGCATCTTAATGTCGCACCCCGCATAGTGGAAACACGAGATGTGAGAGCTGGAATATCATTACACGGGTCATAAGCAAAATAAACGGTCAAAGTCATTGCATTAAAATAAAATAGTTCACACTTCGAAATCAACCAAGCAGTTTAACTGTTTAACACAAGTACATAATACAAAGTTTCAAAATAAATTCCCAAAATAAAAGGGTCTTTCCCAAGGTTTCGCCTCATGTGACCATACCGACCCTTCCATGCCATGCACTTCGACACTTACACTAGTTTCCTGAAACATAAAATAAAGTGTCAACTACATAACGTAGTGAGTGAGTTACAGTTTTGAGTTTCTCGATAAAAGTTTCCAAAAAGAAAATATATATGTGATAAATATCATAAATGAAAAGGAAGCGGAACAACGCTAAAACTATATTTATGAAAGTTTCGAACGTACGCAAGTAAAGTAGAACTCGTATCATAAAAAGTTATAGCGGAAGCAATCGCTAAAGTATTGTATATGCGTAAGTAATACGTGATTAACTAAATTCGTAACTTGTATCAATCGCTTGGCTTAATATAACGTAAGTCTACACTAAACCGATTGTCTGGTCAGATCTAGCCCCAAAGTTTCACAATGTTTGAGTTTCCACCTGATTCTAGTAATATGTACTTAGGTCGCGAACCACAAGCAAGGAGTGACCTCTCCTAAGTATCGATACCCATAATACTAACGGCTATTGCTAATAGTGTATAGTGTTTCTGTTTCTCTAAAGCGGGGCAATTTGAACTCTGTTTCTAAAAATAGTAGTAAGCACTTACGGAGTTTATATTCTCAACAAGGATTGATTTCGCATACAAGTAACCTAAATTTAGTTTAGCCAATTTACGGGGAATTATCACATTTTACGCATAATAGTTTCACAAGTTTCCAAAGTTTCACGAGTTTCACAAGTTTCCAAAGTTTCCAAGTTTCATAAGTTTCGAAGTTTCATAAGTTTCATAAGTTTCAAAAGTTTCAAAGTTTCATACGAGTTGAAAATAGTTTCAAAGAGTTACATAACAAACAATCTTATGTTTCCCCCAAATAAGCATTTAAAATAGTAAAACATAGTGGGGTTGTAACTCACGGGTTGCGGAGAAAAGATACGAGTAAGCGAGAGTGGAACGGAACGCGTCGGGAATCAAGGATGACCTAAAACACCGGAATATCGTGTAAGTATAATAGTATGACTTAAGTTATGTTAAAGTTCCATTTTAACATTTTTAAATCTTAAACTTTAATACTTTAAATTCTGTCCCAAAGTTTCATTACGGAAAGTTTATATGTTATTATGTGTTCGTGTGCGTTTTAGGGTCCGATTGGTCCAATTATGTCCAAAATGAGTCGATGTTTAAGGTCAATACGTATAAGTTACAAAAATGTTAAGTCGCTGAGTTTGAGTATAAGTTTACGGTGAAATTTGGGCAGCGCTTCCGCGCTATAAAAATTGAATCCATTTTTCAAACACTTTCCCGCTTTAAACAAACAATTTAAACCATATAATACGATAATACAAGTGTTTTAAGTCCTCAAACTCATCCAAACTATTTTATTTACCAAAACAGTAAGTTCCCAAAATATACAATCTGTAATAAAGTTATTTGGACTTATTTTTACGTTTAAAGTTCTCAAAACGACGTTTTTATTGGACAGCGAGATCCAGACAGCGGCTGGAGGCTGGATATCTTCAGCCGCCGGCTGGATATCTTCAGCCGCCGGCTGGAGGCCTTCGGCCAGTTTCTTGTTTTCGTTATTTTTCGATTTTTAGCCCGTTTTAGTGTTAGATTCTTACATGCAATCGGTTATTATTCAAATATATACATTTTTAAGCAAAAGTCACAGTTTCTTTTAGATTTATATCATCAAAATGTAGATCTATGAGAAAAACTCGTTTTTAAACAAGAAAAGGTTTTAACATTTTAGAAAAACACTTTTTCAGTCCATGGATCGTCCATGCAAGTAAAGATTTGTGTAATAACAGAAAAATAAGAGGGTTTTACCGAAGGAAAAAGTTGTGTGACGGTTGGATGTGATTCTAGCTTCAAAAAGTGTGTAGACCTTCTTCAAAACCCGATTTAAAGCTTCCTCTTTGATACCCTTTTGCCCTAGGACGATTTGTAGGTGTTTTTGATGGATGGATTTGAGTTTTTGTTGCTGTTTTAATGGGAAAATCACTGGGTTTTAGTTGAGTGTTCTTGAGGCTAGAGAGAAACAATTGTATGAGTGTGTTTTGATTTTTGAATAATGAAAAGGAAAAATGAAAGAAAGTGGTTAAGGGACTTCCAAGACTGGCCTTGGAAGTTGTTTTGGTCAGTTTTTGGTCCAATCCCCGAGTTGGGGAGTTGGCCAATCGTTTCTCATGCAATAATGACTCATCAAGTCACAGGTCAGCGAGATTCAGCCACCGGCTGGAACCTTTCAGCCGCCGGCTGGGTGGCAATTTCCAGCTTTGTGACGTTTTAAGTTTTCCGTTATTGTTAGTTGTGGACTAGAATTTTATTAGTTTCCGTTATGAACTTAGTCAAGTTCTTGTATAGTTTATTTGGTTTTAGGATTTACAAGTTGATTCCGACTTTGGTTCCGACACCATAAAAGACCCAATATGTACGAACTAGAACAATACGATCACGATAAAAATGCAACTAGAGATTCGAACCGATATAGTAACTGAGAATCACCTGAATTTTAGACGGTTGTCACACTTAAGTCTAAGGATAAATAAACCAAACATGTATGAATTATACTTAATGACTAAGATCCGAAAAGTTATAATTCACCGATGGGATAATCCAGTATGCATCTTGTGGATACTATGTGAGTTGGTGAGTCCATCTGACCAAACACTAAGATATTGTCTTAGTTTAATTATATTCCCATATAATTAATTGACAACGCATATTTAAAATAATAACATATGCAAAAAATATTATTCAAGGATTAAAACATGAAAAATAGGATACAATTAATATAATAAACGAAAAAACCTCATATATTCAATATTTATTTCATTTAAAAATATAATTGTCTAATACATCCTTTATCCAAATACTAAACACGAATTTACATGTGATTACTAGTTAAACGAAGTCTTATACCCTCATCATATTGAGTTAGTTTCTCACTGAGAGTGAAGCAAGTAGTACTGCAAGTGAGTTGAGCTCAAGTGATGGGGATGTAAGTGATCTGAAGATGCTACTGAAGAGTTGAAGGTTTGCAACTATACGGAGGATTTATCCAAGGTCAACTTCATTGCCAACATGGAAAACCTCAAAACAAAGAAGACAAAGGTACTTCTTGATCTTCAGTCGTAAAGGAATTGTGAAAGTTCCTTACCATTTTAACTGTTCAGAACGAAAATCTGATTAAGGCCCTATTCACCTTGGAAACCCAACATCAAGACCTTAAGTTTGAATTGGCAAATCTAATTAACTTAAAATAAAAAAAAATGACTTTTCAAATAAATTTCACCAAAGTGAAAAGGACCGAACTGAATTTTTGTCAATTATCAGCACTCAAACCCAGAAAATTGACATGTTGTATGAATGTGTTGAAAAACACAAGAGACGTTATGCTGAGAAAGTACAAGAAGTTTAACTGTGAAATTAGGTTAACTGAACATGAAAGGAAACTTGAACAATTTCGCACCTCTTCCACCACTCTTACTTCAATTTTAAGTCGTCAAAGAATAAGTGGAAACTCTTCTGGATTAGGATACAAAGAAACACCACCTCCCTTTAACAATAACTTTAGTTTCTTTAAATCTGAACTTCATTAAACGAAGAATGTGAACCATCCACTTTCAAATCAAGTCAATATGAGAAACCTAAGAATCAAGATTCCAAATCAAGTCAATCTATTGCGGACCACGCTGTTCCACCAAGTCAGCGCCTTACCGTGCAGCACGCAGGAGGCGTACTGCACCTTATCAGCTTCGGCACATCAGCTGATGTGCAGCACCGACTCGATGCTCTCAAACCAGGACACCAGTCCTACGACACCAGTCGTGCCATGGAACTCCTTGGGCTTACAAGCCATGAAGCTCTTGTAGGTGCAAGCAGGGGGGTTTGGGTGTTGGTTCTGGTTGTTGTTCTACTGATTCTGGTTATTGTTCTGTTGTTGTTGTTGCTGCTGCTGCTGTTGCTGTTGCTGTTGCTGTTGGTGATGGTTCTTGACATTAGCATTGATCTCAACCGTGATCTGAGCGATCATGTTGGGCATCGCTGCATTCAACTGCTCAGCGACTTGTTCAGCGATGATACTGGCGTTTGTACGAGGTGCCATGATTCTACAACAGAAAACAGATTCAGTTTAGCAACGCACGATTAGAGTATGATAAGAATATAATCCAATGAACAAGTTAACAATCACGCAAGAGTAAAATAACGGAACAGATAGTACACGCACGACAAGGATTCAAGAGGTTCACACAACAAAGATTCAAGAGATTCACACGACAATAACAATAATAGATAGAAACTTCATTCATTAATAATAATAAATTTGAGTACAAGGTTCAAATGGAAATGAAGTACAGTACAATACAATAAGGAAATAAATAGAAATGGCTCGAAGCTGTGTACATTGAAAATTACAACTCGGCCTACAGTACATAAGTAAAGGAAATGAGCGAACGACGTCTCTCCAGGAACATCTTGGCGGCGATGACCGCTAACAGGGTCCCCATGACCAAGCAAACTCCTACCAAACGCTGCTCCGACAACCGATGCGCGGCATCGGAGACTTCACAGAGGAGCAGCCCTTGCTGTTGGGCTTCCTCAGAAAGTCCCCTTACCTCGCGGTGGAGGTGCAGAAAAGCGGCATGAGGGGGAGGCTGTAGGGTAGGCGGCATCCGCTGCCTAGCTGCTTCAGCTTCTCGGGCACGCTGCATCTCTTCACGCTCGAGCTGCCGCTCCCACGTGTAATGGTCCATCATCGAGGTGCGTGGAGCCTCGGGAGGTGGGTGCCCAAAAGGAAGATGGGGTGGTGCAGGCCTGGACGGGCCGTCCTGCTGCGCCGCCATCCTGTCGGGTAGTCGACCCGGAAGGACTACCTGCTTACGTGCCATCATGACGACACGGGGTCCACGTCGCTGTGGTGGTGCGGCAACGGGTGCCGATGGAGGTGGTGGTAGAACCGACCTCGGGCTAGACCCGATGCTGCTCGACACAGCCATGGAGGTATCCTCCGTGGGGTCGGTAGTCTGGTGACGGAGGCTTTCCGAGGCGGTATGGCCCTCAGAAGCCTCATGCGATGACGCGACTCTCTGCTGTGATCGGGACTGGGATCGCGAGGGGGATCGTGAACGAGATGACTGAGACATGACGGATCTGCGACGCAAAGAGTTTCGTAAGTACGGGAACAAGATAATATTAAAGGAATATATGTAAGGAAATGCATGTAAGGGTCAATCACGTGAGGTTGGGAATAATAAGACCGGGAATTTTCGACTCAAAACCGTTTAACATTAGTAATTACGTTCCGTCCTTGCATAAGTCATTTTGAACTAGGCATGGGTGATCAGGCCATGCGTAGTTAAAAACAATCATGCAATCGCGAAATTAATTCTCTAAAGTTTTGAACCCATAATGATTTTCCGAAAAGCCTTGGTTATAGTTTGGTTTCGAAAACTTTTTGAAAACTTTTTAAAACCGTTTTCACTATAACCTGTGCTCTGATACCAAGTCTGTCACGCCCCGCTATAGCGGAAACACGGAATGTGAGAGCTGGAATATCATTACACGGTCATAAGAAAATTAAACGATTCAAGTCATTGCATTTAAAAAGAAATAGTTCATGATTCGAAAACAACCAAGCAGTTCAATAGTTTAATTCAAGTACAAAATACAAAGTTTCAAAATAAACTCCCAAAACAAAAGGGGTCTTTCCCAAGGTTCGCCTCACGTGACCATACCGACCCTTCCTTGCCATGCACTTCTACACTTACACTAGTTTCCTGAAACATAAGATAAAGTGTCAACTACATAACGTAGTGAGTGAGTTACAGTTTTGAGTTTCTCGATAAAAGTTTCCAAAAATAGAAATATGTATATATACGTCATAAGTAAAAAGGAACAGAGCGACGCTAGATCATATATATATATATATATATATATATATATATATATATATATATATATATATATTTATAAATATTAAAGAGTTTCGTACACACGTAAATAAAAATAGAACTCGTATAATAAAAGATGAAGCGGAATCCATCGCTAAAATAAAGTATATGCGTAGGTAATATGTGCTTAACTAAATTAGTAACTTGAATCAATCACTTGGCATAATATAAGGTAAGTCTACACTAAACCGATTGTCTGGTCAGATCTAGCCCCAAAATGTTTCATTGAGTTTCCACCTGAATCTAGTAATATGTGCTTGGGTCGCGAACCCTGAGCAAGGAGTGACCTCTCCTAAGTATCGATACCCATAATACTAACGGCTATTGCTAATAGTGTGTAAAGTTTCTGTTGGGAAAAACAATGATTTAACCCAAGTTAATAAATCTGTTAATTAAAGTCTTAGTCTGAGTGATATGAGTCTGAGTGACTTGAGTCTGAGTGACTGAAGCTGACTACTCAGACTCATGAAGAGACGTAGGGCAGTAATTTTGGTATGTTAGTTAGATAAAATCTTCTATCCTTTTAGAAGATTTTCTAAGATTCATACTTATCAAGCTCACTATTATTGTGTATAAATAGTGAGCTTGAACTTTGTAATCGATGTACCTTTTTTAAGCAATATAACTGTGTGTTATACTTATTCTTTGTTATTATAATTCCGCAATAATAAACAAGAAACTGAGTAATCAATCGATTAATAATAATTAACGTCTAAATACTTATTTGTGATTGATTAGCCATTGTTTGAGATCTTATTGAGACCTAAAAACTGGTATCAGAGCAAATAAGATTTAAATTTTAATAAATTTATAAATCTTAAACGATCAATACTTAAAATCTCAAAACAATGTCATCATCTTCAAACTCACCTGCAATGGCTGGTAAAGGAATTCCTGTTTTCAATGGTCACAATTTTGCCCATTGGAAGCTTAAAGCTGAGTGGCATCTCTCAGGAATTCATGAAGAAATGATAAGAATAATAACTGAAGGACCCATAATCCCTGGAAAGCCCATCGATGAAGTAAAAGAAGGTGATAAAGTAGTTCAACGTGCTAGATGGGTTCCAACCACCAAGTCTCAATGGACAGATCAAGACAAGTTGTTGTACAATCTTGATCCTAAAGCCAGAAGCATTTTAGGAAATGCAGTGTCTGAACAAATTTTTTCAAAAATAGCTGGGTGCAAAACTGCAAAAGAACTATGGGACACATTAATTGTGTCTTATGAAGGTGTTCCAGTGGTGAAAGAGCAACGATTAAACAGTCTCATTAGAAATTATGAAAATTTCTATATGAAAGAAAAGGAGACTTTGGCTGACGTTCACACACGTTTTCAAATTATGCTGAATGATATGTCAGCTCTAGGAGTGACAAAGGAAGATGATGAAATCTGTAAGAAATTTGTTGACATCTTACCTAACAAATTTGAATCTGTTATTACATCTCTTGTAGTTAGCGAGAAACTGTCCACCTACAAGCTGCCAGGACTCTTTGGTTTATTGTTAAATTTTGAGGAATCTCAAGAAAGGAAAAAGATTAACAATAGACGAACTGCAAGAGATCCTGAAGCTGCATTAGTTGCAACCAGTAGAAGGAATAAAGAAATTTATTCTAAAGCTGACTCATCTGAATCTGAGTCCCACTCAGACTCAGAATCAGATGATGAAACTGAAGTCAAGAAATTGAAAAGTCAGCTTGCTCTACTAACAATGAAGCTTGAACAGAAGACAGGCTACAAAGGAAAGAAACCTTTTGATCTGAAAAAGGTGAAATGCTTTAAATGCAACGAATATGGTCACATGGTTGCTGACTGTAAAGTCAAGAATGCTCAGACTGAACACATGGACGAAGTTGCTGAGAGGGCACAAAGATATCGACAGAAGTATCTTAAATACAAGAAAGGCAACAGTTCAAACACAAGAAGTCTCAAACTGAGCAAAAGGCATTTTTTGCTGAAGAATGGTTAGATGAGGAACTATCATCTGACGAAGATGAAGAAGTGGTGGATAAATGTTTAATGGCACTTACAGAAGAGGTGACTGAAGCTGAGAAATCTGCATCTCAGTTTGAAAAGGATCTGAAGGAAGCTGAGAGACTGAGCTGTAACTCAGACTGGAACAAGTCAAAGCTGTATAAGGTACACAATTTTAACTCTTACACAAATGAACAAAAACTTCAAATGTTTGAGTATATTTTTGTTGACTTGACCACCACTTTAGAAGAACAAACTGAACTCAAACAAAAATTCAAAGATCTTGAAAATAGTTTGAAAATTAAAGATGATAAAATAGTCGAACTAGAAAGCTATAAAGTACTTTTAAATGCTCAGACTGAAGCTTATAGTGATCTTGCAAAAGAAAATCATAAACTTAGAGAAGAAACTGAGCATTATAAAAGAATTTGCAAATCATGGTGCATATCATCCTTAAAAAATGAAGATTGTTTGAGTAGACAGGTACCCAAACAAGTTCAAGCAGTGTTGGGGGAGGGATTCAGTTTGAAGAAGTATATGACTGAAGAAGAAGAAGAAGCTGAAAAAGCTGAAAGAGAAAAAATTATTTTCAAACCAGAAATTCTTCCAAACACTTTCACTTATTTGAAAGGAGAAAAAATAATGATGTCAAATGCTTTTGTAAAACCTGTAATTTCGAAAGTTTCTAATAAAAGTGATTCTTCATCTTCTTCTCAGTCTGATTGTGTTAATTTGTCTGAAACTGAACAAACTGTGCAAGATGAAAAAGCTTCTGTGCATCTAAATAATAGATTGCCCAAGGCTGTGAGTAAATCCAAGACCCCAGTCAGTCCCAAGAATCTGAATAAAAGTCATGAAACAAAAACTATTGATAAACTGGGAAATCAATTGTTGGAACTGACCAATATAGTCAAAACTCTAGTCAGGAACAAATCACCAACTCAAGTCAGGCCCAAAACTCCTCCTAAGAGAATTTGCTACAATTGTGGTGAAAAAGGGCATGAAGCTGTATTTTGTAAACAACTGAGTCAGTCTAGACCACAGAAAATTAATTTTCAAAAATCAGTCTCACCAAAAAATTGGTCAGCCTCACATAAGTCAGTGTCACCAAAGTCTAGGTCAGTTTCATCAAAGTCGGTTTCTCCTCAAAAGCAAAGAAACAGTTCTCCATTAAAGACAACATCTGTGCAACCCATTAAAACTAAGTCAGTTCCATCTCGAGTCAGTCTCAAAAATACCCCATGTAAGTACTGTGGTGTCATAGGTCACTATTCTGTTAACTGCATGAAGGAAATAAACAAATGGAACTATACCAGTCCCAAAACTGACTGCAAGATTGAGCCTGAACTTAAACCTGCTCCAGTTCATGGATCCACTCTAAAGTGGGTACCCAAAAGGAACTAACATCTTCTATTTCATGTGCAGGACTCTACAAAATGGTATCTAGATAGTGGAGCGTCAAGACACATGACTGGAATGAAGTCTTTTCTACAAGACTATAAAGAAGAAGATGGGCCTCAAGTGAGATATGGAGACAATGGGGTATCAATGACACGTGGATATGGAAAGATTCATGCTGGAGCTGTCACTTTCAAGAGAGTGGCATATGTGGAAGGATTACAACATAACTTACTCAGTGTGAGTCAAATAACTGATGAGGATCATGAAGTCAGATTCAGGAAACAAGCTGGAATAATCTACAGTGACAAAGGCAAACCATTACTACTCGCCAAGAGGGAAAGAGATGTATTCTGTCTGGATCTGAGCACGGCAAATGATGAAGCTGAGACATGTTTGTTTACAGAAACCAAAGAAGAAATCAATTGGCTGTGGCATAGAAGGTTATCTCATCTAAACTTCAAAAATATAAATGCTTTGTCAAAGAGTAAATTGGTTAGAGGTCTCCCTGAACTGACCTACACCAAAGACAAAGTTTGCTCAGCCTGTGTGCTTGGAAAGCAAACAAAGACTCAATTTCCATCCAAGATGCTGCACTCAATTGAGGAACCATTATTTATGTTACATATGGACTTATTTGGTCCAATTGGAATTGAGAGTAAAGGAGGAAAGAAATACACCCTTGTAATCGTTGATGAATTTACTCGATTCACTTGGGTTATATTTCTCAGGGCTAAAAGTGATGCAGCTGAAGAGATCATCAGTCTGATCAAAAGAGAATAGCGCCAGAAAAACACTCTTGTTCGTCAAATGAGAAGTGATCATGGAACTGAGTTCAAGAATTCAGTTTTAATAGACTTCTGTGATCAATTAGGCATAGTTCAAAACTTTGCATCAGTTCGAACCCCTCAACAAAATGGAGTTACAGAGAGAAGAAACAGAACGTTAATTGAGGCTGCTAGAACAATGTTGTGCTATGGAAATATGAAGATCAAATTCTGGGCTGAAGCTGTGAACACTGCTTGCTTCACTCAAAATAGGTCCATTATCGTAAAGAGACATGGAAAGACAGCTTATGAATTATATCATAACAAGGTCCCTTCTATTCATTATTTCCATATCTTTGGAAGTAGATGTTATATCCTAAATCAAAGGGACTTGTTATGTAAGATGTCTCCTAAAGCTGATGAAGGACTGTTCGTTGGATACTCAAGCATAGCCAAGGCATTCAGAGTCTACAATGAAAGAAGAAAAGTGGTAGAGGAAAGCATTAATGTCACTTTTGATGACACCACTAAGTCTGACAAAGATGAATCCTCATCACAGACTGATATTGCTACAATTAATCAACTTTGTGATGAATTACTTGTAACTTCTTTTGAAGCTAACTCTCAGACTGAATATCAGATTGCTGAAAACACTCCCATAAACCAAGGATCTGAGAGTGAACCAGATGAATCCTCTCTCCAGAGTGTTCCAGAAATAGAAAATACAGAGTCAAATGAAACTGGCGAAACCCAGCCTGATATCCCTCAGTCTGACCACACTCAGCTCCAAGTTACTCAGACTGACAATACTCAGCCTCAAGCAGATGAAGTCACTGAGACTGTTTCTAGCAACATCAAGACTGTCAGAGGGCATCCTATCTCGTCAGTCATTGGTTCATTAACTGAAGGTGTCACAACAAGACGAAAGAATGCTACAGCAAATTTTTGCTTCTACACAAATTTCTTGAGTCTGATGGAACCAAAGAAGGTTGAGGAAGCTCTATTAGATGAAGACTGGGTTGATGGCATGCAAGAGGAGCTTGGAGAATTCATCAGAAACAATGTATGGAAAAAGGTCCCACGTCCCCTGTACAAGACCATCATTGGACTGAAATGGATCTTTCGCAATAAATTTGACAAAGATGGGGTGGTGATCAGAAATAAAGCACGACTAGTTTCTCAAGGCTACAAACAAGAAGAGGGCATTGATTACGATGAAACATTTGCTCCAGTGGCCAGAATAGAAGCAATTCGTCTATTCTTAGCATATGCAGCGTTCAAAGATTTCTTGGTGTATCAAATGGATGTGAAAAGCGCATTTCTGAATGGAGACCTGCAGGAGGAAGTCTATGTCAAGCAGCCTCCAGGTTTTGTTGATCCAAATTTTCCTGATCATGTTTATAAATTAAACAAAGCTTTATATGATCTCAAACAAGCTCCTAGAGCTTGGTATGATACCCTGTCTGACTTTCTTCTTAAAAATGACTTTAAACGAGGGTCCATTGATAAAACATTGTTTATCAAAAAGGAAAATGGTCATGTCATTTTGGTTCAAATATATGTTGATGACATCATATTTGGATCCACAAATGAAAAGTTGTGTACTTGGTTTTCAAAACTCATGTGTAGTGAATACAGAATGAGTATGATGGGGGAACTTACCTTCTTTCTTGGTCTACAAGTAGAACAAAAGAAAGATGGAATTTTTATAAACCAAAGTAAATATGTTCATGATTTAGTCAAGAAATTTGGTTTTGAAACGAGTTCTGAAATGAAAACACCAATGAGCATCTCTGACAAACTGCATAAAGACTCATCTGGCAAGTCAGTCTGTCAAGCCACTTATAGAGGAATGATTGGTTCTTTACTCTATTTAACTGCCAGTAGACCTGATATCATGTTTTCTACTTGTCTATGTGCACGATATCAAGCTGACCCCAAGGAATCTCATCTTAAAGCTGCAAAAGAATATTTAGATATCTTAAGGGTACACCAAACCTTGGTTTATGGTACCCTAAAGATTCTGGTTTTGAACTAATTGGATACACAGATGCAGATTATGCAGGATGTAAACTTGACAGGAAAAGCACTTCTGGAGGATGTCAACTTCTGGGAGGAAAACTAGTCAGCTGGTCCAGTAAGAAGCAAAACTCAGTTGCAACTTCCACTGCTGAAGCTGAGTATGTAGCAGCAGGGAGTTGTTGTGCACAATTGCTGTGGATGCAACACCAATTGGCTGATCTTGAAATCTAGATTCAAAACACTCCAATCATGTGTGATAACAAGAGTGTCATTCAAATCACTGAGAATCCGGTTTTCCACTCCAGGACCAAACACATTGAAATTCGACATCACTTCATTCGAGACTGTGTGGAGAAAGGAAAGGTCAGACTGGAGTTCGTGGCTACAAATGATCAATTGGCAGACATATTCACGAAGCCTCTGAGTGAGGACAGGTTTTTCTATCTCTTAGGGGAACTAGGAATGTTAAATCCTTAATCTGTCAAACACATGAATCTCAGGCTGACCTGTTAGTCAGCTTGTGAATTTTCAGTCTGACCCAATAGTCAGCTCCAGATATTTCAGTCTGACCAAGTGCACAGACTGAATGTATTTTTAGTACATATTTCTTTTTGCCATCTTTTAAATTTTTTAATTTTTTTTTACAACTTTTGAATATCTCTTTTGCAAATTTTTTCCTTTCTTCTTAGATATATATTTTTTATTTTTTTGTTTTTTTTTAAACGGGTCAATGTACAGTCAAGGGTCAATAGTGTAAATCTGATCAACATTAAAGGTCTAAATTGAAAGTTTCCTAACTTAGTTTCATAATTTTAGCTCTCTTAGTTTATATTCAACTGATTTTCAAATTTTAACCTAATTGTTTTCATCTCTAATCTTCTTATTGATTTTCTTTCTAATGGCGAATGAAAATATGGTTCTTCATGTTACATCGCGTATGATTCCAGGTGCGGATTTTCAAAATCGTGTTCAGATCAAAGATAACAACAGAGTGGCTACCGCTGAAATTCCCGCCAATCGTCAAAACAGGGGTTTTCAGCAGCTTATTCAGTATATGAAGGCACATCCCCTCTACGGCGCCTTCTTTTGTGCAAACACAATGTGTCCCCCGGTGCTTTGTGAATGGTGGTATACCTGCACCGTCAACGCTGACAAGACCGCCATCACTGGGACATATAATGATGGCTGGAGACAATCACCATTTCTGAAGAAACAATCCGTGCAGCGCTCTTATTTCCCACCCTTGCTGAGGCAGGAGAGGGTGGTTTTCAGGCAAGAAGGACCAAACAGCAAGCTCGAGCTGAGTCCTTCCCTCTCATTGGTCAGCCTGAAATACAAGGGGTCATACAATACAAATTCTTCACTGGAAAATGGAGGTTCTTATTTTCAATGATTACAAGGTGCTTGGGGGGTAAATCGGGAAGTTTGGATCAGATGAACGAGTTTGAAACTCATCTGTTTCATGCCATGGTAACGGGTAGAAGAATATCTTTCTCACAACTATATTTCGATGAGATTCTCTCCCTTGCCCTTAAACCAAAACGACCGAATGATGTTCCCTTCATTCGAGTCCTTTCATTGTGCTTTGAGGAAGCCCTGGGAAAAGAAACTTATGATCAGCTGGATCAAATATTTTACACTTGTGAACTCCCCAGGCTGACTCCTAAATTTTTTACATATATTCAAATCACTGAGGATGAGGCAGCATTAACCCCTGTTATGCTTGAATGGATTGCAAATCCCTTCATCGATCAGGAACAGACTGAGTCTGACTCCTCAGACTCAGAAGTCCAGGCTGATAGAATTGACGGGGAGATTGAGGGAAATATCCCTGCAGCAGATGCTGAGGTGGAACTAGGTGGGGCTGGGCCAGATGAGACAGACCCAGGTATGGATATTCCTCTTTCCTTACCCCAGTCTGAGAGTATCCCCTCTCAGTCTGAGCAGTCCACTCCACATCTTGATGTACTAGCTACTCAAGCGACCAAACTGATGGACTCACCAAGTTCATTTGAAAAAGCTCTCACATCAATCCCCACTGAAAATCAAGCACTAATGGACTCACTTTTCCATGAGGCTGAGAGTTCTGAACTCCCCTCCAGTGCTGTAGATCAGTCCACTTTCCCTGTGCTAGAGCAGGAGGTGAATCTGACTACCAAGTCCACCCTAAGCACCCTTACGGTAGTAAACTTGGAGAAACACGATGCTGCTACCACACAGGCACATGTATCAAGCATTGAAGAAAATATCTCACTCCTGGATATTCCTGTACTCAGTATGGGACCACCCCCTTCAATTTCTCAGCCAGTTCCAAAGGCTATTTTCACTAGCTTTGTGCTAGTTCACGATCAGGTACCACCATCAACTCTCTTACACTCTCTTACACTAGTCGCCAATGCCTTACTCCCCAAACTGAGTGAGGTACAAACTTCAATTTCTATGGCTTATGATCATTCTCCTAAATCACAGGGAGGGAGTGAAGCTGTGCCATCTGTTACAACATCCACTGTTACTACTCAAACCCAGTCTGAGGTTGCCTTGCCTGTCCCTGTGCTGTTACAAGCTCTTAAGGACATGTCTGCTCAGTTTGATGACAGACTGAGTGCAATGCAGACTGAGGTTCATGCTATCAAAACTCAAAATGCAGAGGAGATGCAGGATCTCAAGCAGATGGAATTGAAACTGACCTCCGAGGTAAGTATGCTGAGAAAGGGGAAGAATGTTGCAGAGGTTTCTCAGATTCAGGGGGAGAAAATAGCTGCAACAACTGATGAATCTGAGATCCCCAAGCAAGGTATGAAAAGGAAGAGAGAAGAAGAGGGGGAGAAAAGGTACTATAAGACTACCAGGTTCAACACTAAAACTGGTCAGTCTGAAGTATTTTATGAAACTGATTGGAGCGACATATCAAGTGATGCATCTGAGAAGGAAGAGACAAAGGAAAAAGGCAAAGTGGGGTATGTCAGTGATCCAGATCAGATTGAAGAAGAAGAACAAATGGAGGTACAGACTGAACTTGAGACTGAAGTTAAGAAGAAACAAGATGAAGCTGAGAAATTGGCCAAACTTCAACGGTATGCTCACAATTCTGGAATGACTGTGGAGCAATACAAAGAATATGTGAAGGGACTATACATGGAGAAGTTTGAGGTCAATCCATATGATCAGTCATCAAAAGCAGCTGAAGATCTTGAAGCTGAGATGAAAGCTGAGGAAGATCTGGCCATTGAAGAAGAACAAATGAGGGTAAAAGCTGATAGATTAATGGCTAAACAAGTTCTCAGAGAAGAAGCCAGGTTAAACTACATTGAAACAAATTTCACAACAAGGAAGCACAAGAACAAAATTCAAAATTTAGAGTGCATAAGTCCTGGTGGATCTGATCTTCTACTCACATGCTATCACAAAGGAGGGTCCTACAAAATTGGGCTAACCAGGTTACATACTCTGGGTCTGGAAGAATGGAAAGAAATAGCTAAGTTGAGCACAGGAATAACGAACATAGATCACAGAATGGCTATAAAAAGAGAGGCTGCATCCAATGTCAATGTAGCTCACATGTTGAATCTGATGCCTGATGAAGATTATAGAGCTTTCTGCACTATGCACAAGGTGAGAGCTGGGGCTAAATCTTTGGGTCTGGAAACAAGTAACATGCATCCTGTTCCCAGAGATGTTGTATTTCAAGACAAGACCTATGTAGAGACTGAGAAGCATGCAGGCCTATGTTATGTAGATTGTGGGGGAGAGGAAAGTTTCCAAGCCAAAGACAGACTCAATATGACTTCAATTTATCATTGCATAGCTTTGCTCAGTGAATGTGAGTCTGCTCAGTGTCTTCCATTTAGAATGAAGCTGATTAGCTGGCTGTTCAATAATCTCAGGAGGATTGAAGAAATTGGAACTTTGGCTGACAAAGTGGAGCTGATCAAGAAAGAGTATCAACTGCTCTTCCATAAGTCTCACACTGAAATGGAGAGATTACTTGCTTGGAAGACAGAAAGGTTGAAATGGTTAAACGAAGTGAATCAGCCTGTGCCATTCGAGACCTCCTTGAAAAAGAAGAAGAGAACAGTCAAGAAGAGAAAGTAGATTGTTACATGTATCTTTTTGTTCACAAACAATGTGTCTTTAACTATTTCTGTTTGTGTTTATTTTTGGTGCATAGTTTGTAAAAGACTTTAATTGAAACAGATAGGGGGAGATTGTTGGGAAAAACAATGATTTAACCCAAGTTAATAAATCTGTTAATTAAAGTCTTAGTCTGAGTGATATGAGTCATGAAGAGACGTAGGAAAGTAATTTTGGTATGTTAGTTAGATAAAATCTTCTATCCTTTTAGAAGATTTTCTAAGATTCATACTTATCAAGCTCACTATTATTGTGTATAAATAGTGAGCTTGAACTTTGTAATCGATGTACCTTTTTTAAGCAATATAACTGTGTGTTATACTTATTCTTTGTTATTATAATTCCGCAATAATAAACAAGAAACTGAGTAATCAATCGATTAATAATAATTAACGTCTAAATACTTATTTGTGATTGATTAGCCATTGTTTGAGATCTTATTGAGACCTAAAAGTTTCGAACCAAAAACGGGGCAACTGAGTCCTGTTTCTAAAATAGTAGTAAACACTTCCGGTTTATATTTTCATCAAGGATTGGTCTCCTACAAGTAGCCTAAATTTAGTTTAGCCAATTAAGGGGCATTAACACATATTACGCATAATAGTTTCCATAGTTCCAAGTTTCACAAGTTTCACAAGTTTCCAAAGGTTTCCAAAGTTTCCAACGTTTCAAAAGTTCCAAGGTTTCATACGAGTTTCACATGTTTCAAAGGTTTCAAAGTTTCATACGAGTTTCACATGTTTCAAAGGTTTCAAAGTTTCATACGAGTTTCACATGTTTCAAAGGTTTCAAAGTTTCATACGAGTTTCACATATTTCAAATAGTTTCAACAAAGTTACATAAACATACAATCTTATGTTTCCCCCAAATAAGTAATTTAAAAGTAAAAACATAGTGGGGTTGTAACTCACGGGTTGCGGAGAAAAGATACGAACAAGCACGGATGGAGCGGAACACGTCGGGAATCAAAGATAATCTAGAACACCGGAATGTTGTATAAGTTTTATTAGTATGATTCAAGTTATGTTAAAGTTCCATTTCAACATTTTAAATCCCAATTTCTTATACTTTAGATTCTGTCCCAAAATATTATTACGGAAAAGTTATATGATTAAACGTGTTCGTGTACGTTTTAAAGTCCGATAAGTCCATATAAGTCCAAAAAGAGTCAACGTCCGAGATCAATATGTTTAAGTTACAAAAAGGTTAAGTTACTGAGTTGGAATATATTTTACGGTGAAATTTGGGCAGCGCTTCCGCGCTATAAAAATTCAATCCATTTTTCAAAACACTTTCCCGCTTTAAACGAACAATTTAACAAATACAAACCATAATACAAATGTTTTAAGTTCTCAAACTCATCCAAACTATTTTATTTACAAAATCAGTAAGTTCCCAGAATATATAATCTGTACTAAAGTTATTTGAGCTTATTTTTACGTTTAAAGTCCTCAAAACGACAATTTTTACGAACAACGAGATCCAGACAGGGGCTGGAGATACTCAGCCGCCGGCTGGACCTTAGCCGCCGGCTGAGTGTCTTCAGCCGCCGGCCAGAGGCCTTCGGCCAGTTTCTACATTTCGTTATTTTTCGATTTTTAGCCCGTTTTAGTGTTAGATTCGAACATGCAACCTGTTATAACTCAAATATATACGTCTTTAAGCAAAAGTCACAGTTTCTTTTAGATTTATACCATAAAAATGTAGATCTATTAGAAAAACCCGTTTTTAAGTAAAAAGAGTAAAAAGGAAGGGTTCTACCGAAGGAAAACTTTAGTTGACGGTTGGATGTGAATCTAGCTTCAAAATGATAGAGAAATTCTTCCAAGAACCCGATTTTTGAGCCTCCTTTTGCTACCCCTTAACCTTAGGACGATTTATGTGAGTTTGGATGGTTGATTTATGTGTTTATTTGCTGTGAAAAAGGAAGATTATTCACTGTTTTGTTATGTTTTCTTGAGAGGATTTCTAGAGAGATTTTAGAGAGAGAGAGAGTGTAGGTGTGTTTGTGATTTGAAATGGGTTGTAAAATGAAGATGAAAGTGGGAAAAGGGGGAGTGTTACTGCCCTTGGGAAGCCAAATGGCAGTAACTATAGGTCCCAGTGGTCCGATCTACAGGATTAAACTATACTAACTACGAGGCGGAATCTCGTAATCAATAAATGCACAGGTTATAAACGAAAGTAATAAACGAAATAACACAATTACCGAATTCTCAATGCTTTGATTAACACAAACGATGTTACAATCCAAAAGCATAAACACGAATTCTCTCTGTAAAACCAACAGCCCTAAACTACCCTGAACACCTCTATTTATAGAGTAACATGTTCAGCTAGTTTGGGCTTGGACTCTATTGGGCCTCACGGACATGCAAGTCCGTGAGCAGCCCACTAAGCTATATCTATTCTAATTAATACAGTAATATAAACCAAAACACAATAGAACATCCAGTCATAGCATTCTTGCACCAACAAACTCCCCCTTGACTGATGCTTCTATTCTTTGATCAATATATCACTATCAGCATTGACCTGTAAATTCAAACAACCATCAACAATCCTTTGGTAATCTCTACCAATATCTTCCCAGCCTGCAAGAGAAATTATGTGATCCTTCTTCAACATCTTCAGGTCATTTTCCGTCAGATTAGCCAGTTGAGTAGCATCAATAACTCTCAAAATCTCAGTCATGCCTTCCTTCACTTCGTCATCTTTCTTGTACATTACCGCCTCACCAGTTGCAGAATCTACAGCCCAAATATGCAAATCACCAAGTATATCCCGACCAAAATTCTTCATCGGAATCTTCGTCAAGCAGGCGATAGGAGGATATACCATTCTCCTTGCAGATCTGCCAGTATCAGGATCGATCTTTTTCCTAGAAATCATAATCTTTCCCACTGCTGGTGTAAACTCCTTAAATACCCCGGTTTTCCCTTCTTCCTTAATCTTTCTCTCGACCCAACTAGCATACTCGTCCTTGTCTCTGTTGATCAAATGAAGCTTAGACAAGCAAACGAGCTCTGATTTCGGGAATGAATTGAAATTCTCCCGTTTCTTGCTCAAGTACTGAACACCATCGTATCTTTTGATCACGAACACCTGCAATTCAGAATCAAATAGCCAGCTAATTATGCCCAAGTGCGGCTGGCGTTCTCTAATGAAGAACTTCCTGATCAGTGGTGTTAGCTTCTTTGGATCGATCTTTCGAAACCATCCTCGTCGCTCCTCAAGGCTGGGCTTCGAACTACTTTCACCCTTTTCCTCTGTATTTACTTCCTCCGTGCTAGCTGGTTCCTGAAAAGTATAATCCTCGTTTTCATCTTCATTCACCGCTGTTGTTTCATCAATTGACCATGTGTCGTCATTGCTTGCCCCGAATTCCTGTTCTTGATTGTCTCCACCTTGTTTTTGCTGCTGTGGTTGCTCCCCCTGATCAGCAGACTGATAGATAACCAATGCTCTAGAAGTAGAGGTGATCTGCTCTCTTTGACGTGCAGCATCTTGATCATCATCGGGATCATCTCTTCGTTGCTGTCTGTCAGTAGCTGTCTTGCACGTTTCCTCCCCCTGAGCAGATGAGCGCTTCGAGAGCAGCTGAACTTGGGCTTCAAGGGAGGAGATGCGAAGTGATTTTTCAGAGTCAGACTGCAATAGAGTGGCAACCTGTGAGGAAAGCTGCAAAACAAGTGAGTGTAAGTCAATAAGAGTAGGTGTTGGGGGTGCAGTCTCCGCGGCCCGTTTCTTGCGCGGGCGTTCAGGTGCGGTAGAAGACCCAGACTCATCCGTGCCAGTGAAAGGACGTTTCCCTCGGTTGGATGGATGGAACGAAGAAGTAGCTTCGTTGGTATCCAAGTTAAGTTCCTCGGTAGCCGCATCATTAACCTGAGTGGGAGTAGCGACAACTTCAGTATTATGAGCAGGAGAAGGGACGATAACCTCGGTGGCAATTGACTGATGACTCCCAGGTGGAGTAAGAGGTGGCTGCTCGTGAATGACAGAGAGCGGAGGACTCTCATGATAGTTTTCAATATCCCTGAATGTAGTATCACTAGATGTGGAGTCCACAACAATAGGAATCTTGGCCTTGCGCTTCGGCCTAGACTTTGGCTTGCTGGGCGCTGGAGGACCAGTAGACTCAGTACGGGGCTCGTCAGACAAGACATGAGCATCCTCATCAACATCTGGATCAACAAAATTTAAAGCAACGATAGCCCCGAAAAGAGGTTGATTCGTGCTCAGGTCGAGGATGAACCTTAAGGTATGTGTGAAATAGTTTTGCAGAGCCGATCTGATTAACCCGCGTCGTGATATTCTGAATGGGGATGTCAGGGATGAAGTGTCGTAAAATGATCATGATGAAGCGCGGGTACAGCATGAGTGTATTTGGCATGGTTACTTTGAGATCATTTTGAAACATCTGAAATACATACTCAGCCACGGGATAGGGTTTATTTAGGACCAGACTTAGCATCATTGATAATAGCAGATTGTCAATAGTGTCATGAGATGTCTTGGAGAACTTAAACACCGATACGAACACATGTACCAAATACCGCCAAGGGCCGAGGAATTTGCCCTTAGGAAAAGAGATAGTAGGAAATGGCCCGACGTAACCTAGTAGTGGCAATTTTCGGCTAAGGAAGCGGTTGCCAAATGAGGAAGGTGCGCTTTCAAATGAGCTGCGGCCAAGGTGAAAAATCTCCCGTAGAGTAGTGCTACTGAATATAATTTCCCGATCATTAACTACGGTACGTAAACCGTCCTGGGGCTTTGCAGTAACCGGATGGAGAAGATCGACATGAGTGAGGTTGGTGAGAAACTGCTGAACCAACGGGATATTAATTGGGAGATCTTCACTGAGAATGAAGGCCATCCGCGAGTGTTGTAAAAATATGATTGTCTCTCGAAAAGGAACCGCCGAAGGATCGTCTAAAGCGAAACTGACTGCTTGATTATGTCGTCTATAAAATTGTCTCTCCATCTGTGAAATCTGTAAACACGAACATGTTAGATATGATAGACACGAACATGTATGTATGCCTAACATGAGAGTTGGCGAGCATGCATGTTCGTGTAGCAGTTTAAGCAAAAATCATGTAAAACGAACACATGTGTGACGAAGAAGGTGTTCATCCAGGACAGGTGGCAACGTGTTCGTCGAAGACAGTGACATGTGTGTTCGTCCATGTGTCTTCGTCTGAATGAGACAAATATGTGTGTTCGTGTGCTTGACATTAGACGGACGAACATGTGTCTTCGTGTGCTAGACTTAAAAGTGACGAAGATGTGTCTTCGTGTGCTAGACTTAAGAGTGACGAAGACGTGTCTTCGTGTGCTAGACCTAAGAGGGACGAAGATGTGTCTTCGTCTGTTTTGAACATGTGTCTTCGTCCAACTTATTTGGGAAAAATCTAAGGCATATGGATTTCTGGACACTAAGAAGGGCGAAGATGTTCATCAAGCAATAACATCAATGAAGACGATCATCAAAGCAAAACATAACAATTTGAGACGAACACATCAAGAACACATACAGAATACGAACAAGTTGATTAATTTTCATGAATTTTGAACCCAGATTATGAAGATTAAGACAGATTATCATAGATGAACACAGATAACACGAACACATTAAGCAAATTATGACGAACTCATATGAATGTCAACGAACAAAGAAGAACTTACATAGGGGAATAGTCAACCGAATGAAGAACTTCGTGAGGATTACTTCGAGCTCCGAGAAAGTGTAAAAAATTTGAGAAGGTAAAAGTGAAAAAAAAATGGTTTCACTATTTATAGACAGAGCAGGGCCTATGGGCCTGGTAAAGGGCTGGGCCTTCAAGATGGGCCTGGAAGTTGGGCCCTGTGGACTATGAGATGATATATATAACCAACGTTTTAAAGAGATAAAAGTTAAGTAAATTTCGAAAATAAGGAGAAATAAAGAGCTGAAAAAATAGCTACGTTAATTGAGCGAACAATTGTAGTATACAAATAAGAAACGTAATTCGATCAGATTGCTTATCGGGGTTCCAAAGATAATTTAATTTAAATCCATGTTTGTGTAGTTGTCCAATTTAACCGTTCTGTCTTTATAGTCATCAGATAGGGTTTTAATTACAAGTAAGCTGGTTGAAAATTTAAGCAGAAAAGCACCCACGGAAATCAGACATTCGACAAAATTCGGAGAGCACGCAAGGTATTTGTGAAGTATTTTGAGTTACGAGTGGTATGGAGTGGTTACCAACCTAGACAAGGGCAGCATATGAAACTGGCGAAGGGATAGCTCGTGTTGAATATTAAAGCAACTGTATTACATAAGTCAAAGACTATCAGCAATGAAGTATGAAAGGGTTAAAGAATTCTGCTGACTTTCTATGAAATCCTATGGCAAGCTTTCTACCAACCGATCCCAAACCGTAAAGGCCTTAGGTGGCTAGGTGAACAAGGGCACCCCGAGGGTATACTGACTCAGATTTCAAAGGCCGCTTATATGAATTCAGTAACTTAAGAGCACACTCATTATATGTAATTCAACGTGAGTAAATCCCATCTGTAAGCGCAACATATGACTCGTAACACAAATCTAATCTCAACCTTTATTGTGGCAGACCAAATTAAGTCGTTTAATGTAAGAATCAAGAGGTATTTAAACCAGACAAACCACCCTATCGAGAATAACCAAAAGACGATAGGCCACAAGACACTGGAGGTTAAACTAAAATACGATGGAGAATTATAGGTGCATGTAATAGCAATAAACCCGATCTAAGTCAAGAGTCATAAGCAAGAGTTATCTTCATCTCGAATTTTAGATTTCGAACAAGTTACACTAATTTTTTTTTTTTTTTTTTTTAATAAAAACGTTGGTTAATCTAAATTGCGAAGTCCAATACGGTGAATGAGTGATTCGAAGCGAGATTTGTCAAAAGCTTTAGTGAATAGATCGGCCAAGTTGTTTTCGGAAGAGACACGAATAATATCGATGAGTTTCTTTTCATAGTAGTCTCGAATAAAGTGGTGCTTAAAATCAATGTGACGGGTTTTGCTATGTTTAACAGGATTTTTAATAACAGAAACGGCAGCCTCATTATCTATATTAATGGGAGTAGAGGTATAGGATAAACCGTAATCCAGCATCTGTTGTTGTATCCAGAGAATCTGTGAGACACAGCTACCCGCAGCGATATATTCAGCTTCACAGGATGAGACGGAGACCGTTGTCTGTTTCTTGCATTGCCAAGACACGAGGCGTCCTCCCAAAAATTGACAACCAACGGAGGTTGACTTTCGATCGATATTGCATCCACCCAAATCCGAGTCGGTGAATGCTTCGAGAAAGAGGTCGCTTCCTTTGGGATACCAGAGACCCAGCCGCGGTCGGCCTTTAAGGTAGCGAAGAATCCTCTTTACAGCAGAGTGATGAGACATCTTAGGACAAGCTTGAAACCTGGCACATAAACATGCAGCAAACATTATGTCAGGACGAGATGCAGTAAGATACATTAAGGAGCCTATAATGCCGCGATAAACAGTGGGATCCATATCAGGATCGTTTTGTGCATTTGGTTCAAGATTGTGCTGCTGAGGAATGGGAGTAGCAATTGGCTTGGCATCGGTCATGTTGAATTTCTTTAGCATTTCCGTGACATAGTTGGATTGATGAACGAACATTCCGTATGGTAGTTGCTCGACCTGTAATCCTAGAAATAATTTGAGTTCACCCATAGCGCTCATCTCGAATTTGTCTTTCATAAGCTTTTCAAAGTCCTTACACATCTGATTATCAGTGGAACCGAAGATAATATCATCCACGTAGACTTGAACCAATAGTTTAGCCTTGGGTGAATCTTTGATAAACAGGGTGCTATCGATACGACCTCTCTTGAAACCGGATTCTAAGAGAAAAGTTGACAATGTTCCATACCACAGACGAGGGGCTTGATGAAGACCATATAAAGATTTGTTGAGCTTGTAAACCTTATCAGGGTGTTGTGGGTCTTCGAAGCCAGGGGGTTGCTGAACATAGACGGTGTCGTCGATTTTACCGTAAAGGAAAGCACTTTTAACATCGAGTTGGTAAACTGTAAATCCCATGTGAGAGGCATAGGCTAAGAAGAGACGAACAGCCTCGAGGCGAGCGACTGGGGCGAAGACATCCTGAAAATCCAATCCTTCTTCCTGATAAAACCCTTGTACCACTAATCGAGCTTTGTTTCGAGTGATGATTCCACGGTCATCTCGTTTGCATCGGAAAACTCATTTAGTGCCTATAGCATAGGCGTCATCAGGCAGAATCACAAGTATCCAGACCCCTAGTTTCTCGAACTGAGCTAATTCCTCTTGACAGGCATGGACCCAGTTTGCATCCTTAAGAGCCATATGAATGTTAGCAGGAACAACTTGAGAAACGAAGCAAAGAAATCGACAATTGTTGAAATCTTCGGAAGTGGTGACCAAGGCATACATGCCTTGTAAATCCTCTAGTTGCGTTCGAGTTTGAACTGGTGCATCGGGATCGCCAATAATATTTTCGAATGGGTGATCCTGGTGAATGCGAGACACGACGGGCGGGACTGCCGCATCGTCTTGAGCGGTTGCATTATGTGGTTCTGCCACATGTTCTTGATCATCGGCTGGATTGTCGTCGTCGAGTGGTTCTGCCACTGCGTCTTGGTCATCTGCTTGATCATCGGTGTCAGCAGGTTCAGTGACAATATCTTGAATGACATGAGTACGAGGAAAAACTGTATCTTCATCATCAGAAGAGAAACTCGGGTTCTCTGTTCCTGTATGAGTCACACTTGGAGAAAGGTTAAATGATTTAAATAAAGCATCATAGTCAAAAGCGATAGCTGGACCGGTTTGTTTTTCAAAAGTGTAACTAGTTATTTCCAAGTTAAAAACAATTTCCACTGTACGTGAAAGTTTAAGATAAACTCTTTTGTTTGCGCAACCCTCAACATATCCAAGAAAGTATCCCTGGACAGCTTTGGGTGCGAACTTGGTGGTATAATTTGTTTTCAAAACGGTGCAAGGAGCCCCAAAGGGTTCCAATCCAGCAAGATTAGGCTTACGACTATTAAGCAATTCATAACTCGTTTTATTAAACCGTTTCACCGTCAACACTCGATTGAGGACGTAACACGCTGTATTCACTGCCTCCCCCCAGAATGTAACGGGGAGAAGTGAGTCAGCTAACATGGTACGTGCAGCTTCTATCAAGGTTCTGTTTTTCCTCTCAGCGACACCATTTTGCTGTGGTTCATATGGAGCGCTGTGTTGTTGAACTATTCCATTTGCAATACAGTAGAAGGTCATCGTGGAATTTCTGAATTTTGTCCCGTTATCGCTGCGCAGACGCTTGACATTGGCTTTGTATACGTTTTTGATCATGTCAAAGAAGTTGATTAGCGTGCCAGCTGTTTCACTCTTAGTGCCTAAAAAGTAGACCCAAGAGTAGCGAGTGTAATCATCGGTGATCACTAGATAGTAGTATTTTCCTCCGAAGCTCCTTTGTGCAATAGGACCGAAAAGATCAGTGTGCATTAGCTCGAATGTTGTCTCGATTGTGTTGATGGCCTTGGACTTGTGATGTTGCTTGTGTTTCTTTCCGAGTTTGCATAGAATGCATTTATCTTCATACTCGAATCGTTTGAGTGGAACTCCAAGGACTAGCTCTTTCTTTGTGATCTCATTCATTTTCCGAAAGTGTAAATGTGCCATCTTTCTGTGCCAAAGCATGGCTTCTTCACTAGTTGACTTGGATAAAAGACATGTTGAATCGGTGGTGAGTTCAGTGTTGTTCATATCCATAATATACGTGTTTTTCGTCCTTGGTGCACGCATCAGTATCAGATCCTCAGGAATATCAATTCCGGATTTAAGAATCAAAACCTCCTTCTTGGTAAAATACACGGGATTATCATTGTCGCAGATTTGAGAGACACTGAGCAAATTGTGTTCTAGCTGCCTGACATAAAATACATCCTTCAGTGTGATTTTTCCGTTTGTAACTGATCCAATTCCAGTTATTTCTCCACCCTTTTCTCCAGCAAAATTTACTCGACCTTTCTTTCCAGATTCGAAGTTGTTAAGCAGACTTCGTTCTCCTGTCATGTGCCTGGAACAGCCACTGTCAACGTACCAGTTGTTGACGAGTCGGTGACCCGGTTCCTGCACACAAGATAAAATGATTAGTTTTCATGGGGAACCCAGGCCATGACAGACCTGGATTGACCGTTCTCAGTCACATATGTGACTCTTTTGTAAATTCCCTTATTTTGGTGAGAGATTGGAGATGTGTGGCGTGTAGAGTAATGACTGTTAGAGTTGTAAGGAACTCTATGACTCATTGGTGGGGAACTATAACGGGAATTAGTGTAATGACGTGGTTCATAATGAGGACGTGGAGGGCTATGATTGTAATTTCCATGATGGTATTGTGGAGGACTTGGGTAATGATTATGATGGTGATATCGTGGAGGACTGTGGGAGCGTTGATCATAATGGTGTTGGCGATAAGATGGAACAAAAGGTTGTTGTGGTCGCTGGTGTGGACGTTGAGAAAATTATCCCGAGCTTGGTTTACTGTGTCCATAATATCGTGAGTTTGAAGCTGGACTTTCGTGATGTGGGTTTCGTAGAATTTGAACTGGTTTCGTGGGAGTGGATTTAGCTGACTGCGTGGGAGTGGGTTTAGCTTGAGTTTCTTTTCGCTTGTTAGTGCAAACGGAGGCCACGTGTCCACGTTCACGACATTTGAAGCAGTTTAGAGTTTCCATCTTATTTGATTGATCAGGATTAGCATCAGAGGATGTACTTTGCTTAGATTTAATATCGTTACTTGATATGAATGTTTCCTGCAAAGGTTCACATGTTGAGGTTTGAGGTGGAGCGCTTATGGCTTGTTTCTCTTGATTCACTTTATTTTTCTGATCCATAGAGCTTGAAGATTCACAATTTTCAGGTTGTGGAGGCCCGTTCTTGAAGAAACTAAAGTTGTTATTATACGGAGGTGGTGTTTCATTATACCCTAGACCTTCAGACTTTCCACTTGTACGCTGACGACTCAAGATGGAATTCAAAGTGCTTGATGAAGTACGGAATTGCTCGAACTTTCTTTCCTGCTCAGTTAGTTGTATTTCACAAAGGTTTAACTCTTGGAACTTCTCAGCAAATTTTTTCTTTTCAGTTTCGATACATTCATATAATATGTCAACTTTTTGTGTCAAAATACCGACATTTGATAAAAGGGCCGTTCGATCTGTTTCAGTTTTATGATATTGCTTTGAAAATTCATCTCTTTGATAAGTTAAATTTGAGATGGTTTGTCTGAAAGCAGTTTGCTGAGACTCCAAATTGGATACTAACTTAGTCAGATTATCATTTTGGAGAGTTAAAACCGTATAGGATTTACAGAAATCTTTCATAGATTGGGAGTCAAGAAGTACCTTTGCCTTGTCCGAGTCGAGGTCAGCCATTTTTGCAACAATGTTCTCGTTGGATAGATCGATGGTGCAGCTGCAAACTTTAGAGGTGTCTTGAATATCTTCAACCTCTTCAGTATATTCATTGCTGGAGTTTGAATCACTGTCAGTACCTGATCCTGCTTCTGTGTTACTGACTTCACTGCGAATTTCTTCGATAGATGCCATGAGAGCTTGATTTCTTTCATCAGTACAGATTTGCCAATCATATGTTCGATCATCGTGTTGGACTATCATGGCCTGTGACGCTAAGCTGCGTTGTGGTTGCGAAGAGGAGGTCTTGGTTTTGTCTTGGCTTTGAGTATATTCAACTTTAGGCTGTTGACATTCTCTAGCGAAGTGGCCATGACCTTGACAGTTGAAACAGCGCACCTTGGATTTATCAAAACCTGCTTTTCCGGTTCTAGGACTGCGTCCTGTTCTAGTCATAAATCTCTTGATCCTATTTGTAATCATGGCCGTTTGCCATTGTAAGTCCATTTCCTCTAGGTCATCCTGATCGACTTGACTAAAATCTTCGTCCCACAATCCTGGATCAGTGATTTTACCTTGAACTTGATTACCGTAAGCAGACAGGAAACATGATAAGATTTCTAAACTTTCTTCTGCTGATTTAACACTCATTGGCATTCTTTGATGAGAATTGGCATCTTTTGGTACTCCTGCAGTTGTAGTGGTATCAGTGGAGGAATGAGTATCAGAAGTTGCTTGACCATTTTCAGATATGAACGCAGTTGCATTTACAGAAGCATCAGATGTTGAGGGTTGTCCATAGGGTGTGTCATCTGCAACAGCGTCGATAGTTAAACGTGTTTGTTCATATCCTCTAAATCTCTCAATTACCTGTGGTAGAGTTATTTCTTTTGTCTGATAGTATTCATCTTTTACTAAGTTCACGTACACTTCCCATCGTTTGGGTAAGGCATCCAAAAATCGTTCTACCTTTTCGTCTCCAATAGTTATACGAGCTCTTGCAAGGTCAGAAAGCAGATTGTGAAATCTATTGACAGTGTCTTCAAAACTTTCATTTAAACCTGCTCTGAACGTATTGAATTGTCGTTTAAGAACACTTCCTCTGCTTCTTTGTTGAGCAGCACTCCCAACATATTGAATCTCGATTGCTTTCCAAAGTTCATAAGCAGTTTTGTGATCTTGACATATGTGTATCGTTTCAATAGGCAGAGCCATTTTCAGACTTGCCCATGCTCGGTTTTCAGCGTCATATACTCTTCTATGCTCAGCTGTGAAGGAAGAGATTTCAATAGGAACATTTCCACCACCACTTGCACTTGCAGCCTGCATTGGAGGTGTGTATTTTGTGTCGACACATAATATCCACATTTGTACGTCATTATACCGACAGTAGACTGTGAAGATTTGATTAACTTAGGAGGGGTATTAGTTGATTGTCTTGAATCCATTTTAAAAGAAATCAGCGAAGATGTTTGACGAAGATGTAAGATGAAGATGTGTTCGGCGAAGATGTGTAAAGTCACGAAGATGTTTGGCGAAGATGTGTTCGGCGAAGATGTATAAAGTCACGAAGATGTTTGGCGAAGATGTGTTCGGCGAAGATGTGTAAAGTCACGAAGATGTTTGGCGAAGATGTGTTCGGCGAAGATGTATAAAGTCACGAAGATGGTTGGCGAAGATGTGTTCGGCGAAGATGTGTAAAGTCACGAAGATGTGTTCGGAGAAGATGTGTAAAGTCACGAAGATGTAGGTTGACGAAGAAGTGTGTTCGTCAGGGAGATGTGTTCGACGAAGATGTAAGGTCACGAAGATGGTGTTCGCAAACTTGGAGAATCCACTAACGAAGATGTACTCACGAAGACGTACTCACGAAGATGTTCCCACGAAGATGTACCCACGAAGATGTATCCACGAAGAAGTATCCACGAAGAAGTATCCACGAAGAAGTATCCACAAAGACGTATCCACGAAGAAGTATCCACGAAGATGTATCCACGAACAAGCAAAGAAACCCTAATCTGTCAATATCGCCGCCGAAGATGTAACAAGAACCCTAATTCTCACAAATAGCCGCCGAAGATGTACTAAGAACCCTAATTCTCACAAACGGCCGCCGAAGATGTACTAAGAACCCAAATTACCAGAATCGATTAAAACCTGAATTTAACCCTGAACCAAATCTCGATAGAGAGCAAACGATGCGTTTGCTCTGATACCAATTATAGGTCCCAGTGGTCCGATCTACAGGATTAAACTATACTAACTACGAGGCGGAATCTCGTAATCAATAAATGCACAGGTTATAAACGAAAGTAATAAACGAAATAACACAATTACCGAATTCTCAATGCTTTGATTAACACAAACGATGTTACAATCCAAAAGCATAAACACGAATTCTCTCTGTAAAACCAACAGCCCTAAACTACCCTGAACACCTCTATTTATAGAGTAACATGTTCAGCTAGTTTGGGCTTGGACTCTATTGGGCCTCACGGACATGCAAGTCCGTGAGCAGCCCACTAAGCTATATCTATTCTAATTAATACAGTAATATAAACCAAAACACAATAGAACATCCAGTCATAGCATTCTTGCCCCAACAGTAACTATGGTCCAATCCCGTTTAAATGCTTTTAGCCAATCACGAGGCATACAAAAGTGAGTCACCATCCACTGGACAGCGGCTTTCAGCCGCCGGCTGACCATATCCAGCCGCCGGCTGGGCTTCAGCCGTCGGCTGGAAGGTTTTTCCAGCACGGTGACGTTTTAAGTTTTCCCGTTATTGTTAGTTGAGGACCAGAATCTTATTAGTTTCCGTTATGAACTTAGTCAAGTTCTTGTATAGTTTCTTTGGTGTTAGGATTTATAAGTTGATTCCGACTTTGGTTCCGACAAAATAAAGACACAACAATTATGAACTCGAACAATATGAACACGATAACAGTCCTGAGGGTTTCTGATATTCCGCATTGACCTTGGAGCACGTAAGGCACTTGGCCACGTACAAGGCGATATCCTTCTTCATGCCCGGCCACCAATAATACTCCCGAAGGTCCTTATACAACTTATCAGATCCGGGGTGGATGGAGTATCGGGAACGGTGGCCTTCATCCAAGATTAGCTTGCGAAGATCTTCAGATTTCGGTATCCAGGCTCGACTCTTGAAATAATGAATTCCGTCGGATTTGAGTTCGAACTCCTTCTCATGATTGTGCAACGTTTCTCCCTTTAAATTCTCTGGTTTCAACGCTTCTCGCTGAGCCTCGACGATTTGCGTTCGAAAATTAGTTTGAATTTGGATTCCTAATGCTCTAACCCGAGATGGTCTTACCCTTTCCTTCCGACTCAGGGCGTCTGCTACTACGTTTGCTTTACCCGGGTGGTATTTGATCTCGCAATCGTAGTCACTCAGCAGTTCGATCCATCTCCTTTTCCTCATGTTGAGCATCTTCTGATCTAGAATATGTTGAAGGCTCTTATGATCCGTGAAAACCGTGCACTTAGTACCATACAAATAATGTCTCCAGATCTTTAACGCGAATACGACGGCTCCCAACTCTAGGTCGTGAGCAGTGTAGTTCTGTTCGTGCACCTTGAGTTGCCTTGAAGCGTAGTCAATGACTTTATCTTTCTGCATAAGGACACACCCAAGTCCTTGATGTGATGCATCGCAGAATACCACAAAGTTATCCGTACCCTCCGGTAGGGACAAAATCGGTGCGTGGCAGAGCTGGTGTTTAAGTTTCTGGAAGGATACCTCTTGCTTCGCACCCCAAACAAAATCCTTGTCCTTCTGAGTGAGCTCGGTGAGTGGCTTAGCGATCTTCGAGAAATTCTCGATGAACCTTCTATAGTAGCCGGCCAACCATAGGAATTTCCGAATTTCCGTAGGAGTCGTCGGGGCTTGCCATTTCTCGATCGCTTCTATCTTAGCCGGATCTACATGGATCCCTTCTTGGTTGACCACATGACCAAGGAAATGCACTTCCCGGAGCCAAAATTCACACTTAGAGAATTTGGCGTACAGTTTCTGATCTCGGAGGAGTTCTAAAATGAGTTTCAGGTGTCTCGCGTGATCCTCTTTGTTTCTCGAGTAGATAAGGATGTCATCAATGAACACGATCACGAATTTGTCCAAATAAGGTCTACACACCCTGTTTATCAAGTCCATGAACACCGCTGGTGCGTTGGTTAAACCAAATGGCATGACAAGGAATTCGTAATGACCGTAACGAGTACGAAAAGCGGTTTTAGGAATGTTGGTCTCACTGACACGAACCTGATGATAACCCGAGCGGAGGTCGATTTTCGAGAAATAAGTTGCACCCTGCAACTGGTCGAAAAGGTCATCGATCCTCGGAAGTGGGTATCGGTTCTTGACGGTCAGCTTGTTTAGTTCGCGATAGTCGATGCACATGCAGAAGGATCCGTCTTTCTTTTTAACGAAGAGTATCGGGGCTCCCCAGGGGGACGAGCTTGGACGAATAAGACCATGATCCAATAGTTCTTGTAGTTTTTTCGACAACTCTTGCATTTCCGGTAGGGCTAGACGGTACGGTGTCCTAGCGACCGGTGCTGCACCAGGAACTAGGTCTATCCGGAATTCCACTTTTCGGTGTGGAGGTAGCCCGGGTAAATCTTCAGGAAAGACTTCAAAGTGATCCTTGACTACTGGAATATCTTGTATACGGGTCTCCTTGGGTTTACGTTCGACAACGTGAGCGAGAAATGCGTCACAGTCCTTCTCGAGGTACTTGCGCATTTTAATGGACGACACGATACGGAGTTGCCGTCCGGGTTTGTCTCCTTGAACACCTAGAGCGTCGGTGTCAGAAAGAGGGATGCGGATAAGTTTGTCAAAACAGACTATCTCGGCTCGGAAACGAGGGAGCCAGTCTATTCCGACGATCACATCAAAGCTTTTCAGCTCGATTGGAATTAAGTCAATAGGGAAGGTTTTACCGGACAGGCATATGGAACACCCTAGGATTATATCTTTAGCTTCGAACTCCTGGCCGTTAGCGTACTCTATGGTGAAGCTATCCTTGAGAACCTTAGATCCTAAGTTAATGAGAGGTCTAAATTCTAAGGATACAAAGCTTCTTTCAGCTCCTGAATTGAACAAAACTGATGCATAGTGATTATTAACAGGAAACGTACCGTTCACCGCATTCGGATCCTATCGAGCTTCCTCAGCTGTGAGTGCGAATGCACGTCCTCGACCTCGCCCGCCTTGGTTCGGTTGGGCGTTTCGGAGTCTTGGACAAGTGTTCCGGAAGTGCTGGTCACTTCCGCACTCGAAGCACACCGGCTTCTGACCAGGAACTACCATCCTGTCCGGGCAGTACTTAGCAAAATGCCCTACCTTCTGGCATCTCAAACATACGGGGCAGTTACCGAGGTGGTGGAAGTTGCACTTATTGCACTTGGGGTTCGTCCCCGTATAGGTTCGGGCTCCAGTTGGTGGTGGTGGCGGTGGTGGTGCTACAGCTGCTATGGCAAGGTTGCGGGTGGTCTTTTTCTTCTTGTTCCTATCACCTCGCCTTGGGGTCTGGTCGGATTTCCTTTTCTCACCCGACTCCTTCTTGGAGGATGTAGGGGCGGTGAGTAGGTTACTAGTGAGGCGGTGGGCTAGGATGATGGCACTCTGGAGGGTCTGGGGTTCAGCCGTGATGACCATTCCCCTGATCTCAGGAACAAGACCGGAAACATAGCGGTCGATCTTGTTTTCTTCAGGAGTCACTAACCTTGGGACCAGTCGAGCCAACTCATGGAATCGGGTAGTATACCCTTCGATGTCGTTTCCGACCATCACGTGATCCCAGAGCTCGACCTCGAGCTTTTTGATTTCCCCTTTGGGGCAGTACTCCTCAATTAGCAGATTCTTGAATTGTTCCCAGGTGAGAGCATAGGCGGTCTCGCGTCCTCTATTGCGGACCACGCTGTTCCACCAAGTCAGCGCCTTACCGTGCAGCACGCAGGAGGCGTACTGCACCTTATCAGCTTCGGCACATCTGCTGATGTGCAGCACCGACTCGATGCTCTCAAACCAGGACACCAGTCCTACGGCACCAGTCGTGCCATGGAACTCCTTGGGCTTACAAGCCATGAAGCTCTTGTAGGTGCAAGCAGGGGGGTTTGGGTGTTGGTTCTGGTTGTTGTTCTGCTGATTCTGGTTATTGTTCTGTTGTTGCTATTGTTGTTGTTGCTGCTGTTGTTGTTGTTGTTGCTGTTGCTGTTGCTGCTGGTGATGGTTGTTGACATTAGCATTGATCCCAGCCGTGATCTGAGCGATCATGTTGGGCATCGCTGCATTCAACTGCTCAGCGACTTGTTCAGCGATGATACTGGCGTTTGTACGAGGTGCCATGATTCTACAACAGACAACAGATTCAGTTTAGCAACGCACGATTAGAGTATGATAAGAATATAATCCAATGAACAAGTTAACAATCACGCAAGAGTAAAATAACGGAACAGATAGTACACGCACGACAAGGATTCAAGAGGTTCACACAACAGAGATTCAAGAGATTCACACGACAATAACAATAATAGATAGAAACTTCATTCATTAATAATAATAAAGTTGAGTACAAGGTTCAAATGGAAATGAAGTACAGTACAATACAATAAGGAAATAAATAGAAATGGCTCGAAGCTGTGTACATTGAAAATTACAACTCGGCCTACAGTACATAAGTAAAGGAAATGAGCTAACGGCGTCTCTCCAGGAACATCTTGGCGGCGATGACCGCTAACAGGGTCCCCATGACCAAGCAAACTCCTACCAAACGCTGCACCGTCCGGGCTGTGGCCTGAACTACAGCGAGGTGTCGCAGCGCCTGCTCCGACAACCGATGCGCGGCATCGGAGACTTCACAGAGGAGCAGCCCTTGCTGTTGGGCTTCCTCAGAAAGTCCCCTTACCTCGCGGTGGAGGTGCAGAAAAGCGGCAGGAGGGGGAGGCTGTAGGGTAGGCGGCATCCGCTGCCTAGCTGCTTCAGCGTCTCGGGCACGCTGCATCTCTTCACGCTCGAGCTGCCGCTCCCACGTGTAATGGTCCATCATCGAGGTGCGTGGAGCCTCGGGAGGTGGGTGCCCAAAAGGAAGATGGGGTGGTGCAGGCCTGGACGGGCCGTCCTGCTGCGCCGCCATCCTGTCGGGTAGTCGACCCGGAAGGACTACCTGCTTACGTGCCGTCATGACGACACGGGGTCCACGTCGCTGTGGTGGTGCGGCAACGGGTGCCGATGGAGGTGGTGGTAGAACCGACCTCGGGCTAGACCCGATGCTGCTCGACACAGCCATGGAGGTATCCTCCGTGGGGTCGGTAGTCTGGTGACGGAGGCTTTCCGAGGCGGTATGGCCCTCAGAAGCCTCATGCGATGACGCGGCTCTCTGCTGTGATCGGGACTGGGATCGCGAGGGGGATCGTGAACGAGATGACTGAGACATGACGGATCTGCGACGCAAAGAGTTTCGTAAGTACGGGAACAAGATAATATTAAAGGAATATATGTAAGGAAATGCATGTAAGGGTCAATCACGTGAGGTTGGGAATAATAAGACCGGGAATTTTCGACTCAAAACCGTTTAACATTAGTAATTACGTTCCGTCCTTGCATAAGTCATTTTGAACTAGGCATGGGTGATCAGGCCATGCGTAGTTAAAAACAATCATGCAATCGCGAAATTAATTCTCTAAAGTTTTGAACCCATAATGATTTTCCGAAAAGCCTTGGTTATAGTTTGGTTTCGAAAACTTTTTGAAAAATTTTTAAAACCGTTTTCACTATAACCTGTGCTCTGATACCAAGTCTGTCACACCCCGCTATAGCGGAAACACGGAATGTGAGAGCTGGAATATCATTACACGGTCATAAGCAAATTAAACGATTCAAGTCATTGCATTTAAAAAGAAATAGTTCATGATTCGAAAACAACCAAGCAGTTCAATAGTTTAATTCAAGTACAAAATACAAAGTTTCAAAATATATTCCCAAAACAAAAGGGGTCTTTCCCAAGGTTCGCCTCACGTGACCATACCGACCCTTCCTTGCCATGCACTTCTACACTTACACTAGTTTCCTGAAACATAAGATAAAGTGTCAACTACATAACGTAGTGAGTGAGTTACAGTTTTGAGTTTCTCGATAAAAGTTTCCAAAAATAGAAATATGTATATATACGTCATAAGTAAAAAGGAACGGATCGACGCTAGATCATATATATATATATATATATATATATATATATATATATATATATATATATATATATATATATAAATATTAAAGAGTTTCGTACACACGTAAATAAAAATAGAACTCGTATAATAAAAGATGAAGCGGAATCCATCGCTAAAATAAAGTATATGCGTAGGTAATATGTGCTTAACTAAATTAGTAACTTGAATCAATCACTTGGCATAATATAAGGTAAGTCTACACTAAACCGATTGTCTGGTCAGATCTAGCCCCAAAATGTTTCATTGAGTTTCCACCTGAATCTAGTAATATGTGCTTGGGTCGCGAACCCTGAGCAAGGAGTGACCTCTCCTAAGTATCGATACCCATAATACTAACGGCTATTGCTAATAGTGTGTAAAGTTTCGAACCAAAAACGGGGCAACTGAGTCCTGTTTCTAAAATAGTAGTAAGCACTTACGGTTTATATTTTCATCAAGGATTGGTCTCCTACAAGTAGCCTAAATTTAGTTTAGCCAATTAAGGGGCATTAACACATATTACGCATAATAGTTTCCATAGTTCCAAGTTTCACAAGTTTCACAAGTTTCCAAAGGTTTCCAAAGTTTCCAACGTTTCAAAAGTTCCAAGGTTTCATACGAGTTTCACATGTTTCAAAGGTTTCAAAGTTTCATACGAGTTTCACATGTTTCAAAGGTTTCAAAGTTTCATACGAGTTTCACATGTTTCAAAGGTTTCAAAGTTTCATACGAGTTACACAACATACAATCTTATGTTTCCCCCAAATAAGTAATTTAAAAGTAAAAACATAGTGGGGTTGTAACTCACGGGTTGCGGAGAAAAGATACGAACAAGCACGGATGGAGCGGAACACGTCGGGAATCAAAGATAACCTAGAACACCGGAATGTTGTATAAGTTTTATTAGTATGATTCAAGTTATGTTAAAGTTCCATTTCAACATTTTAAATCCCAATTTCTTATACTTTAGATTCTGTCCCAAAAGATTATTACGGAAAAGTTATATGATTAAACGTGTTCGTGTACGTTTTAAAGTCCGATAAGTCCATTTAAGTCCAAAAAGAGTCAACGTCCGAGATCAATATGTTTAAGTTACAAAAAGGTTAAGTTACTGAGTTGGAATATATTTTACGGTGAAATTTGGGCAGCGCTTCCGCGCTATAAAAATTCAATCCATTTTTCAAAACACTTTCCCGCTTTAAACGAACAATTTAACAAATACAAACCATAATACAAATGTTTTAAGTTCTCAAACTCATCCAAACTATTTTATTTACAAAATCAGTAAGTTCCCAGAATATATAATCTGTAATAAAGTTATTTGAGCTTATTTTTACGTTTAAAGTCCTCAAAACGACAATTTTTACGAACAGCGAGATCCAGACAGCGGCTGGAGATACTCAGCCGCCGGCTGGACCTTAGCCGCCGGCTGAGTGTCTTCAGCCGCCGGCCAGAGGCCTTCGGCCAGTTTCTAGATTTCGTTACTTTTTCGATTTTTAGCCCGTTTTAGTGTTAGATTCGAACATGCAAACTGTTATAACTCAAATATATACATCTTTAAGCAAAAGTCACAGTTTCTTTTAGATTTATACCATCAAAATGTAGATCTATTAGAAAAACCCGTTTTTAAGTAAGAAACGTTTTAGATTTTTATAAAAACACTTTTTCAGTTTATAGATCGTCCATGCAAGCCAATATTTAAGTAAAAAGAGTAAAAAGGAAGGGTTCTACCGAAGGAAAACTTTAGTTGACGGTTGGATGTGAATCTAGCTTCAAAATGATAGAGAAATTCTTCCGAGAACCCGATTTTTGAGCCTCCTTTTGCTACCCCTTAACCTTAGGACGATTTATGTGAGTTTGGATGGTTGATTTATGTGTTTATTTGCTGTGAAACAGGAAGATTATTCACTGTTTTGTTATGTTTTCTTGAGAGGATTTCTAGAGAGATTTTATAGAGAGAGAGTGTAGGTGTGTTTGTGATTTGAAATGGGTTGTAAAATGAAGATGAAAGTGGGAAAAGGGGGAGTGTTACTGCCCTTGGGAAGCCAAATGGCAGTAACTATGGTCCAATCCCGTTTAAATGCTTTTAGCCAATCACGAGGCATGCAAAAGTGAGTCACCATCCACTGGACAGCGGCTTTCAGCCGCCGGCTGACCATATCCAGCCGCCGGCAGGGCTTCAGCCGCTGGCTGACATCCTTCAGCCGTCGGCTGGAAGGTTTTTCCAGCACGGTGACGTTTTAAGTTTTCCCGTTATTGTTAGTTGAGGACCAGAATCTTATTAGTTTCCGTTATGAACTTAGTCAAGTTCTTGTATAGTTTCTTTGGTGTTAGGATTTATAAGTTTATTCCGACTTTGGTTCCGACAAAATAAACACACAACAATTACGAACTCGAACAATATGAACACGATAACAAGAGTAACTAGAGATTCGAACCGATATAGTAACTGAGAATCACCTGAATTTTTGACGGTTGTCACACCGTTATTGTTAGTTGTGGACTAGAATTTTATTAGTTTCCGTTATGAACTTAGTCAAGTTCTTGTATAGTTTATTTGGTGTTAGGATTTACAAGTTGATTCCGACTTTTGTTCCGACACCATAAAGACACAATATGTACGAACTAGAACAATACGATCACGATAAAAATGCAACTAGAGATTCGAACCGATATAGCAACTGAGAATCACCTGAATTTTAGACGGTTGTCACATTCTCCCCGGGTTGAAAGAAATTTCGTCCCGAAATTTGACTCGTCCCATCAGGTAGAAGTATCTTTGAACAAATGCGGATACTTTTGACGTATCAGGTCTTCACGTTCCTGTCACACCCCGCTTGGAGCGGAAACACGGAATGTTCCAGTTATAATATCAAGAGTCAAGATTACAACAATATAACCGATAAACAAAACATCAAATTTAATAGATCATGCCAAATGTTACAAAATACATCATAAAGTCAAAGGCGATAATACGCCAAGTACAATACAATTCCAAAAGAAATAAACAAACGGATCGTCATGGAAATTACAATAAGCAATTCAAATTCAAATTTCCCAAAAGCAGCGATCCGAAAATAAACTAAAGCATGATCAACGGAAATCCTCAATTTCCTGCAAAGCGTTAAAACGACATCAACAACATGTTGGTGAATTATTCGCAATTTTAAGTAAAAGTTGACCCAACGACAAGTTTATAAGGTAGACCTATTCTCTTAGGAAATAAGGAAATCAATGGCGTCTAACGATTAAGTAGACAAGAAATACAACAACATCTAAAAATTTAGTAGGCAAGATATAAGATAACGTCTAGAAATTTATTAGCAAACAAGATAACGTCTAGCGTTAAGCAGACTAGATGACGTCTAACAATTAGCAGACGAGATGACGTCTAACATATAAGCAGACAAGATGACGTCTAACATTTAAGCAGACAAGATGACGTCTAACATTTAAGCAGACAAGATGACGTTTAACATTTAAGCAGTCAAGAAATACATTACGCCTACTATTTAAACAAACAAATTTTTAAGTACGCTTTACAGCCCTAAAAATAGTAAAGACAAGGGCTACGAATAACTCACAATACAAGCTTCAGCAATCCCAGATAAACAATCACGGAGCTACAACTCCACCGTCTAAGTGCCCTAAACAGCAATAATATAGTCTCAGTATCTCTACAAGTATAGTTCGGTTTAGCCTTGTCGGTTAAGATTAAGTTTAATATAACATTCCAACGATTAATAAGTCGAATAAGGATGACGGATTAAGAAGACGATGCTCCGCGCCAGAAAAGGGGCCGATCGGCAAGATATCGATCTTTCACGTCAACAGCGACCGTTGGAAACAAGTGATAACTCCGAGTCGAAAAGAATATTAATACCAATGTCCATTATATTGTCCAAGATCAAAGATGTTGACTTTATAAAAGTCAAATGTCAATTATGTTGACTTATAAAAGTCAAATGTCAATTATGTTGACTTATAAAAGTCAAATGTCAATTATGTTGACTTATTAAAGTCAAAATCAATTTAAAAGTCCAATTTGAGACTTTGAATAATTTGAAGTCTTTTCTTACCAAAATGTTTAGAGCAAAATGCCTTTCAAAACCATTTTATAAAGCTTGTCGTAAAAACATATTTCGTTGAATTAAAACGATGATCAAATATGTGGCGAAGTTTAATATATCGCAAAAAGGTTGAAAATATCCGTTTTAAGTAATATTATGACATTTGTGATTGCGTTGGTGTCTTTGATTCCAAAGACAATGTTATTGTAAAATATGTTACTTTTGTATACTATTTATTTATATAAGTGTTTTAATGTCGTGAAAAGTCGTGAGATGAAATTTCGGCAGCGCTTCCGCGTTATAAAATATTCGTCCAAATTTCAAACACTTTCCCGCTTAACAACAATTTCAATTCAAACCATTATTCATAATACATAATACCATATTACGTTTTATATAATACTTTGGTTAACTTAGATGTTTTAAACATTATTGTCCAACTTCAGTCCGATCCGATGTATTACAACGAGTGTTGGTCTAATAATTTATCCTAACCGTTTTCAAGGCTAAAACCGAATATGAATATATTGAAATCACAAGATTCACAAGAGTAACAAGTTATACCGCTAACACCCGCTTGATTGACAAGGATCTGGAACAATGACTTCAGTGGTGTCGTGATGAGAATATCCACCTCCAAAACACAAGACAACCACCGATAATTAGCAAAAACGAAAATTTTGAGTGAACAGACTAATCCAGCCGCCGGCTGGGATGATCCAGCCGTCGGCTGGAGCTCCACAGTCAGCTCCGGATTTTTCGTTATTTAGTCGTTTTTAAGCGTTTTCAAGAGTATTTTCGGTAGATTTCGACATGCAACTTAAAAACCTTTGATAACATCCATAGATTTCTTCAAATAACACCTTTTTATACCAAGATCTTAGTAAAAAGTTTATAAAAATTATGTTTCTAGATAAGTCACCATAGAACTTTTATAAAAACCTTTATTTGATGTTAGATTCAACATGCATGTATAAAAATGTGTATAAATCAGTGGGAAAGTTTGTTATACCTCAAGGCAAAATGAAAGTATGATGATCTAGCTTGTTTGATGAAGATTTTGATGGAGATTAGACCCAAAAATGATGAAAACCCAAGAAGCAAACCGAGAGAATCACCACCTCTTGCTCCTTTTGATGAATACAACCGATTATTGTGATGTTGATGGTGTTTTTATGGTGAATAATGGCTGGGATTTACAGCCACCAAGGAGAGAAATGAAGAACAAGAGAGAGTCTTGAGAAAAAACACACTTGTGTGTGTGTTTTGGGATAAGGAAAATGAAAGAAAATGTTAAAGAAAAGTGTTATTATCACCTTGGGACAGCAATTCTGGCAGAAACAGGGGTCCAATCGAGTTTAGACACTTGTCCCAATCGATTTTCATGCAAAAATGAGTCACCAAGACCTGGCCAGACACATCCAGCCGTCGGCTGGAAAGGCTCAGCCGCCGGCTGAAACCCTGCCAGCTGCTGGATGGTCGGCTGGCTCGGCAGACTTGTTTTCGACCGTTAAGGAGTATCGTTCGTCGAAAACTCCCGATTCTTTTTGCGTTGACCTTATGAAAGTTCATACTTTGATTTACTTTATATTAGGTTCATCTAATATTATATTTTCACTTTCGATTTCGAGATTCGCACGATTTCGGTAAAGGAGTAAACAAGAGCAAAAGCGCGATATCTCGAGGATAAAGGATGCGATAACCGACAAATTTGGCATAAACCTTCTAACTTATAATTATGAGGATACTAACTAATTGGCACTTAGATATATTAATACTATTACGTCTCAGGGACGAATCAGCAAATACAGAAAACCCGATACTCAATAACGGTAAATCGTGAGCAAAACAAAGCGAAATACAAGGGTCGAAATCAATTGCAAATAAAATATAAATAATGACGGTAACATAAGCACTTAAAATTGACGGGACGTCACAGTTCCCATGTGAATTCATGACCACGTCGGGAGTTCCAACGAACCTTGACAATAGGAACACGGCTTTGTCTGAGTTGTTTGACCTCGCGGTCCACAACCTCAAGCGGTTCCTCGATGAAATTGAGCTTGCTGTCGATCTTGACCTCGTCGAGTGGGATAACGATGGTCTCATCTGATAAGCACTTTTTCAAGTGCGAGACATGGAATACGTTGTGAACATTAGCAAGAACTTGCGGGAGTTGGAGTCGATATGCTACTGGGCCAATATGCTCGATAACTTCGAATGGTCCGGTGTACCTTGGGCTTAGCTTGCCGCGCTTCCCGAAGCGAACTACCCCCTTCCATGGCGATACTTTAAGAAGCACCCGATCGCCAACTTGGAACTCGAGGGGTTTCCTTCGGTTGTCGGCGTAGCTCTTTTGCCGAGTACGGGACGTCTTCAGTCATTCTCTGATGGTGGTGATCTTGTCGATGGTTTCCTGAACGATGTCGAGCCTTGTGAGTTGTCGATCACCGGCTTCTAGCCAACAAAGCGGCGATCGGCACTTACGTCCATATAAGGCCTCGAATGGAGCGCACTTGATGCTAGCGTGGTAGCTGTTGTTGTAGGAAAACTCGACCAAGGGGAGGTGAGTGTCCCAACTTCCTCCGAAGTCAACTACGCACGCTCTTAGCATGTCCTCAAGGGTTTGGATCGTCCTTTCGCTCTGACCGTTGGTCTGAGGGTGGTAAGCGGTGCTAAGGTCTAGTCGCGTCCCGAGCGACTTCTGAAGCGCGTTCCAAAAGCGGGACGTGAATCGACTATCCCTGTCAGAGATGATAGAGAGAGGTGTTCCGTGGCGAGAGATGATCTCGTTGATATAGATTTGCACGAATTTCTCCATCGAGTGGGTCTCTCGTACCGGTAGGAAATGCGCAGACTTTGTTAATCGATCCACAATTACCCAAATTGTGTCGTTACCCTTTGCCGTCCGGGGTAACTTGGTAATGAAATCCATGGAGATTTGTTCCCACTTCCACATAGGAATCTCCAGTTGTTGTAGTAGTCCTGAGGGATTTTGATATTCCGCCTTGACCTTCGAGCAAGTAAGGCACTTGGCTACGTACAAGGCGATATCCTTCTTCATGCCCGGCCACCAATAGTACTCCCGAAGTTCCTTGTATAACTTATCGGACCCAGGGTGGATGGAGTATCGGGAATGGTGGCCCTCATCCAGGATTAGTTTGCGAAGATCTTCAGATTTCGGAATCCAGGCTCGGCCCTTGAAATAATGGATTCCGTCGGATTTGATTTCGAACTCCTTCTCAAGATTGTGCAACGTTTCGCCCTTTAAGTTCTCAGGTTTCAACGCTTCTCGCTGTGCCTCAGCGATTTGCGTTTGAAGATTCGTTTGAATCTGAATACCTAATGCCCTAACCCGAGATGGTCTTACCCTTTCCTTCCGACTCAGGGCGTCTGCTACTACGTTTGCCTTACCCGGGTGGTACTTGATCTCGCAATGGTAGTCACTAAGCAGTTCGATCCATCTTCTTTGTCTCATGTTGAGCATCTTCTGGTCTAGAATGTGTTGTAGGCTCTTATGATCCGTGAAAACCGTGCACTTAGTACCGTACAAATAATGTCTCCATATCTTCAATGCGAATACGACGGCTCCCAGCTCTAGGTCGTGAGTGGTGTAGTTCTGTTCGTGCACTTTGATTTGCCTTGAAGCGTAGGCGATGACTTTATCCTTCTGCATAAGGACACACCCAAGTCCTTGATGGGATGCATCGCAGAATACTACGAAGTTATCTGTACCCTATGGTAGGGCAAAAATCGGTGCGTGGCAGAGCTGGTGTTTAAGTTTCTGGAAGGATTCCTCTTGTTTCGTACCCCAAACAAAATCCTTGTCCTTCTGAGTGAGCTCGGTGAGTGGCTTAGCGATCTTCGAGAAATTATCGATGAACCTTCGATAGTAGCCGGCCAACCCTAGGAATTGGCGAATTTCCGTAGGAGTCGTCGGGGCTTGCTATTTCTCGATCGCCTCTATCTTAGCCGGATCTACATGGATTCCTTCTTGGTTGACCACATGACCAAGGAAATGTACTTCCCTGGAGCCAAAATTCACACTTCGAGAACTTGGCGTACAGTTTCTGATCTCGGAGGAGTTCTAAGATGAGTTTCAAGTGTTTCGCGTGATCCTCTTTGTTTCTCGAGTAGATAAGGATGTGAGGCGGTGAGCGAGTATGAAAAGCGGTTTTAGGAATGTCGGTCTCACTGACACAAGCCTGATGATAACCTGAACGGAGGTCGATTTTCGAGAAATAAGTTGCACCCTGCAACTGGTCGAAAAGGTCATCGATCCTCGGGAGTGGGTATCGGTTCTTGACGGTCAGCTTGTTCAGTTCGCGGTAGTCAATGCACATGCGGAAGGATCCGTCTTTCTTTTTAACCAAGAGTATTGGGGCTCCCCAGGGGGACGAGCTTGGACGAATAAGACCGTGATCCAAAAGTTCCTGTAGCTGTTTCGACAGCTCTTGCATTTCCGGTGGGGCTAGACGATACGGTGTCTTAGCGACCGGTGCTGCACCAGGAACTAGGTCTATCCGGAATTCCACTTGTCGATGCGGAGGTAGCCCGGGTAAATCTTCGGGAAAGACTTCAGGGTGATCCTTAACTACTGCGATATCTTGCACACGGATCTCCTTGGGTTTACGTTCGACAACGTGAGCGAGAAATGCGTCACAGTCCTTCTCGAGGTACTTGCGCATTTTCATGGACGACACGATACGGAGTTGTCGTCCGGGTTTGTCTCCTTGAACAACTAGACTTTCGGTGTCAGAGAGAGGGATGCGGATAAGTTTGTCGAAACAGACGATCTCGGCTCGGAAACGAGAGAGCCAGTCCATTCTGACGATCACATCAAAGCTTTTCAGCTCGATTGGAATTAAGTTAATGGGGAAGGTTTTATCAGATAGGCATATGGAACATCCTAGGATTATATCCTTAGCTTCGAAATCCTGACCGTTAGCGTACTCAATGGTGAAGCTATCCTTAAGAACCTTAGATCCTAAGTTAATGAGGGGTCTAAATTCTAAGGATACAAAGCTTCTTTCAGCCCCTGAATCGAACAAAACTGATGCATAGTGATTATTAACAGGAAACGTACCGTTCACCGCGTTAGGATCCTGCCGTGCTTCTTCAGCCGTGAGTGCGAATGCACGACCTCGACCTCGCCCGCCTTGGTTCGGTTGGGCGTTCCGGAGTCTCGGACAAGCGTTCCGGAAGTGCTGGTCACTTCCGCACTCGAAGCACACCGGCTTCTGACCTGGGACTATCACCCTTTTCGTGCAGTACTTAGCGAAATGCCCTACTTTCTGGCATTTTAAACACACCGGGCAGTTCCCGTGGTGGTGGAAGTTGCACTTGTCGCACTTGGGGTTCGTCCCCGTGTATCGAGCTCCAGTTGGTGGTGGTGGCGGTGGTGGTGCTACAGCTGCTACGGCGAAGTTTCGGGTGGTCTTCTTTTTCTTGTTGCGGTCGCTTCTTCTGGGGGTTTGATCGGATTTCCTTTTCTCACCCGACTCCTTCTTGGAGGATGTAGAAGCGGTGAGTAGGTTGCTTGTGAGGCGGTGAGCTAGAATAATGGCACTTTGGAGGGTCTGGGGTTCAGCTGAGATGACCATTCCTCTGATCTCAGGGACAAGACCGAAGACATAGTGGTCGATTCGATTTTATTCAGGAGTTACCAGCCTCGGGACCAGTCGGGCCAACTCATGGAATCGGGCAGTGTACCCTTCGATGTCGTTTCCGACCATCGTGTGATCCCAGAGCTCGGCCTCGAGCTTCTTGATTTCCCCTTTGGGGCAGTACTCCTCTATCAAGAGGTTCTTGAATTGATCCCAGGTGAGAGCATAGGCGGTCTCGCGTCCTCTGTTGCGGACCACGTTGTTCCACCAAGTCAGTGCCTTACCGTGTAGTACGCAGGAGGCGTACTGCACTTTGTCAGCTTCGACACATCTGCTGATGTGCAACACCGACTCGATGCTCTCGAACCAGGACACCAGTCCTACGGCACCAGTTGTGCCATGGAACTCCTTAGGCTTGCATGCCATGAAGCTCTTGTAGGTGCAAGCAGGAGGATTCGGGTGTTGCTGTTGGTTCTGGTGGTTGTTCTGGTGGTTGTTCTGATGCTGCTGCTGTTGTTGTTGTTGTTGTTGCTGGTTATGGTTGTTGACATTTGCGTTGATCCCAGCAGTGATCTGGGCGATCATGTTGGGCATCGCTGCATTCAACTGAGCAGCGACTTGTTCAGCAATGATACTGGCGTTTGAACGAGGTGCCATGATTCTACAAAAGACAACAGATTCAGTTTAGAAACGCACGATTGAAGTATGATAAGAATATAATCCAATGAACAAGTTAACAACCACACAAGAGTAATATAACAGAACAGATAGTACACGCACGACAAAGATTCAAGAGATTCACATGACATGATTCACACACAAGAGAATAATTAACCATAGAACCAGATTCATATGACAATGGCAAAAATAGATAAATAAAGATAGGAATTTCATTCATTAATAATAAAAATGTCGAGTACAAGGTTTAAAGGGAAATGAAGTACAATACAATACAAGGGAAATAAATGGGAATGGCTCGGAGTTGTGTAAAATGGAAAATTACAACTCGGCCTACAATACAATAAAAGAAAAGAGAAAACTAGTGACATTTCTCTAGGAGCATCTTGGCAGCAATGATCGCCAATAGGGTCCCCATAATCAAGCAAACTCCCACCAAACGTTGCACCGTCCGGGCCGTGGCCTGAGCCGCAGCGAGGTGTCGCAACGCCTGCTCTGACAACCGATGCGCGGCATCGGAGACCTCGCAGAGGAGAAGCCCTTGTTGCTGGGCCTCCTCGGAAAGTCCCCTTACCTCGCGGTGGAGATGTAAGAAAGCGACAGGAGGGGGAGACTGTAAGGTAGGCGGCATCCTCTGCCTAGCTGCGTCAGCGTCTCGGGCCCGCTGCATCTCCTCACGCTCGAGCTGTCGCTCCCACGTGTAATGGTCCATCATAGAGGTGCGTGGAGCATCGGGATGCGGGTGCCCGAAAGGAAGATGGGGTGGTGCAGGTCTGGATGGACCAGCCTGCTGTGCAGTCATCCGATCAGGTAGTCGACCTGGAAGGACGACCTGCTTGCGCGCCGTCATAACGACCCGGGGTCCACGCCGCTAGGGCGGTGCTGCGACGGGTACCAGTGGAGGTGGTGGTAGTACCGACCTCGGGCTGGACCCGATGCTGCTCGACACAGCCATGGAGGTGTCCTCCGTGGGGTCGGTGGTCTGGTGGCGGAGGCTCTCCGAGGCGGTATGGCCCTCAGAAGCCTCATGACATGACGCGGCTCTCTGTTGCGAACGGGTCTGGGATCGCGAGGGTGATCGTGAACGGGACGACTGAGACATGACGGATCTGCGACACAAGGAGTTTCGTAAGTACGGGAAACAAAACTATATTGAAAAATGTGTAAGGAAATGCATGTAAGGGTCAATCACGTGAGATCGGGAATAATAAGACCGGGAATTTTCGACTCGAAAACCGTTTAACATTAGTAATTACGTTACGTCCAGGCCATGCATAGTTAAAAACAATCATGCAATCGCGAAATTAATTCCCTAAAGTTTGAACCCATAATGATTTTCCGAAAAGCCTTGGTTATAGTTTGGTTTCGAAAACTTTTGAAAAAAAATTTAAAACCGTTTTCACTATAACATGTGCTCTGATACCAAGTCTGAAACACCCGCTATAGCGGAAACACGAGATGTGAGAGCTGGAATATCATTACACGGGTCATAAGCAAAATAAACGGTCCAAGTCATTGCATTAAAATAAAATAGTTCACACTTCGAAATCAACCAAGCAGTTTAACTGTTTAACACAAGTACATAATAAAAAGTTTCAAAATAAATTCCCAAAATAAAAGGGTCTTTCCCAAGGTTTCGCCTCATGTGACCATACCGACCCTTCCATGCCATGCACTTCGACACTTACACTAGTTTCCTGAAACATAAGATAAAGTGTCAACTACATAACGTAGTGAGTGAGTTACAGTTTTGAGTTTCTCGATAAAAGTTTCCAGAAAGAAAATATATATGTGATAAATATCATAAATGAAAAGGAAGCGGAACGGCGCTAAAACATATATATTTATAAAAGTTTCGAACGTACGCAAGTAAAGTAGAACTCGTATCATAAAAAGTTATAGCGGAAGCAATCGCTAAAGTATTGTATATGCGTAAGTAATACGTGATTAACTAAATTCTTAACTTGTATCAATCACTTGGCTTAATATAACGTAAGTCTACACTAAACCGATTGTCTGGTCAGATCTAGCGCCAAAGTTTCACAATGTTTGAGTTTCCACCTGATTCTAGTAATATGTACTTTGGTCGCGAACCACAAGCAAGGAGTGACCTCTCCTAAGTATCGATACCCATAATACTAACGGCTAATGCTAATAGTGTATAGTGTTTCTGTTTCTCTAAAGCGGGGAAATTTGAACTCTGTTTCTAAAAATAGTAGTAAGCACTTACGGAGTTTATATTCTCAACAAGGATTGATTTCGCATACAAGTAACCTAAATTTAGTTTAGCCAATTTACGGGGCATTATCACATTTTACGCATAATAGTTTCACAAGTTTCACAAGTTTCCAAAGTTTCCAAGTTTCATAAGTTTCGAAGTTTCATAAGTTTCATAAGTTTCATAAGTTTCAAAAGTTTCAAAGTTTCATACGAGTTGCAAATAGTTTCAAAGAGTTACATAACAAACAATCTTATGTTTCCCCCAAATAAGCATTTAAAATAGTAAAACATAGTGGGGTTGTAACTCACGGTTTCGGAGAAAAGATACGAGTAAGCGAGAGTGGAACGGAACGCGTCGGGAATCAAGGATGACCTAAAACACCGGAATATCGTGTAAGTATAATAGTATGACATAAGTTATGTTAAAGTTCCATTTTAACATTTTTAAATCTTAAACTTTAATACTTTAAATTCTGTCCCAAAGTTTCATTACGGAAAGTTTATATGTTATTATGTGTTCGTGTGCGTTTTAGGGTCCGATTGGTCCAATTATGTCCAAAATGAGTCGATGTTTAAGGTCAATACGTATAAGTTACAAAAATGTTAAGTCGCTGAGTTTGAGTATAAGTTTACGGTGAAATTTGGGCAGCGCTTCCGCGCTATAAAAATTGAATCCATTTTTCAAACACTTTCCCGCTTTAAACAAAAAATTTAAACCATATAATACGATAATACAAGTGTTTTAAGTCCTCAAACTCATCCAAACTATTTTATTTACAAAAACAGTAAGTTCCCAAAATATACAATCTGTAATAAAGTTATTTGGACTTATTTTTACGTTTAAAGTTCTCAAAACGACGTTTTTATTGGACAGCGAGATCCAGACAGCGGCTGGAGATATTCAGCCGCCGGCTGGATATCTTCAGCCGCCAGCTGGAAGCCTTCGGCCAGTTTCTTGTTTTCGTTATTTTTCGATTTTTAGCCCGTTTTAGTGTTAGATTCTTACATGCAATCGGTTATTATTCAAATATATACATTTTTAAGCAAAAGTCACAGTTTCTTTTAGATTTATATCATCAAAATGTAGATCTATGAGAAAAACTCGTTTTTAAACAAGAAAAAGTTTTAACTTTTTAGAAAAACACTTTTTCAGTCCATGGATCGTCCATGCAAGTAAAGATTTGTGTAATAACAGAAAAATAAGAGGGTTTTACCGAAGGAAAAAGTTGTGTGACGGTTAGATGTGATTCTAGCTTCAAAAAGTGTGTAGACCTTCTTCAAAACCCGATTTAAAGCTTCCTCTTTGATACCCTTTTGCCCTAGGACGATTTGTAGGTGTTTTTGATGGATGGATTTGAGTTTTTGTTGCTGTTTTAATGGGAAAATTACTGGGTTTTAGTTGAGTGTTCTTGAGGCTAGAGAGAAACAATTGTATGTGTGTGTTTTGATTTTTGAATAATGAAAAGGAAAAATGAAAGAAAGTGGTTAAGGGACTTCCAAGACTGGCCTTGGAAGTTGTTTTGGTCAGTTTTTGGTCCAATCCCCGAGTTGGGGAGTTGGCCAATCGTTTCTCATGCAATAATGACTCATCAAGTCACAGGTCAGCGAGATTCAGCCACCGGCTGGGCTTCAGCCGCCGGCTGGAACCTTTCAGCCGTCGGCTGGATGGCAATTTCCAGCTTTGTGACGTTTTAAGTTTTCCGTCATTGTTAGTTGTGGACTAAAATTTTATTATGTGAGTTGGTGAGTCCATCTGACCAAAAACTAAGATATTGTCTTAGTTTAATTATATTCCCATATAATTAATTGACAACGCATATTTAAAATAATAACATATGCCAAAAATATTATTCAAGGATTAAAACATGAAAAATAGGATACAATTAATATAATAAACGAAAAAACCTCATATATTCAATATTTATTTCATTTAAAAATATAATTGTCTAATACATCCTTTATCCAAATACTAAACACGAATTTACATGTGATTACTAGTTAAACGAAGTCTTATGCCCTCATCATATTGAGTTAGTTTCTCACTGAGAGTGAAGCAAGTAGTACTGCAAGTGAGTTGAGCTCAAGTGATGGGGATGTAAGTGATTCTAAAGATGCTACTAAAGAGTTGAAGGTTTGCAACTATACGGAGGATTTATCCAAGGTCAACTTCATTGCCAACATGGAAAACCTCAAAACAAAGAAGACAAAGGTACTTCTTGATCTTCAGTCGGTAAAGGAATTGTGAAAGTTCCTTACCATTTTAACTGTTCAGAACGAAAATCTGACTAAGGCCCTATTCACCTTGGAAACCCAGCATAAAGACCTTAAGTTTGAATTGGCAAATCTAATTAACTTAAAATAAAAAAAATGACTTTTCAAATAAATTTCACCAAAGTGAAAAGGACCGAACTGAATTTTTGTCAATTATCAGCACTCAAACCCAGAAAATTGACATGATGTATGAATGTGTTGAAAAACACAAGAGACGTTATGCTGAGAAAGTACAAGAAGTTTAACTGTGAAATTAGGTTAACTGAACATGAAAGGAAACTTGAACAATTTCGCACCTCTTCCACCACTCTTACTTCAATTTTAAGTCGTCAAAGAATAAGTGGAAACTCTTCTGGATTAGGATACAAAGAAACACCACCTCCCTTTAACAATAACTTTAGTTTCTTTAAATCTGAACTTCATTAAACGAAGAATGTGAACCATCCACTTCCAAATCAAGTCAATCAGAGAAACCTAAGAATCAAGATTCAATACCAAAACCTTTGCACAAGACATTCATTTCAAGTAAAGATGTTGAATCTAATAAGAATAAATCATCAGAAACTGAAACATACCAACTAAATATGATGAAAACCTTAAACTATTTCAAATTTCGTGAGCGTAGACATGTAGCCTCAATTTGTACGAATACACGAAAAGAGTCTAAAGAACAACAGGCTAGGACTATTCCCCCACATAAGGTTAAATCTGTCCCAACAAAACCCGTCCATATTCTGAAAAACCCAAATAACAAATGTGCTGAGTCAAATGAACGATATTATGGGTATGATAGACCAGGTATAGGTAATTTTAAAAATTTTCAACGTCCACAAGAACGTCCACAACAACGTTTTGTTCCATCCTTTCGGAAAAATCATTATGAACAACGTTTTCAGAGTCCACCGCGACATTTTCAAAACTTCAATCAACAACGTTTCAGTTCCCCAAATCGGAATGTTATGTCACCTTCGATGAGTCATAAAGTTCCAAATAACTCTAACAGTCATCAATTCAATAACTTTAATTGCAATGTGTCTCCAAATGTTAACAATACATTAAACATCAATGATGGCTTTTTCAAAAGGTTCACATATGTGAACGAGAAAGGTCAATCCAGGCCCGATATGGCCTGGGTTCCCCATGAAAACTGATAAATCTTGTTTGTTGTGCAGAAACCGAGTCACCATTTGGTCAACACCTGGTACGTTGACAGTGGTTGTTCTAGGCACATGACGGGAGAACGGGGTTTGCTAACAAACTTCGAATCAGGAAAGAAAGGAAGAGTAAATTTTGCTGGAGATAAAGGTGGAGAAATAACTGGAATTGGATATGTTACAAACGGTAAAGTGACTCTGAAGGATGTCTTCTATGTTGAACAACTGGAGCACAATCTGCTCAGTGTGTCTCAAATCTGCGATAATGACAATCCTGTCCACTTTACAAAGAAAGAAGTATTGATTCTGAAATCAGGGATTGAAATTCCTGAGGACCTAATACTAATGTGCGCACCACGAAAGAAGAATACATACATTCTGGACATGAACAACACTGACTGCAACATGGAGTCAACATGTCTACTGTCGAATTCTACAAGTGAAGAATCGATGATTTGGCACAGGAAAATGGATTACTTACATTTTCGAAAAATGAATGAGATAACCAAGAACGGGCTAGTGAATGGGGTTAATTTGAAAAGATTTGCGTATGAGGACAAATGAGATAACCCAGACTGGTGAAGTTCGAGATGGTTTGCGTGCAGTGGTAAATGATCAGGAAATCGTCATCACCATTACTAGTCTGCGCCAAATATTCCAACTTGGCACAGCTGCACAGGAACGGTCGGGTTCCAACATCGGACCACATTTTATTGGGGATACCCTTCGTCGTATGGGTTACGTTGGAATGGCACCGACCCTCCAGTATTCAAAGGGAAAATTTTATGGTCAATGGCGGTATTTATTCCACATTATCGTCTCGGTCTTCAAGACTACAATGTCAGGATCAAATAAGTTGAGTAAACCTAACGCTTGTCTACGTAAGATCTTGATCTATAAAAGAAGTTCATGAGCGGATTGAACACTTTGATATTAACAAGTTTATCGAATCAAACAATATTGTAAAATAGTAAACGATGATGAACAATAAATTTTCCGAATTGTAAGCCTCAGTTGAATTGAATAATGTTTTAATACAACGTGTTTGTTATCAATCTACAAGGATCTATTTATAGACCTTGAGGCTAACTTATCTAGATAATAGGAAACATCTATTAATAAGGAAATACAATCTAACTCTAATTGTAATTCTTTTCTAAACTTGCATGGCAAGTGTGTTGCAGTAGAAACAGACTTCCGTATTAATGAGTTGAAGCAGTAGTAATGATATGTCTTCCGTAGTAACTAATTCTTCCGCATTAACTGTCTTCATTCCGTCTTAATTACTTCGGTCAGTATTAATGAAGCACAACAGTAGTAACGAGAGCAATATTAATGAAACTAAAACTAATTTAACTAAGTTCTAATCCCAACAATCTCCCCCTAACTTGAACTTTTATTACTACTGAAAGTACAAGTTTTTACAAAAATTTTAACTACTTTTATTACAAGACATTATCATTTATCATTTAAGTTCTTCTCCTTCTCCTCCGCTTCTTTTGCTAACTCTTCATTGAGTTTCCCCATAATCCTCCAAACCAACTCATGTGCCATCCTGGAAGCTACAAGACCATGAAGTCTAACCTTAATAAGCTCTTTCAAAGTTCTCAACCCCAAGTCATACTTTCTGTCAACAAGATAGAATTCCATGGCTCTATGTCTTCTAACTATTGAGAAAGTTCCAATTCTTTCATAGATGTACCATTTAATCACAGGGCTGTTTGGACCTCCTTTCTTGAATGCAGGATTAATCTTCTCAATATCTGGATCAAACATTCCATTGAGCCAATCCATAACCATGTCTACTCCAGAGCTTTCACCTCTAAATCTTGAATATTTTATCTTGCCAATATCATAGACACGCTGAAGATCATCTCTTGAAAGGATGGTACAACTGTCTTAGACTTGTCTTGTCTGGTAACCACATATTCAGTCTTGTTTGGTCCACCAGTCTACTCCCAGTCAATGATCTCAGGAAGCTCAACTGCCAATGGTTCAATCCTAAGTCCTTCTTTATTTTATTATCAGGGCAGAGCAGTCATCTTCATCAATTTCAATGTCCCCTTTCTTTTCTTCTATCTGGACTTTGACTTGCTCTTTCTTGACTTGAACAGTTGGTAAACTAGGACTTCTTTGAGCAGCAGTAGTTGAAACAGGAATGTCATCTCTTCTTTGTCTCTTCCGATGAACTCTTGTAGAACATGACTTCTTCCTCTTCAACTACTCAGGAGGATTTGACTTGACAGGAGCAAAAGGATTATGAATTTCCTTTCCTTGAGCATCAAACCTGAGTCTGCATGTCTCTTGTGCTCTCTTCATAGACCTCTCTAACTCATATTGTTGTTGATCTTGTTGCTTTGTGAGTTGTATTTTCTTCAGAGAGTCTCTTTTCTTTTCTTTCTCAACCAGTGCAAGCAAGTTCCCAATATTCATTGGCCCTAAAGATTTACCACTATAGCCTTTTGTCTTCAAGTATGCCATGAACTTCAGCTTGTCACTGGCTAGCTTCTCTTGAGTAGATTTTTTCTTTGAAGCTTTCCTTTCCTTTTCTCTTTCTTCATCTCTTTTCATTTCAGCTAACTCTCTTTATTGTTCAGCTAGCAAGAGTGCAGTTTCTTCATTCAACTTCTGTATTTTCTCCATCTCAGCTATTTGAAGTTTGGTATGGATGTCCTTAATTGTGTCAGGATCAGAACCTACATCCAGCTCTTCAGAAGCTAATTGAAGTGCAGTTAGCTCATCCATCTTTTTCAACCTCTCTTTCCTCTTCTTTTCGTTATCTTCCTTGCTTGTATCCACAACAATCTTCTTCCCTTTGGCCTTCTCAGCTGGCTCAACTTCTGCAATTAGTTTGGGAATGTAAGATCTGTGAGGAGGGATAATTGGCCTTATACCTGTGGGTCTTGAAGGGTCTTGGATAAAATCAACTCCTTCTACCAGTTTAGTACTGTCAGGTAGCTACAGGTATGGCAACTCCTTTTTGTTTAGGCATTGAAGCTTGCTCAATCTTCCTTTGTTCAAGAATCTTGCTTCTTTCCAGCCTTAGGAGTTCAGAAGCTGCTGCTTTTTCATCAACAGTAGGAATTGATGAGCCAGTAGAAACAGTTGTTACAACTGTTGCTTCAGAAAATATTGCTGCTGGAGCTTCTCCCATTGGAATAGATACTAATGGAGGAATAGATAAAGCTTCAGTAGTAACCGGAGCAGTAGAAACCATCACATCTTCAGTAGAAACCAGAGGAGCAGTCTAAATTAAATCTTCCGTAGTAATGAACTCTGCAGTAGAAATCACAACTTCTTCAATTGTAGCAGTAGTAATTACTTCTTCTATCTTTTCTACCTCTATTTCTTGCTCCCCCTCAACAATAGGTTCCTCCTTATCTTCTTCATCAATCTCCATCTTTTTACCCTCCATCTCAACATCATCTTCTTCTTCTTGTTCTAAGGTGGCAGTTATAACTGTGTCCTCACTTCTTCTTTCCACCTCCTCCCCCTTAACCTAAACATCATCTTCTGTGGACAAAATATCTTCCATTTATTTCTCCCCCTTTTTGTCAGCAGGGGGGTTGTCATCCGAAGAAGAAGAAGAGCTGGTTGGTCCTGGAGATGTACCAATGCTCCTGGTGGTTGGCTTTTTCATCAAAAATTCTTGCAGTTGTTTCTGCTGCTCAACCAAGGTATGGACCAATGTAGTTAAAGTTTCAAGGTCCTCCCCTTGTTTTTCAACTCTAAGAAAGAATGAGGCACAAGCTTCCATCAATTCCAATGGTGAATAGTTATATCTATCCTCACCCCTTTCCTGTTGAGTACCAACAAGTGGTTGATCATCGGATGTAGAGGGACCCTTCTGCCATGCAGAAGCATGTCCCTCTCCCATGGTTTCTTGGCACCCGGGATCACGTTCCAAAGATGCTACAAAAGCAACATCAATGGGTTGTGTTGCCTTGAGTTGGGTCTTAGTTATGTTCACATTGTCCTGGGCCTCACTATGAGAAGTAAGGACACCAGTAGTGTGAGCCCTTCCCAAATGGTCTTCCCCCTCCTTATTGACCACCTCAGTGAGCTTGGGGGATTGCTCAATGGTTTCCCTTTGTCTGAATTTGGAAAGTGGGGAAGTTTTTGACTCAAGAGGCTGAGGAACCCTCTTAGCCTTTCTAGAAAAAGTTGCAACAATAGGTGGTGGTGAGTGAGGTGTAGAAACAGATGGTGGAGTCACAAAAGTGGTGACTGGTGCAGTTAAAACCGGAGAAGGACTCTCAGTAGTAACTGGAGGAACACTTGCAGTAGAAACTGTAGTTGTTACCTCTGGGATAATGGTTGCAGTACTTGCAGTAGAAACTGCAGAGGTACTTGCAGGAGGAAGAGAAGTAGATGGGGGTTGAGACAGAGGTGAAGTCACTTGTATCTCATCTATAGAACTTGTTCCCACCATCATTATAGAGAACAATGGGGAAACATTTGCTGAAAATCCTTTATTTACCCTTCTCATATTTGCAAAAACCTTTTTAGTATGAGCATGGGCAGGAAAAACATTTTGAGATCTAGTGATTTCACAATTTATGATGTGTTGTAGGAACCTTGGATACATTAAAAATTTATGTTTAGGATTTGCCAAGTTCCACAGCAACCCATCAAAAATAAGGGCTGAAAAATTGTATGTTTGATTAGTGGAAAGACAGACCATGGCAGTTGCCAAAGAAAGACTTTCCTCATTCCACCCTATCCGTTTTTGTGAAATACATTGTTGCAAAGTATGCATCAAGTATTTCCACTAGGGGGACAATTTAGCTTTTAAAAACGTTGATGTGTTTAGGTCCCCCTCATACCCCATTTGTCAAAAAATTTCAAAAATAGTTTCGCTTGGTAAGTCACTTATACTTGCTTCATCTTGAAAGTGAAGATGAGTGCGGATAGTAGCCTCTGAAACTATGATTTCTTTGCCATCAATGGTGGAATTTAGAACTGGTACCTCTCCCTCAGAATTTACTACATCAGTATCCCAAAAAGCTCTGATTTGATCTTCATGTATCTCATGACTAACCGTTAGAGCGAATTTGATGTGTGACTACTTCAAGAAGTCCATTATGGAATAAAAATCCGTGTATTCCTTATTCTTTACAAAGAAAGCAAGCATATTATGGCTCTCATAAAACTGGAGATCAGCCATTGTTAGAAAATTGAAAGAATTGGATTAAACAGTGAAAGAAAACTTAGATTTTTTAATTGCAACGGTAACTTTTTATCAGTTAGGGTTCTTGAGATAAACGGTAATTAATTGAAAGATTAAATTACAACCCTATTTATACGCGAAAGATTATAACAACTTGGCGAGTTGGATTAGAAGCTAGTGATGATTAAAAAGGACGGTTCAATCGTGTGTTGCCACGTGTTAAAAATTACTGAACCCCCGCCGAAGATTTAAATTTGAGGTCCAATCACAAAACGCCACGTGTTAAAATTTAGTTGCAAGTTGAGGTTTGACTTGTCAACGCATTATTAAGAGAGTAATCTTATTAATTAAGAAAACTTTCCAGTACTAATCGTTGCAGTATTAACAGATAATGACAGTAGTAATGAGGTTAATGACAGTAGTAATGACGAGCCGTATTAACTGGTCTGGCAGTAGTAATAGATATTACTTTCCAGTATTAACTAGAGGTCCGTAATAATGAGATTACTAGCAATGTTAACCATTCCAGCAGTATTAACAAAACTAAGGGCGGTAGTAGTTAAACCTTCCCGTAGTAATGAAAAATTTACCGTACTAATAAAACTTTAGTCAAAATCTATTTCTACTGTTAATTTTGCAGTAGTAACATAGTACAATACTAAAAAGTAAGGCACTTGATTTATGTAAAGGTTACTACTGCGTTTCTCGAAGGGACTTTACATGAGATAATTTAAAAGACAATTTTAGGTAAGTTAATCCATGTTGATCATGCCAATACTGGTAATCAAGAATGTAAATCTTCCCACATCAAAAGCTTTTGTGAGAAGATCAGCAAGCTGATTATCAGTATGGACTTTTTCAACATGTATCAACTTCTTTTCATTACATTCTCTTATGAAGTGATAGCGTATCTATATGTGTGTGGTCTTGGAGTGCTTCACTGGGTTGTTGATTATGCTGATGGCGCTCTATGAAGATGGGAGTGTTCATTAATGCATATCCATAATCCATCATTTGATTTTGTATCCACAACACTTGAGTACAGCAACTTGGTGCAGCAATGTATTCAGCTTCTGTTGAGGATGTAGACACCGTTGTTTGCTTTTTGCACTGCCAATACACCAATCTTGAGCCTAGGAATCGACATCCTCCTGTTGTTGATTTCTTGTCTAAATTTTCACCACCATAAACACTGTTAGTATAAGCAATTAAATCAAAGGGTGAGTCTTTAGGATACCATAGGCCTAAGTTGGGTTTGCCCTTTAAGTAACAAAATATTCTCTTGCCTGCAATGAGATGAGACATCTTGGGTCTGGTTTGATATCTTGCACACACACAAACTCCAAACATGATGTCAGGTCTTGAAGCTGTGAGGTACATCAGTGAGCCTATCATTGACCTATAGTTGTGAATGTCTACATCCTCCCCCTCAAGATATGCAGTCAGCTGTTTGTGAGTTTCCACAGGGGTGCTTGCCACTTTTGCTTCTAGGAAACCAAACTTGGTGAGAATATCTTTGACATATTTTGATTGGCTGATGAAGAGTCCATCAGGCTTCTGCTTGACTTGGAGGCCTAGAAAGAATGTTAGTTCTCCCATTGAACTCATTTGAAACTTGGTATGCATCAACTGTTCAAATTCTTTACACAAATCATCTTTGGTGGAGCCAAAGATGATGTCATCTACATAGATTTGTACTAGAAGGATATCAGAGTGAGTCTTTTTGAAGAATAGGGTCTTGTCAATGGTTCCTCTTTGAAAGTTGTTCTTGAGAAGATAGTCAGAAAGAGTATCATACCATGCTCTTGGTGCTTGATGAAGCCCATAGAGAGCTTTGTCCAATTTGTATACCAAGTGAGGATTTTGAGGGTCCTCAAAGCCTGGTGGCTGTCTGACATATACTTCCTCTTCTATGACTCCATAGAAGAAAGCACTCTTCACATCCATTTGAAAAACTTTGAAGCCCATGAAGGAGTCTTATTGCTCCTATTCTTGCAACTGGAGCAAAGACTTCTTCATAATCTATCCCCTCTTCCTGAGTGTAGCCTTGAGCTACCAGTCTAGCTTTGTTTTTGATGACTATCCCTCCTTCATCCTTCTTGTTTCTGAAAATCCATCTAGTGCCTATGACCTTCTTCCCTAGAGGTAATGGAACCAAATCCCAGACGCCCTGAATTTTAAACTGAAGTGGTTCTGCTTCACAGGCTTCAATCTAGTGAGGATCTAGAAGAGCTTCTTGAATCTTCTTGGGTTCCATTTGTGAAAGAAAGCAGGCAAATAAACAAGTGTTTATGTCCTTCAGTGGGTCCTTTGGAGGCTTGGTGTGACTCCTTGTCTCCATAGAAATTTCAAAGTTACCAAATATTTGAGATGGAGGGTGGTTCTTTGAAATACGGGAAGAAGTAATCTTCTCAATTCTTAAGTCTACACCCAAATTGGTATCATTAAGATCTGGCATTGCATAGCCATGGAAAGGATTGGATCCATGGAAGAAGTGCTCTTTGGAGTGGTCATTTCAATATCACTATCTTCAACTTCTTCAGTAGCTGTTACTTCAACTCCATCTTCATTCTCCTCTACCAATGGTGGAATTTCATTAAGGTTTTGTTCCTCTGCTTTGTCAGTTGTTGTAGCTGGAACCTCTTCATCTTGTGGAGGTTGGTCTTCAGGTGTTTCCTGTTGTTGTGCCTCCTCTTCTACTGCTTTGTCAATTGTGTCATAAAGATTGAGAGGGTCATCAGTTGAAACGGGGAGATAGATGTACTCCATGACATCTAATCTGTAAGTACCAACAACTGGTGGGATGGCAGTAGAAACTGATTCAGTATTAACTGAGTCAGGAGTAACATGATTTGCTGAAGCAGTAGGAACATGAGCAGTAGGAATTGATGCGGATGATGGAAAGTCAAAGCTGAAGGATTTTGTTAAGGTATCAAAATCAAACAGCCAGTTTGGTCTTTGACCCTTAGTGTTAGGGGTGTTTTCATTGCTTCAATAATGCTTGACTTGGGATTGTAGACCCGATATGTTTTGCTTTGTGAGGAGTATCCAACAAATTATCCTACATCTGCCTTTCTCTCAAACTTGCGAAGATGATACATGGAATTAAGAATGGTACAAGGACACCCAAAAGCTCTTAAGAAGATTATCAATGGTTGTCTCTTGTGTAAGAGCTCATATGGAGTCTTGTTTTGAGACTTGACTAAGAGGACTCTATTCTGCACATAGCAGGCAGTATTAACTGCCTCAACCCAAAAGAAAACGGGTAAGTTGGAGTCAGCCAACATACTTCTAACAACTTCAATAAGAGTCATATTTCGTCTTTCAGCTACTCCATTATGTTGTGGAGTTCTTGCAGCACTGAACTATCTCTCTATTCCCTTCTTCTCACAGAATTCATTCATCACATGGTTTTTGAACTCAGTTCCATTGTCACACCGGATCTTCTTCACCTCAAGATTGATTTGGTGCTCTACTCTTGTGATGAATGACTGGTCTCATCTTTAGTTGCAAGGAAATATACCCATGTGTACCTTTTGTAGTCATCAGTGATTACAAGGCAGTATGATTTCTTAGCTATACTCTTCACATTGGTTGGTCCAAATAAGTCCATATGGAGCAGATGGAGAGGAGTATCAATGGTGTTGATTTCCTTGGTCTTGTGAGATGTCTTGTGTTGCTTTCCCTTCAAACAAGCTACACAGTTATCATCTAGTGATAATTGCTTGTTAGGCAGTCCTCTTACTAGATTAGATTCCACCTACTCATTTATGTTCTTGAGGTTCATATGGCACATCCGTCTGTGCCATAGAGTGGATTCATCCATTGTTGCTTTGGATACAAAGCATGCTTCAGCTGCAGTTGGTTTAACCTTGGACATGTCAAAGCAATAGACATTTTATTTTCTTGGTGTCCTGAGTAGGATCATGCTTTCATCAATAACATATCCAGGATTCATAATTATGCATTCAGATGCAGTGAAAATGGTAATCACAAACTTGAGATACACTCAGCAGATTATACTGTAGTTGTTGCACATAGAAGACATCCTTGAAGCTGATTCTTCCATTGCTTACAATCCCTTTCCCAGTAATCTTTTCTCCTTTTGGATTTCCTCCAAAGGAAACATAACCTCCATTGAACTTTTCAAAGTTCTGAATGCAAGCAATGTTGCTTGTCATGTGCCTGGAACAGCCACTATCTACATGCCAACTGATCTCAATATCTTTCGTTGGCTGAACCTGCACATAAACAAGAAAGTTAGTTTCTGGTGGGGACCCAAGCCAAAGTTGACTTGGGTTTGCCCATCTCATCAAAGTAACTCACCTTCCTCTGGACTAACTTTGAGAAATCAGGTGAACTAGGTGGTTGAGTTACTTTGACCTTTGGTTGCCATACTTGTTTAATGATTTTAACTTTTGGAACTTTAGCAGTATTAACAAGTTTTGTTTTAACAGTAGGAACATGTACTGTTTTAACAATCTTTTGTCAGCAGTAACAGAGTTACTTTTTGCAGTATTAACATGTGCAGTAGTAACACCATTTCGTTTAGAAGTATTAACACGGGCAATATTAACACCATTATTCTTGACAGTATTACCACGTGCAGTATTAACAAAAGTTTGTTTAGCAGTATTAATCTTGTTTCTACTGTTGTTGAAATTATTTTTGTTAACACTTCTGCTGCTTGAGACAGTATTAACAGAGTTCTTCTTTGCAGTAGTAACTCCATTACTACTGTTCATAGCAGGTTTTCTTACAAGTAATGGTTTGGTTTTCTTTTCTGATGGTCAACCTTGCCAGTATACCCCAACCCCCCTGTGCTGTTTTTGAGCCACTTTCTTTTGGTTTTCAGGGTTATAATAGCAGATTTTGGCATAATGATTAGATTTCCACAGATAAATCATGATTTGACTTGTTTCTTAGGAATTTGACCCTTTTGAGTTTTCAATTGGTTCTTGTTTCGTTGATTTCCTCTTGTTCCTATCTTAATCTTTTCCCTTTCACCATCAGTGTTCTTACAACAATTACATGCACACTTCTTTGTTTTATTGGACTCTAATGACACTGGACTTTGTGATGTTTGTTGTTTAACTTCTTCTGGTTTGGACACGTGTTCTTCAACCTCTAGGTCACTTTCTTCATCGACATCCTCTATCAGAACTTCATTATAGTTGATTGGATCAACTTTGAATGATTCTTTTGGAGGTGTCAGGGTGACTGGAATTGTAGGTGCATCCAAAGTTGGAGGGATATAGTTGTGATTAAACGGTGGGGCTACTTCTTTATAACCTAATCCTGATTTTATTTTTCCATGGATTTGTTGTTGAATTAGGTCATCAACAGATGTTGAAGCATGTTCTAATTTCCCTACATTTAATTCAACTTTATCTTTTTCCTCCACTAAGCATTTAATTTCTTCCCTAGCATTCTGAAGTTTAACTAGTAGGTCATCTCTCTGCCATTCAACAACTTAATCTTTTCCTCATAACTTAACTCGTTAGTTTTATAAGACTTAATTTGGTTTTCTAGATTCTCTATCCCCCTAGCAGTTGACCTCCTTTGTTCTTCTACAGTCTTAATGGAGTCACATAGCAATTGATTATGACTTCTATACTTAGACATGACTTCTTTACACTCATTAGAACAAAGTTTAATATTTACCTCAGCCGTGAGTGATGAGGTTGCTGGATCCTTAGAGGAAGAATCGATGGCCATAAGAGATTGGATGGGATTTGATTCTTCAGTTGTTGTTTGAGTGTCTTCATCCCAATCGTAGCCAAAAACATCTTCAACAGCGGAAGTAGAAACTTGATGAGTAGAAACACCCTCTTCAGTAGTAATGCATGCATGGGGAACAGTAGAAACCGTCACAGTAGAAACAGATGTATCTTCAATAATCACCGCCATTAAAGCTCTATTTTGACTGGTTTCTTCTGCAAGATCAGTCCAATCATACCCGAATACATCCTGTGTGATTAATGTTGTGGATGTAGTCGTTCCTTGAATTGTTACCCCTTTGATTTTTTCTTGCACTCCCTGGCAAAGTGTCCTGGTTCTCCGCAGTCATAACACTTTACCTTGCTCTTGTCAGAGATAACTCTATCATTGGTTCTGGGATTAAATCTTATGCCAGTCCTTTGGACAAATCTCCTTGCTCTCAATGACAGCATGGCCATCTGCCACTTTAGATCTATCTCTTCCCAGTCGTCTTGGTGGATCTGCTTCAAGTCTTCATTGGTTAGACATGAGCTTTGTGAGATGAATGCTTCGAAGGACAGTTATTCTCCACTATCTTGTTGAGTTGTTCCAACAGATGAAGTGATCAAGGCAGTATTAAAGTTGTTAGTACTGCTGATGCTGCTACTAGGCTTCTTTGCTTCCACCTCTGCTTCAAACACTCTTAGATCGTTGTAGAGAATCGTCCACCTCCATCTCTTCCAAGGCATCTCCTTCTCTGTATGAGACAGTGTATATTACCCATTCTTCACCTAGAGAGCGATTGATTTCATCTTTATCAATCCTTACTCCAGCACTTCCAAGTTCTCTTGTAAGCTTTTTTGTATCTATCGAAAGTCTGTGTCATTCGTTCTTCTTTCAACGTCTTGAATTCTCATACTCTTGCTTGAGAAAAGCCTTCTTGTTCTTCTTAGTTTCTTTGTTCCACTGAACCTTTTCTCCAATGCTTCCCATAAAGCTTTGGCATCAGTGTATCCTTCAAATTGCGATTGATATTCGTTTGGAATAGCAATAATACATAAAGCTTTTATCTCTGTTTGCTTTTCTCTTCTTTCATTATCAGTTACAGGACAAATACCTGCACCAGGCTGACCATCAGCTGCAAGATTTTGAATTTCTTTGTTGTCATTGACGATGACATCCCATACTGTGTAATCAGATAACAGTATATGTTGCTTGATGCGTAGCTTCCATAGATCAAAGTCATTACTGTTGAGAACTCGAACCTTGTTGACTAGAACGTCTGTCATGTTGTAGATTGATTTCTTCTGGATGATACTTCTTAAACTTGTAGATCAATGGATCTTGAGCACCTCCTACGCTCTGATACCACTTGTCATGATCAAATAAGTTGAGTAAACCTAACGCTTGTCTACGTAAGATCTTGATCTATCAAAGAAGTTCAGCAGCGGATTGAACACTTTGATATTAACAGGTTATCGAATCAAACAATATTGTAAAATAGTAAACGATGATGAACAATAAATTTGCCGAATTATAAGCCTCAATTGAATTGAATAATGTATCAATACAACGTGTTTCGTTATCAATCTACAAGGATCTATTTATAGACTCGAGGCTAACCTATCTAGATAATAGGAACATCTATTAATAAGGAAATACAATCTAACTCTAATTGTAATTCTATTCTAAAATTGCATGGCAAGTGTGTTGCAGTAGAAACAGACTTCCGTATTAATGAGTTGAAGCAGTAGTAATGAATATGTCTTCCGTAGTAACTAGTTCTTCCGCATTAACTGTCTTCATTCCATCTTAATTACTTCGGTCAGTATTAATGAAGCACAGCAGTAGTACGAGAGCAGTATTAATGAAACTAAAACTAATTTAACTAAGTTCTAATCCCAACATACAAAGATCGGGCATGATACGATGGATAATCAAACTGATGTCAATGCTGGTTTTTGGTTCTAAACCGTATATAGTTGCCAGATATGTCTTCGACCAACTCCCACCGAGATATTGCATCCTCGAACTCTGCTGCTGTATCCGGTTTCATCATGATTATTCTATCACATTTTTTTCCAGAGTTACCAACCGAGGGTCTACGGGTTCGCGTGGAGTGGTTGATCGTAAGATTTTTCCACTCCTGTCTCAAGCATCACCCACGTGTATTGCGGGTGAGTCTCACCCACTGGAGGCTCCTTTATTTGGTGCTCTTATTGATCACAACTTTGTGTATGAGGAGCGTGATCATCCAGCCGAGGGAAATGTACCAAATGCGATCGTTCCCCTCCTCCATTCAAGGCGAGGCTCTACTGTCCAGGGTGAAACACCGACTAATGATCCCTTAGTTCTAGCTACGTAGGTTCTTCAGTTTGCTGATACGCATCCAGAGGCTGATCAGACGGTGGTTTCTCTGTGGTTGATGCTATACTCGATCGCAGGATGATCTGGAGGACATTGACACATATGTTGCTCCAGAGGTCCCTGAGTCTTCAACCGTCTTCCTTCCCTGATGTTGCCGCTGATGATATACTGGTTCAGGTTGATGATTATGTTGGCACTCCACCGGGGAGTCCTCATGTGCGAGGTCGATCTTGAGCAGCTGCTCAACTCCACAAGGGAGTCAGTCTACGGAAGTTGTGGCTATTTCGGTGACTGTAGCAGAGGTGTTGATGTTGATCTTGCACATACCGAGGAAATCCCAGCGCAGACGGAGGAGCTTGATATTGACATGGAGGATTTTGATGCGATCACTTCTCATTTTCAGCGTTGATATGGCAGGGACTAGTGTAGGGTTTGTCGGATGCAGACGATTCCGAATAATCATCTACTGCTTTGCTTGGGCGGCCCGCAAACGCAAGCTCTGGAGCCTATTATCACGGAGCCTGTTGCTTCTGACACTGCAACTGCTGCTCCACCTAATCCTAACCTTCATGATTTACCTGCTCTTATTTTGCCGCTTTTCTCTGAAGTTGCGGAATTGAAGAAATCGGATGCAGAGAAGACCCAACGGATATTGAACTCGAA